>JARDAA010000056.1:0-316200 GCA_029448695.1 Elsinoe perseae
TGTGTGCTCTGTGGCGTACCAGGCAGGTTCGCCAGAGACAACAGAGAACCGGGTAATCGTCGGCCGAATCACGTGATAAGCTTGGCGGCCTGATTGGTTCTGACGTTCCCGCTTTCTGGCTGTCCGCCAGGTTCGTAACACTAATATAGTACTAGTCTTCAATACGTAGATATCGCTCTCTTATAGCTCGAGCAAAATTGACGCGGTAACTAGCTAGTGAAGGATTAATATAGCCCTTGCGACAGGCAATACAACGGTGATAGCTAATCACTCTAAGGTGCCGTTAAAGTGTATAAGCTAAGACCTATAGTATTCCCCTTAGAAGCTTATTAATAAGCTAGTTCTACGTCAAAGACTGCGCGGTCTAGCCTTCACGCTCGATAAGCCGGTCTATCCTCTTAACGTCGTTATAAGATAGTATAATATGACGGCCTCGGTGGTCACCGCGTTTAACAGCAGCCTCTAACAGTAAAGATGACCGGTCTTGTTTGATAGTAACATCTAGTGAGTTCTGATGCCGGCAGTGGTCCTTCTTAAGCTGCTCGCTAAGAATCCGATAGGCAGTCTGATCGGCTATACTATAAGCTCGATTGATGTCTCTTTAGAAGACCTAACGGCCATCTGCGGTAAAAAGGGGGCCGTTTGTACGGAGCAGGTCTAATGCACCGACGAAGCGGTTCTTCTTCGGCGACGTTAAGTGCTTCCGCGTCAAATCTTCAAATTAAACTCTTGTTTTGATAGGACAGAAAGATATAGTAAAGGGCTATAGATTAATATAAAGACAACGCGAAATACATAAAAATTAATGAAGTTGTAGCTGTTCAAACATTGGACCGATCGATGGAGGTATGTGGAGAAGCTTTGGTGTGCCACTTATTTTGGAATGCGCGTGGTAGCCCGGTAGAGAAAATGTGCTGAGAATGCTCGAGTCATGCTCGCTCCTTGGCGACGTTTAACATGACTTACGATCTTCTCCTGGTTGGCATGTTAATCTATGAACCACACGTGGTCTTGGATAGTGAGATCCTGCATGATGTAGTCTAGACCTCGATCTCTCCTCCGCTGAGGGCTGGTGCAAAGACCGTTCATTTTCAATGACCGAAGGATGAGTTTAATTACTACTTGTGGCGAAAGAGAGGTCTGTCAACAACGTCGGTTCAAGGCTAAAGAACGATACAAACAGCGACAGGCGAAAGTCCTTGGTCTTTGCCAATACGAGTGTTCCCTATCAGATCATAATCCATTAAATCATCAGCGCTATTTCCAATTCTACCAAAGCTGTTTTGTCTCGCCCTGTCGTTCTTTCCACTTCAGCCGAGAGACCGAGAAATCAATGCTTCGCTTAGAATTTGTCCGGATTTCCACGCTTTCGAGATACAACAAGTCACACGAGTCGTAAGCCTTGCGCATGAACGTGTGTGGCATTTCAGGGTGGCCTCATTCTGATGTAAGTGGGGGAGAGTAATTACAACTTGGAGGGAATTGGCACACACCAGCCACATCACCCCCATCGCCTCCCATTGTCCTAACGGCATGGCCGAGCATCCTCTCGTCCCAAACAGGAGCGTACACACGCCGCGGAAGAATCTTGGCCCGCTCCTTCTTCATCATCTCATGGGAGAACCGTGGTTCGTCTCAGTTCAGCCCCCTTCGCTGGATCCTGGAATTTATCCAGAGCTCCCTCGCTTCGGGTCGGATGGTTTCTGACTGCTCGAACATGATCCTGAGAATAGTTCCCTCCGATTCTTGGTTACTCCCGCGACTCGGTCAATCTGTTTCGCATTGGCTCATCAGTGATGATTGCCCTGCCGAGGCACTAGATGTGCCGTCTCAAAATGCCTGTCAAGGACTGCTGAACTACAGTATTTAGTGAGTTTTACAAGGGGTCAGATCGCTTGCTGCCAATTTCCGCCAAGTCAGATGAACTAATTCTCCGGCGACCCAACTCGTTCTCAATCACATTCTTTCTGCGCTTCCGAATTCTGACGGAGTGGCTCCCCCTCGCCAGAATTTGTCAACACTCTGCAACGACAAGCATTCTTTCGGAAGGTGTAATTGCTCCCGAAGTGGGGACGGGTCAAATTTGCGGCGATATCACGCTGCCACGAACGGGTGTGCCGCCCTACAGCGGTTTGAAAGCGGTTGAATGCTGTGCATGAAGTGGTACTGCATCGGCAACAGCCTCCTTCTAACGCATGCCGAGGAAAAGGGCGTGTCTGGTCCTTTGTGCAGCAATACGAGCCTTGGACAAGGTTGCACGTTCTTACTGTTCAGCGAACCTGCCCTGTTGTTGCGTCTAGCCGAGACCTTCTCTCCATGCATGGTTCCTGTTCTTTACTGATCATTACCGAACTCCCGTCAAAGTTTGTCTCTATGGGCCAACCTCGTGCCCACCGGCGACATCCGGTACATCATTAAACACGTGGCTTTGCAAGCCACACTCTTGAGCTTGGCCTAGAGCTCGTACCCCCCTGCAGTCGATGGTGTAGCATGCTTCAGATGGGCACCTCAGGCCGAGTCTGTCAATGAAATGTGCCGCGCTGGACGTTACTTCTGTGCGTCAACGTCATATCGTGCCCATGACACCTAGAGAACGCCTGCAGGAGGGACCAAGTGGACGAGAACTCCGTGCAAGCAAGCCTCCATTCACACAAAAAGGGAAGCGGAAACGCGGCCGTCTCCCCAGCTCGGTGGAATCTGTGGAAATGTTGCGTTCCTGGATCATTTTCCTAGCGCGATCTGCCGACCCCTGGTCGTCGAGGAAAAAAAAGTACGATGATGGTTCACCACTTGCTCCGACCTGGAACCGATCGGATCATTATCCACTCTGGTGGGTGTGTATTGGGCCAGAAACGATGATTACGCTCCTTTGCAAACCGTCGGAATCGTTCCTTGCACAAACACACCCCCAGCGGGAATAATATGTTCTTCTCCTTTGAGACGTCACGCACACCCACACACACACACACTGTCTATCCACACGCCCATCTTGAGGCGACTGAACACTCACCCTCCTCTACCAATGAAAAGAGTTCACGCAAGATTCAAAGCTTCTTTTCATGCATGACGACAAATTGACATCTGTAGAAAGTCTGTAACGGGGGTTTTGCGATTCAGACTTTAAGACATGGCGGAAATGATCCAAGCATACGTTTAGCATTCGGCTATCCCAAGCGTTCACCAAGAGTGCCTCCCTAATGAAAGATGGCCTCACCACAAGCACAAGATGCCGCCGCACCATGCACGGATCATCATGATCGACGCCTCCCTTTGTCGGTGAACGATTTTCAGAGCAGGTAGAAACGTTCACCAGTGTGGAAAAGAGTTACGTCTTTCCTGTACCGTCTGCGACAGACTCGGCCCGTAGCCTTTCTTGCCCTGATCTCACTTTGACAATTTTCACCCGCCGCAGAATCATATCATCGTATGCTTGGCCTGCAAGCTTCGCAGACCAGGCACTAGGCTCTTTAGCTCCGGCGTCGCTTTTAGCTCTTTTAGCTCACTCTTTTAGCTTTCTCCCCTTGCCTTTCCTCCCGTATCATTCAATTGGCGACCAACCGACAGAAGGGACAAGTTCGCTATTTCGATCTGCTCGCGTCGTTCCCTCTTTCTTTACAACAACTTCTTAGCGCATCCCTCCCAAAGTGGCGTGCGTCGTGTGCGGTCTTGACTTTTCCCCTTCCTGACATCTTGCACTGCGGCTCTTCCCTCCAAAGGTTCCTGGGCAAAGCTCTTTCGATCTTCCGTCTGCCCTTGAATCTTCGCCTCCTCTCTCTCGCGAAGGTCATTCCGGCTTACGCCAACACCACTGTCGTTATTGGAACTGGTTCGCCACTGTACATAGGTCCGAGATTGCGCACTTTCCGACCGTCAACTTTCTATAATACGACTCCACAGACTACTGGTTGTCTTTCTCCTCTACTCAAAGTTGCTCTGACGTGGTAATTACTGGAACACAGCGACAGTACACGCCATCTACCTGTCGAGCTTCGTGTTTGAGCTTGGAGCGTACCTATCCAGCTTACCGACCACGGTTGTCATCAGTGATTACTAGTCTTGCACCAAGCCGTTCATCGTTGACGGCTTGTGACTGACACACTCGTGGCTCCCATGGATATCTCGTCGTTACTCGAGCGCCCTGGCGTGAGACAGCCTGATGGGGCTCATGCGGCTAGAGGGCTCAATGAAGCACCTAGACCAGATTTAAGAGGCCCACCTTCTACAGCTACATCACACACTTTGCCTCTTCCCCCGCCAGGTCCTCCTGCGTCGTATCCGTCAGCATATCCTCCAGCTTATCAGCACCACTACCCGCCATATGGACATCAACAGCACGGCTATGGTGCACCACCAATGTCACATCTTCCTCCGATGCAGACCGGACCGGATCCTCGGATGCAAGCGCCGCCCCAAGCCCAGAACATGAACTATGCACAGAACAAGCGGTTAGCATCAGGAGCCCACCCAGCTGAATCCCCGGCCAAGAAGAAGCAATCCAAATGGAGTGCCGAGGAGGATGCTGCCATCATTGAGCTCCGAGGCAATGGTATGAAGTGGGAGGATATCTCACGAAACCTGCCTGGTCGAAGTGCCATTAGTTGTCGACTGCGATTCCAGAACTATCTCGAGCGACGATCCGAGTGGGACGAGGAGAAGAAAAACAAGCTTGCGCGACTTTACGAGCGGTATGTACTTCTTGCGTGGCCGGGTCATGTCAGGTCGCGTGTCGTGTCTCAAAATTGCTGATCCATTTCAGATTCAAGAAGGACATGTGGGAGAAGATAGCAAAGGAGATGGCGCTTCCATGGCGAGCTGCAGAGGCTATGCATTGGCAGATTGGAGAAGTCGAGATGGCTAGCCGCGCCAATGTCCCAGTCTTCCACCTCGCAGGATATTCACCGTCTCAGCCAAGTCAAGGCTATCAGGGAGCAGCATCCACGTCTACTCCTCTGTCCGGCTCTGAACGACGAAGTGACGAGAGCGCATCACCACGATCTGCCACTGATTCCTACCCTACGATGCACACTTTGCCCGAACCATCTCGAGAAGGCTCCGCGCGTCTCGAAGGATCGCGACTTACTGCTGAAAACCATCTCCATCGCAGGAACAGCGAATTGTCATCTCTTGCTGAACACGAAGATATACACCACAGACGTTCCCCACGTCCACCGACAGCTCACGACAGTGTGACGAGCTCTCTCATTGGAGACCGCGATGGGAACACAGCACCAAAAGCATATCTTTCGCCATTTGCAAAAGTCGAAGAGGGACCCAGCCCCGACGGCAGAAGGTCGCCAAACAGAGGCATTTGAAGTCAACAGCTTCAACATTCCCAACGCGACAGATGTCTGATCATAACATTCCCCAAAACTACAGAACCATGCCACTCAACTCGATGTCACACAGGACCTCTCGAGAACATCGATTCGTTTTGCTTTTTTGAAAAAATTAAACCACATTCTATCGTTTTCGGATTCCAAGAAAGAGCATCTAGGAGGACTCCAACATGGAAAGACATTAGGTTCGATTTGCTTTCGTTGCATAGCGTCGGGTCCGAAGAAAGAGATATAGTATACCCTCAGGGCTACAGATCACACACAGCACACAGCATAACTTCGTATGAGAAAGACGGCCGACCAACCAACGAGTACCCAGATTGCAGAGTATCCACTCTAAGCAATCCCATGCTTGTATTTTTTGCTTTAAGCGATATCTTCCGACTACTGTAGAACAATCAATATCCTTGGTTTTGCCTAGACTTTTCCAAGCACATGACACAGTTATCTGTAAATCACAGCCTGTCACCAACAGATCAGAACATATAACCGATCGTGGCGATTGGTAGCCTCTAAATTGTGGCTGTTCCCAAGACAGGATTTTCATGGCGATCTGACAGCGATACGAATCAGTGTACAAGTACATCTAGCACAAGCTTAGAGAAGGCGTCAAGAAGTCATTCCGTGAACCACGTCTCGAACCACGTCTCGAACCACGTCTCGAACTCCAGTTCGTTACCTATCGTGGCGCAACTCCGAGGAGGAAGACCCAATCACGATGTGCCCCTGTTCTACACATCCTGCGACACAGGGCTCGCCCCCAGATCTTCTTTCCGTCCCCTCCTTCCAGCGAGAAAACCTTTTTCCCCCTACCACACACTTCGGCCAGTCCGAAGCAAGCAAATTTCTCTTCTCCCTGCATCTTGTCAGAGCGCTTGAATCGGCCCGTCTCTTGCAGGGTCATTACAGTGTCTATCTGCAGGCATACGATCCGACGTGGTCTACAGTAGTCAGTGAGCCCTCAAAGCTCGTCCTCTACGCGACACATCGCGGCTGAAGAACCTGTACCTGCCGCTGCGCCACCAAGGGAGATCTCCGATCAGTTCTTCCATTCCCACACCATCAAGCTTCTAGGCGAGAAGGCCGTCCACGAACAAGCGAACTACTCACGTCACATTTGCGCAACGAACGCCTGTTGGACGAAACTCGACCCAAATTGCCGACCCCTTCTCTGGGTGTCAAAGGTGCCAACAAGCAATCTAATCAGTCACTCGGCCTTTGCATTCCTGGATCCGCTGCCTTGTCGGCTTGTCTGGTCATATTAGGACATGCCAACTCTAGCATTGGTCAATTTCAATCTCGTCTGTGCTGTCCTTGGCGGATTCGTCACAGTCTTTGGGCTAGTGTCGTATCTACTCAAGGAGAAGTTTTACCTGTCCGAGGCGCGTAAGTGGTCATTCCTCTGCTTGTCATAGTTCGCGTCTTCTTTCCTTTCCGCTCCGCTCCCTGCATGGACCCCGCTGCCTTCTCATCATGACCGTCCCTCTGTCACAGTCCGCTCACAAGCACAGTCATCTCTCTCGTAGCAGGCGTCATCTTTGGCCCGCACGCAGCCAACTGGCTACGACCCGAAGAGTACGCCCTTCATGACCCCTTGACGCTAGAGACGATCACTCTCTACTTCACTCGCCTTGTCCTCGGTGTACAACTAGTCCTTGCTGGCGTTCAGCTGCCCAGTCGGTACCTCAAGCTAGAATGGCGCTCCCTCTCTTTGCTCCTCGGCCCAGCCATGTGCGGTATGTGGATCTGCACGTCGCTGCTAGTATGGGCCCTGGTCCCTGATCTGAGCATTGTTTACGCACTCGCCGTCGGCGCTTGTGTCACTCCCACCGACCCTGTGCTGAGCAACAGCATCGTGAAGGGCAAGTTTGCGGACAAGAATATTCCGCGCGAGCTGCAGAAGATCATCATCGCAGAATCCGGAGCCAATGATGGCTTGGGGTATCCATTTCTGTTCCTCCCGCTGTATCTGATCAAGTATTACTACGGCCCTGATCAGAGTGATGGTGGCGCAAGGACAGCCGTCGGGCTCTGGTTCGGCGAAACATGGGGCTACATCATCCTCCTCAGCGTTGTTTACGGTGCAGTTGTAGGGTGGCTGGCAAAGGAGTTACTTCATTTCGCTGAAGAACGAAAGTATGTCGACAGAGAATCGTTCCTCGTTTTCGCCATTACACTTGCTGTACGTCTTCCTGCTATCCAGTCTCTTGATCCTCCACATGATCCTGACTGCGCTTTAGCTCTTCATTGTAGGCACCTGCGGCCTCATCGGCACCGACGATGTCCTCGCCTGCTTCGTCGCGGGCAATGCTTTCACATGGGACGATTGGTTTCGTCTTGAGACACTCGACGACAGTCTCCAGCCCACCATCGACATGCTTCTCAACGTCGCCATCTTCATCTGGTTCGGCGCCGTCTGTCCGTTTCCTTACATCTCGAACAACCCCTACATTCCTCTCTCCCGTTTGCTTCCCCTGGGCTTGCTGGTACTCCTCTTCCGCCGCCTCCCCGTCGTACTCGCACTTCACAAACACATCCATCAAATAGAAGGATGGCGCCACGCCTTGTTCGTGGGTTTCTTCGGCCCTATCGGCGTGAGCGCGATCTTCTACCTCTACGTAGCGCGAGAATTCCTGCACGACGTCACGGACGCAAACGGAGCACAACGCGACGACGCGCACCATCTCGCCGAGGTTTTGACGATCGTCGTCTGGTTCCTCACGCTGTGCAGCATAGTCGTGCACGGCGTCAGCATTCCGCTCGGGAAAGTAGGCTTCTACCTCCCGCGCACCATCTCCGCTGCCATCTCCTCGGACATGACGAGTCTAGCCAACGCTGTAGGTATTGATGCCACGGGAAGCAGACCATTGTCGTCCGGGGAAGGTACGCCGGTCGCTGGATCCAGAGCGGCTAGCAGGGATCGGAGATCCGCGAGCGGGACGGAAGGTATCAGGGAACGCTTCAGGCGCACTAATACGGATCTGCGCTTTGCTCCCTCGCTGGCTGGCGTTCTGTATCGATTGAAGAAGAGCTTCTTGGGGGAGCGGAGGACTGCGGTGAACCCCGCTCGTGCTGGTGGCGATGGGGGTGGAGGAAATATTTCTGGCCCCAGCCAGGGACGTGTTCTCGGGAGGGCTGTTCCGGGTCATGGTGCGGATGACGTGCCGAGTAATGATGGGAGGGAAATGGGTGATCTATCTGGCGCAGCAGAAGGTGATGGAGGTGAAGTCGGGCAGATTGAGCCAACCCCCCAGTCAGGGAACGGCAGCGGTATGGGTGCACGCGCGGTGAGCTCTGGTCAAGCAGATATGGAGACAGAGGGTGTCTTGGCCAGACGCACCATTAGATTCGGAGATGAGATGAGTGCGAGGCAGATACGTGAGTAAGGTAATTTGTTATGTATAATTTCAGCACATAGAGAAGCATAGCAATGAATTTGATAGTAGACATGATCATTTCAACTTGTCCGCTCTAGATGCAATGAACTCCATGCTATGCTTCACTTCCTCAATGTAAACAGCTCAAACCTCTTCCCTTGGAAACTCCTCACCCAGCCCAAACGTCGCCTTGACGTTCATACTCAACAACTCCTGCACCAGCAACTTGGCAGCGTACGGAATCGTCATCTTCACCACCCCTCTGCTCGTCCCACAGTAGCCACACCACCCTTTATAGCCCATGAACCCACATTGCCCACAAACATCCACTTCATGACGATCCGAACTGATCATCAATCTCTCCAACAACAGCTGACTCGCACCATACGCAATCAAACAATCTCTCTCCATCTCCCCCAACCGCAAACCACCAGCTCGACTCCTCCCCTCGGTCGGCTGTCTCGTAAGAATAGCTCTCGGACCCGTAGACCTCGCATGCATCTTATCCATGACCATATGCTTTAATTTCTGATAATAAATCGGACCCATGAAAACGTAACTCGGCAACGGCTCACCCGTGATACCGGACGTCAGGAAATCCTTCCCCTCGTAGCTGAAGCCGTGCTTAATCAATACGTCCGCCATGTCCACGACTTTGCTCCCACCGAACGCCGTGCCGTACTCGAATGTGCCGCGCAGGATGCCTGCTTTGCCCGAGAGCAGCTCCATCAACTTGCCGACTGTCATTCGTGACGGGAAGCCGTGCGGGTTCATGATGATGTCGGGCACGATGCCCCGGTCGCTGAAGGGGAGGTCGACTTGTTCGGCAAGGATGCCGACGACGCCTTTTTGGCCGTGGCGGGAGGAAAACTTGTCCCCAATCTCGGGGCGGCGGGTTTGGCGGGTTTGGATCTTGATGAGCGGGGCGTTACCTTCATTGGTGGTGACTTGAACTTTGTCGATGTAGGAGGGGTCAGGGAGCTTGTAGGAGAGTGGTTGCGGGTTGAAGTCGGAGGAGCCGGGTGACGCGCCGGGTTTGGGGGTCTCTTTCAACATGTAGATGTCGTTATTCTCGACCTCGGTTCCAACTTCGACGAGACCGTCATTGCCGAGCTTCTTGTGACGGTCGTTGGTGATGTCTCTGTTGGCAAGACGGTCTGCAGTGCCGTTCTGATAGAGTTTGAGTGGTACGGAAATCTTCTTGAAAACTTGACATCGTCCGAAGCCTCGGTCGCAAGATGCTTTATTGACCACGAGGGCATCCTCGATATCGTAACCCGAATACGACATGACAGCTACGATCGCGTTCTGTCCTGCCGGTAGCTTGTCGTAGCGGATGAGTTCGATTGTTCTCGTCTTGACCATAGGCTTTTGAGGATAGACGAGTAGGTAGAGAAGTGTATCAATTCGAGAAAACTGATTGTAGCCGATGGCGCCGATAGCTTGTTTACCCATAGCACATTGGTAAGTGTTTCTGGGAGATTGATTATGATGAGGATACGGGATCAGCCCAGCTACTGCTCCGAGGATCGTGAATGGCTCAATCTCGAGGTGAGTAGTGTGCTGGTTGATGTCGCTCTCATAGATCGCAATATTCGAATCGTTCTCTTCGTTAACATCAAGGTATTCGACGATGCCGCGAGAGAGGAAATCGTCGAACTCAAGTGTGCCTTTTCGGAGAGACTCGAGATATCGTGGGGTCACTTTTGAGCGCCCCTTCTCGACCACGATCAATGGTCGACATATTCGTCCCTCGTCAGTGGCTATGTGAACACCGTTGTGGGAGTGGTTGATATGAATGCTGACGAATTCGGATATCCGACCCATTCGTCTGAAGCGTCGGAAATTGTCAAGGAATCTTTTCGGCTCTCTCGTCAGAGCAACCGGGGTACCATTCAGGAAGATGATGTATGACCCTGCTTCGTAAAGCTCCCCACCGCTGGCACTCGTCACTTCTTCTGCGCCCAGAACAAAGATCATCTTGTGCACTGGGCCCTCTTCATCTGCGGTGGTGATATGCGTCATGAGTGCAAGGTTCTTGACCAGACCACATGCTTCCCCTTCTGGAGTGTCGGAGGTACATAGCATGCCAAACTGTGACGGCTGGAGTGCTCGAGGACCGGAGACTTTCCTCGTCTTCTCGAATTGAGATGTGATACGAGTCATCATACCCAAAGCACTGATGAAGCTCAAACGGCTCAGGACGTGAGTGACACCAGCTCGGTCCATACGAAAACGCTTGAGAGTCCAATTACCGGAGGAGATGGCACGCTCCATGCCCGATGTGATACGATGATCGTGTAGCTGTACATGTGTGGGAAGATCAAGCGGCGATGTTCGTGTTGGCTTCTTGAGTACCTTGTCCACACTGGCCCTAATCATGCGGCAGAAATCTTTGAAGAGATCCTCGAACAGAAGTGCCAACATTGATCCGGCGAGTTCCAAACGTTTATTACCGACGTAGTCTCTGTCATCGACCAATTTCGGATCTTGGTATGCCATCAAGGTCCTCCGAGCCATAAATGCGATGTAGATGGCCTTTGGTCTGAAGTCCATGTTGTGGACAGTGACGTGAGGGATGACTGTGTTCGAGAGTTTGTCAACCGCTTGATGCCTGAAAGACTTCTTCTGTGCAACAAAACCAGGACCAGCCATTCTGTCCGGTTTGACTCGAGCACCAATATAGTCGAGTGCCTGTTCTTGTGTGAGCACGTTCATCCGATGCGCTTCCTCCATGTTAATTGAAAAGTCGTCTTGGTAGCCAGAATCGCTTCCTGTGACTAGCTCCATGATCTCTTTGTCGGACTGGACACCCATGGCCTTTAGTACGATTGCCACAGGAATGTCTTCGTTCAAGGAGTTGTGCTTCAAGACCAGAAGTCCTTTCTTCAAGAGCACATACGTCTTGGTTTTGACATTTGCCGTGTGACTCGTGACGGACGCTTGAACAATGCCTTTGACCGATTCAACGATGATACGGTTCTTGCTCAACTGTTCCTGTACAAGGATGACCTTCTCCTGACCTCGAACAATAAAGTAACCACCAGGGTCAATGGCACACTCATTGAGTAAGCCCATTTCGCAATTCGGTCTTCCCGTCAGGACACATCGGGAACTTCTGAGCATAACAGGCATCCTGCCAATTTTGACGTTTCTTGCTCGCTTGAGTCCATAATTGGTCGTATAGTCGAAATCAACGACGATGGGCGCAGCATAAGTCAGGTCTCTCAGCCTGCACTCATTTGGAGTCACACCGGATGTCTGGTTCCAGGACCAGCTGTCGTCGTCCGTGCGATTGGGCATCTCCACTCGAATGTCAGTGAACCGGATGAAAGTGTTAGGGTCGGCATCGCTGTGGATGATACTGTTGGCTTTGACTATGTTGCGCAAGTCGGTTTCGATAAAGTAGTTGTACGAGTCGGTATGTTGCTTGATCAAACCTTTGACCTTGAGAAATGCTGGTAGGAGATTCCACTTGTCTTTGGCGGTATTAATGGGATCTGTGAGACCTTTACCATAGTAGAATGGCTCAAGGAGGGGTTCCATGTCGTCGCCAACATGGTTATGGCGGGTCTTCTTCGATTTCGTGGCTCCATCCTCATCAGTGTCGGTCGGTACTGACGGTTGCTCTGTAGGCGGGTGTGCTGATTTGCTGGTCGTTCTCTGTGCCGCTCGCTTTGTCGGTGCTGGCTTGGGCGAATCCTATCTGGAGTCAGAACCGCCACAGAAAATTTGAGGATGAGATATACTGAAGCTTTTCCGTCACTTTTGACCTCCACCGGACCCGGCTTGCGGGCTCGCGGAGGCATATCTTCTGCTCGGCGTTAGAGTCCAGTCTCTGGGTAAATTCGTGCGAACAGAAAAATTGTCCAATTGTATGTGCTATTCTTCACACTGCCATAATGGAATTTTGCCAAGAGCTCGAAAGGCGGGAGGACGGGAGCAAGCGCTTCAGCCGAGAAGAGTCCGGGTGAAGATCAGGTGCACCGTGCCTTTTCACATGGAGAAAGGACTCAACGCTGCTCTCGCATCGTATGTTCTTGAATCCCTTCACCGTACGACAACACAGATAAGCAAGAGGCAGCTGGATTGAACACGTGTCGCAATTTCAAGATCGTAGTCTTGCTAGTTACAAGCGCAATGAGTTCACACTACATGATATGTTGCAGAGGAATTTCTAGGCAAAGCCCCGCTTCTGCTCCGGCAGCTCATCTCCAGCTCTATGCTATATTTGCTATTATGACCACCACCTCATCGTGTTATGGGGCCTTGATTCCCAGGTCATTATCAGCTGACTTGTTTCTTCCCGATTCTCAAACATAATTCTCAAACATGATTATTTCCCATAAGATGACGATCAAGGGTCAACCATGGGTTGCAAAGACAGTGTTTAGGTTTAGCGGGAGTGGCTCTCCTTGCACGGAACACAGTCCATTCGACTGGCCAAGAGAGGTACCTTGCCCTCCATGGCGCCTGCAGGACAGACGTGCATGGTTGTGTGCACGGTTATAGGATGGTCTGCTTCATGCACACCCGTTGGCGCTTTTGCATCGGCATTTCATAACACAAGTAACGATCTCGACCGAGGGTCTTTTCACGACTACTGCACTGTTGGTGTACCTGGTGACCTCTCGCAATAGTCGGAGGAAGCTCCCCGTCTTGATTGCAGCAGATCCTCCCGGAAGACCAAGCCACGACTGGGACAAGCCACACGCACGCAACCCGCTGGTTGAGAGACAGGGGTCCCGATTGAAGACACCATGAGATCAGGGTAATTTGAGGTGGTAAACACAACCATACTAGAGGGCCGAATTGAGAGATGGTCTTCTACGTCTCGGCGATGCTGTCCAAGAGCTGATCGGCAATGTAGAGCAGTAGTATAGCACCTGGCAAAGTTTATGCATCACTTCCTAATCATTGAAAGGGTCTAGCGACCAGACCAGCGAGCGGAGTTTCGACCGTTGAACATGGTCCTGACTGCAATCCACGTTGTTGACTGTTATCATTTTTGATATCTCGATGTGTGGGCTTCCTTCTTGGAGGGGTCTTTTTCTTTTTGGCGGTACACTCTTTGGCGCCCGTGTCCATCAGTGCCCTTTAGAGAGCTGAGGGTCAAAATTGCTGCCAGAATTGGTTTTAGTCGGAACCACTCACCCTCAGACGCCTGGACCAACCGCTGGCAAGAGTCCACTTGAAACCATCCCCACCTCTTCTCCAAGCACATTCTGCTTCGAGTCTTTACCCATCGTCTGTCTCTACCTCTTTGCCAGCCCTGTTCTGGTCTTTGTTCTTGTACACCTATGTGTTGAGTAGAGATTCGACCTGCATCGGAGGCGCTCTCGATCTCGAAGCCCTCGAGCAGGACCTCTAAAACAACCCGTCCAGCATTGTACAGTACCAGCAATTAGAAAGAGCACGCATACTGGCGCCTTTTCAGAGCAGGAACAGATCCCAAAAACATGGCTTTCTCATCACGCAGCACTACGGAAAGGCCCAAGAGCCTGATTTTCAAACAACCAGACGACAATTCCTTCTACCAGTATCCTACACCGCTCTCACCCGTTCGAAACCTCGCGTCCAGAGGGCCACCACAACCTCAGACCTCGAATGATGTCAGGAACAGTCTGCAGAGGAGGTTCACCACCAATGCTCTGCCGAGTCTGGCACCCATTGGAGAGAAGAGACAGCCGAACGGCCAGGGAGAAGGACATGCCCAGAACAATGTGAGTCAAGGACAATTTTCGCATCGTTGCTGCGAAAGCAATCGCTTTCCATTTTCTCTGATTGGAGATCCGCTTGCTTTGTGCATACAAACGATTGGGCAATCAGTCTGCGGCGCAGAACTTGCCAAGCCTTTGCTTTGACGACACGAGAACAGTTGTGGAAGGAGGATTTCTTCATAAAAACCGAAACGACTTGTAGAGACATGGCTGACACATTCTAACAGAACTACAACAGTAAAAGAATGAGTTTGGTAAGTGAAGTCCTAGATTTGGAGCGAGTAGAGGGTCGTGAAGAGGCGATATATATGGGTCGAGAATAGAGAAGCTTCCCGCGACAGCGCAGCGGTGACGGGAGCAGCATCGGCGTGGCAGACCAGGAACTTAGGCCAATAAACAAGACCAAGTACTAACTATGTTAAGACGGAAAAGCGAGCTCGCCAATATGAGGCATTACTGCAGCAACAACGTCGCATACAAGCAGAAATGGCCATGATTGATCCAGAAACAAGGCGAGAAGTGGATGAAGCGCAGGCGCTTCAACAAGATATCAACCTCTTCACGTCAGGTGCCTTGATCGATCCAGGCACCCCTCCCGATAACCAGGTCAATCAGTCACAATTGAACCCGCCCTTCAACAACCGGTTCTCCACGTCAACGTTGGCATCGCCAGGTTTCTCCGCCAGGCAGTCTCGATCTGGCTCCCAGATGACCTCTCCGCCCTCGGAATATGCCAACCCTTATTTCCCAAACCAGGCCTTACCATCACAAAGCGTCCCCAATTCACAGCGAAACTCTGATCATGAGGAGAGCGACGACGACTACAACTTCACTTATACCAATATTCGCCACAAGGCGGGAGCAAAGTACGTCATGTCTATGTATTTCCTTGATCTCATCGCAATTTGCAACGCTCGTCCACCCATAGCTTTGGTACCTCTCACCAGCCTGTTTCATACTGCAGCACGTGAATGCACATGGAGCCTCAACAACAGTCGCATTACGAAGAAAATGCCGCATCGATTCCCAACGCATTGCCCACTTTCTATCCCTCTCTCTTCCACTCTCCAGCTTTCACTCGACCACCACTGACGAAAATCCAGCCCAAATCGCAACTCCATGCCAGTAAACTCAAATTACTCTGTAACAAGCTTCTCTCCAAATCTCAATCCTATCAGCGGCAACAACTTTCCCTTTGGGGAGGACGAGGGCAGGAAATCAAAGCGCTCAAGCGCGATTCTCACAGCTTCACCAGACTCCAAGACCTTCCTTGCGCTTCACCAAACAGACGACAAATTCCCCATCCTCGTTCGGCGCGGTACTGATACAATCACTGCTTTTTCCGGCCCAGTGACACCACTTGACATGTCCGAAGAATCTGGTCAAGAATATTCACGCACCGAACGCTCCCTCGCCGCTCGTCACAGGCAGAGCTTGCCTCCGAGCGCAATTCGCAGCTCCTCCACATTCGAGGGCATTTCACTTGACAGCATCTTGTCAGACGCAACTACCGCTAAGAATACGGCTGCCAATCGTCGTTCGATGGAGGTCAAGTTCAGCGGGCTGGTCGAACCCAAGCGTCCAGGTCTTCTCGTATCGCCGCAGAAGAATGGTGTTAACGGTAATCCCAAGGTCTCAGCTTCCTACTCGACAAATGACATCCCGACACTCAAGAGTATCAATTCTCTCACTCACGACAGCAAGAATAACAGTGCTGTCCAGACCCCTGCAGAGGAAATTCCACAGCCCGTCCAGCATCAGCAAGCAAATTTCTCAAAACCTCTGCCTCCAGGGCCTCCCACCTCTGCAGCACAAGGATATTTCGGTCAGGAGGCGGACAACCCCTATCGCGCTCCACCCAATGCCAGACAGCAAGCTCCTTCTGTCTATAGCGGGCAAAACATGTTTCAGGACGCCATTGCCGGTGCAGCTGCTGGTCAAGCTGGAACGTCTCCGTGCCCTCAGAACCAATACCAGAACGGCTTCAACATGGATTCTTTGACTAGCGCCTTCGGCAGCATAGGCCTACCTCGCACTTCTCATCAGCAACAGTACTCTCAACAAGCTCAGCCATTCGGAACTTACGGCGGTTACGGCCCTTATGGCCCAGCTCCTGGTAGCCGTTACCCTGAAGGTCCAGGGTACGGTGGTCGCGTTCGTCCTCACCGTGATAGTAAGCAAAAATCCAATTCTGTTCAGGAGTTCTGTCTGACAAAGTCAAGGTTCCAACCCTATCATGCAGGCCCGTCTTCAGGACCTGAAGGGCGAGATTTATGGTCTGTGCAAAGATCAGCATGGTTGCCGCTTCTTGCAGAAGAAGCTCGAGGAGCGTAGTCCAGAGAACACTCGTCTGATCTTTGAGGAGACCCTTCCGCATGTTGTCGAGCTCATGACCGGTAAATCGAGCATTCATCCTTCCAATGCATTGCTGACAGATCTCAGATCCTTTCGGCAACTACCTCTGCCAGAAGCTATTGGAGTATTCCAATGACGAGCAACGTACTGCATTGGTTCAAGCTGCATCCAAGTTCATGGTCAAGATCGCGCTCAACCAACACGGTACCCGTGCACTTCAGAAGATGATTGAATTTGTCAACAGCCCTGACCAGATCGCTCTTGTCACCGAGGCACTCCAGAATGAGGTTGTCCAGCTGATCCAAGACCTCAATGGCAATCACGTCATCCAGAAATGTCTGAACCACCTGAAGCAGCAAGATGTCCAATTCATCATCAACGCGGTATGTCACCACGTCGTCATCGTTGGTACTCACCGTCACGGCTGTTGCGTTCTCCAGCGCTGTGTCGATCACGCTTCCGGACAGCAAAAGGCGCAACTTGTAGGATCCATCACCAACAACATCTTCTCTCTTGTTCAGGACCCTTTTGGCAATTATGTCGTCCAGTACATCCTTGACCTCGGCGAACCCAACTTCACTGAGCCTTTGTGCCAGCGCATGGTCGGAAGCGTGTCAGCACTCGCTCGTCAAAAGTTCAGCTCCAACGTCATCGAGAAGGGCATTCGTACCTCCGGTGACGAGCTTCGTCGCGACCTAGTCCAGGAGATGATTGATGCTGTTGAGCTTCAGAGAATGCTTCGCGACTCGTTCGCCAATTATGTTGTTCAGACCGCTATGGACTATGCAGATGAGGACCAGAAAGAGCTTCTCATTGAGGAGATCCGTCCTCTCATCCCCGCCGTCCGTCACACTCCCCATGGCCGCCGCATCATGTCCAAGATTCAGGAATTTGACCAGCAGAATGGCAATGCTATCAGCGGTTACGGCTCTCCGACCGACGGCGTCTATGGGACGACTGCTGACGCTGGTGTTCGTCCTCATTTTCCGCAGCCGCAACGCAGCTACGCTCCACCACCGCAAGCTCCCGGTGCTCCCTACGGAAGCTTCGCTGGCCCTGGCGCTCCTATTGGTGTCGCTCCTGGTGCTGGCGGCTACCCCTTCAACAACGGCAACAGCCGCTTCCCCTCTTGGCCACAGATGCCGCGTAGTGGCCCTCCTCACAGTGCGGGTATTCCAGCCCCTCATCCTGGAGCCCACGGCCTTCCTCCCCACAATGGCAATCCTTTCTAGAGCTCGATCAGCACAAACGCGAAGCGTTACATGCTCTTCGAAAGCTCTCTCCATGTTTTTTAAGCACTAATGCACAACCTGATTTGACGACATCATCCAGCACAACCATCAGTCTTTCAGGACTTCGGCGTCATCTCGCAAGGCTCAAGTGAGGTCATCTGCTCTTCGAAACACCGGGCGAGCGACGCATCAATGACTCTAAGCATGAAAATAACGAAAGAGGGGAGAGCTCTCAGCTGCCTCCCATGGCCCGTCACAGGCATATATTTGCATTCAAAAACTGATAAAGTCAACAGCATGGCTCCTCTCACTAACGGCTTGAGCTGGTATCTAGCCAACTGGGGAGTTTTTCATTTCGATCAAATACTTCCTTCGGCTCTTTTACTCCTGTTCTGCACAGCACAAAAACACCATACAACAAAGTCACATTACCGGCGCCTTAATCTCAAATGGCTTTTTCAATTCGATCACACACACACACATACGACATGTTGTACTTTTACATACAAGCGGATCTTGCCTCGTCCACGACATGATATATCATGCAAACAATGACGACGAAGCAATCTGGCATCTGCTCTGCCCTCAACCGCGAGCTGGTGGTCCAGGATGAGATGTACTCTATGGAAATCCAACGAGATACTGCTTTTCTATGTAGTCTAGTCTGAATTGAAGTGATCAAAACATATTTTGTACTTGCATCTTCACTTGTGAATTCCCGCAAATGTGTCCTACTGGGCACCACTACTACTGCCCAAGCTAATGGTTCTCGAAGCATGCTGCAGAAAGCTCGGTGACAGCATGACTCGCGTCTTTCGGCGCAGGACTTTTGGACCTCAGCTTTTCTCAGAATCGTTCCAAGACCCCACCCCTCCTACGCATTCAGACTACTTTCCAGTCCACGACTCACGGTAATCCGAATCGCGCGTTACGAAGATACGGGAATCTGTGACGGTCTGCTCGACCTTCTCCAAGCAAGCAGCCGACCCGCGCCCATCTTCCCTGTATCGGAGAAGTACTATATGAAGCGCCACGCATAATTCGTACAGGAACGACATCATGTCGAGCGCGGTCGCAAACGGTGTTAACGGCGTCAATGGAGTGAGCGGCGGTAAGAGCAAGTCAAAAGACAAGAACGCATACAGGCGAGCAAAGAAGAAGGCCGAAAAGTCAGGGAACAAGGTGGTGAGCTCTTCCCAGCAAGAGGCCAACAGCAATGCAACTCTGACAGCCGCAATACAGAATGATGAGTCGCGAGACGTTTCCGCAACACAGACTGAGACCAGCGCCACAGTATCTGCAACAAACGGTAACTCAATTCAGCCAGCCGGGAAGCAGGAAAATGATGCCGCCACAAGGTCCATAAAGGATGAGCCGATTGATGATCTGGAGTACGAGGAGTTTGACATGAGCACGAATGACCCTCTCTATTCTCAATTCGCCGACGTCTTTTCGAAATTCAGACAGACAGCTTTGCAGGATGGAGATGCTGAAGTCAAGACTGAGGACAAGGGCAAGGTCTTCTTCGGAGATGACGATAACGAAGTGCCGGATGAGGAAGAAGAGGCGGAAGCTGAGCGGTTATCCAAGAAGAAGCGTAAGCAGCTGAACAAGCTGTCTGTGGCAGAGCTCAAAGCTGTTGTACGTCGACCAGAGCTGGTGGAATGGACGGATACTTCTGCACCAGACCCAAAGCTCTTGGTTTCTCTCAAAGCAAGCCGAAACGCTGTCCCCGTCCCATCACATTGGTCGCTCAAGCGCGAATACCTGTCATCAAAGCGCGGTATTGAGAAGTCGCATTTTGCGCTTCCCAAATTCATAGCGGATACGGGCATCTCAGAAATGCGCGATGCAGTACTTGAGAAAGAAAGCGAAAAGTCACTCAAGCAGAAACAGCGGGACCGGGTGCAACCAAAGATGGGCAAGCTCGATATCGACTATCAAAAGCTCTACGAAGCCTTCTTCAAGCACCAAACCAAACCAGAACTCACCCGCTATGGGGAAGTCTACTACGAAGGCAAAGAGTATGAGACTAATCTCCGCCATCTCCGCCCTGGCGAACTAAGCGACGAGCTCCGCGAAGCCCTCGCCATGCCCCCCGGCGCCCCTCCACCTTGGCTGATCAACATGCAACGCTTCGGCCCCCCACCCAGCTATCCCTCGCTCAAAATCGCCGGCCTCAACGCCCCTCCACCTCCAGGTGCGCAATGGGGCTTTCATCCAGGCGGCTACGGTAAGCCTCCCGTCGACGATTACAACCGGCCCCTGTACGGCGGCGACGTCTTCGGCACGCTACAAACCGAAGCACCAGCGCCAGAAGGCGCGCCCATTGAGCGCTCGCATTGGGGCGAGCTGCAGCAGCGCGAAGAGGAAGAGGAAGAAGAAGAGGAAGAAGTCGAGGAGGAGGAAGAGGAAGAAGAGGACGAGGACGAGAAAGATCTGCCGCCTGCTTACGATCGCGGCGGTCTTGCGTCTTCTGCGCCGACCGATGTTGGCGGGGCGGAGAGTATTGGCGGCGAGTTCCTGTTGCGCAAAGATGGGCGGTCAGGGGACGAGACGCCTGCACGTGCTGCACCGAGTGGGAGACAGGCGTATCAGGTTTTGGAGGAGAAGGGGATTCGCAACCAGGGCTTCTTTGGTGGCGAGAGGGCTTATGATCTCAGTAAGACGGATAGACCGATTCTGGGCCAAGAGTATAACACGGGGAGGAAGAGGAAGGCGCAAGGGGATGTCGAAGTCAGTGTTGATGTGGATGATCTGGAAGGTAGAGGTTTGAGTAGGAAGGAGATGGAGAGAAGGTATGAGGAGGGGAGAAGAGAGGACGGACAGTGGAAGGGGCGAGTGGACCAAGATGATTTGAGTGATATGATTGCTGAGGAAGGACGGAAGAGGATTAAGAAGGATAGAGAGGATATGGAGAAGCGGAGGCAGGGGAGGGGAAGGTGACAAATCGTTTCATGAACGGTTCATGGGTGAAAGGAGTTGAGCATGAGGCGGCGTGACGGTCGAGAAATTGCTGTATGATACCACAGAATAGCAGATCAGCAAGCAGGAATTAGCAGAAACAAATCGAGTGCTGTGTTCACTCAACACACCGAGGTCTTCGTTCAGGGTCTGGTTTCCCCGCATTTTGACCCCGGATATGTTCAAGAACCAGGGCATTTCCGCGCTCGGGATGTCCTCAGCCTCACACGGATCGAAAGAGTAGGAGGCGGCTGCTACGAAGTGTTTACGTTGTGTGCTCAAATCTTTGCAAACCTGCTGGCGCGAAAGATCATAGCGACCGACTTCTCTGCTATAAGAGCTCGACTTGACCACTCGGGCAGGTCCCGGCGACAGCCTTGCGAATAGTATACCAACTCACCACGAATCATCTGCTTCACGCCTCCCTCTGTCTGCCCATCTCCAAAATTGTAACTTTGGAAATGACCATGGACTTCTCCCTCCCCCCAGCCCTCACCTCCTACCTCACCAACCTCGACCGCTTCATCGCCACCACCATCGACCCCCTCCAGCACAAAGACAACAACAACCGCTTCTTCGACCACCGCCGCGAGCCGTCACGCACAGACTGGACCACCGGCCTCCCGCAGCGCTCATGGGAAGACCTCCTCGCGACCGCAACGCGCCTCGCCGACAAAGCAGGCCTCTGGCGCTTCTCGCTCCCCACGCAGTACGGCGGGTCCAACGCCTCGACAGGACGCGGGAGTAATCTGTGGATGGCGGTGATACGAGAGCACCTCGCCTCCAAGGGTCTTGGGCTAGCGAACGATTTGCAGAACGAGCATAGTGTTGTCGGGAACTTTCCTGACGTGATTATGGTGCTGCATTTTGGGACGGAGCGGCAGAAGCGGGAACTCATTGAGGGACGGCTGCGGGGAGAAGTGAGGATCACATTTGGACTGACGGAGCCGGGGCATGGGAGTGATGCTACGTTCATGGAGACGAGGGGTGTGAGAGAGGAGAGAGCTGGGAGGAATGGTTGGCGCGTTAAGGGCAGGAAGATGTGGCAGACGAATATGCATCGGGCGACGCATTGTTTTCTATTTGCGCGCACGGGAGGCAAGGATGGCGACGCCAAGGGGGTGACGTGTTTTGTTATACCGAGGGAGACGGAGGGTATTGAGGTGGAGCGGTATGAGTGGACGTTGAACATGCCTACTGATCATGCTACGGTGCGGTTCGACGACGTGTGGGTTCCTGATGATGCGGTGCTCGGCGGTGTTGGGCAGGGTTTGGCAGTCGCGCAGGCGTTTGTGCATGAGAACAGGATCAGGCAGGCTGCGAGTAGCCTCGGAGCCGCAGTGTTTTGCGTCGAGGAGAATTGCAAGTATGCTAGGAGACGGAAACCGTTTGGAAAGGCATTAGGAGAGAATCAAGCAATTCAGTTCCCGTTGGTGGAGCTGGCCACGCAGTGCGAGATGTTGAGGTTGTTGATAAGAAAGACGGCGTGGGAGATGGACCAGATGGATCACGTCGAAGTCGAGAAGAAGTTGGGCGACAAGGTCAGTATGTGTAACTATTGGGCGAACAGACTGTGCTGTGAGGCCGCAGATAGAGCCATACAGGTCCACGGTGGCTGGGGCTATAGTCGACACTTGCCGTTTGAGCACATCTGGAGACACCATCGGAGGTACAGGATAACAGAAGGAAGTGAGGAGATACAGATGAGAAAGGTGGCAGCCTACTTACTTGGATATATTGGCCCGAGAAAAGAAGCCATGTCGAAGCTATAACAGTACTGCCTGTGTAGAAGCTTCCATAGATTGCCACTTTCCTCACCTTCGCTGCATGACGATTCCGGAATACCCACTATGCCGAATGATAGCCAATCGTCTTTGGATCGTTCGTGCTTGAGTGCCAGTCGTCACAGACTAAGCACTGTGTCAAGAGAAGGCCAGCACATACGAACCTCACCGGGGAACATTCCAGACACTCAAAAAAAAGACGGCAAACATTGTGACCAGAGCAACGTATGCAAAAACAATTGCTTTTCGCCAGAATTGAACTGACGACCTCGTCATAGCATGCGAGAAGAGTACTAGTGACGCGCTCTGAGGAAACAATGTCAGTAAAGGAGTTATGCGAGGAATAGGGATAGCGGATCCTTCCAGGAGCCTCGATTTGGACGTACCTACCACTGAGCTAGAAAAGCTAGGATTTCAGAGTTATCGCGGTCTACAATAATTACATACCTTTTTGAAACAGCAGGTGAAATGTAATAGGTGTTGGTCGGATTGTGGTGGAGAATTGCTCGTGACGGATTTGCCGCGCTTCATTAGATGACTTTGGCGGTGGGAGGGTCGGGACACAGCGGCGCCGAGCTTCGTGTGCGAAGGTACAATACGTACGCTCCACGAGTCCTCGATGCGTCTGCATCTGGTATTCGTGGGTCGTGGACGTCTGTGCTGACGCGACACAAAGTGGACCTGACGGCCGAAGCCGGCGGTGCGCGGTCGTGTTGCTAGTCATACTGTGCAGGTCGACACCAGCAACGACACTTGTCCCTTGCTCGAATACGATGCATGGCAAATGGTCAGGTGACCAGTGCGGCGGTGGAGAGGAGACTGCTGGTGGTGCTGAGAAGTAGAAGTCTTGAGCGGGATGACTGGAGGAGGATCGGAGGGGCTCGGCACGAAAAGTCCGAAAGACGTGACACGACGGACTGCGATTGGGGAGATTACCCTCTCTAAACAGGAACTACTTCCGTAGCTGGATATTACACGGGAAGGACCACCATCAAAGAGCGGCACAAAGGTCAAGGATGAGATTATGACGCGCGTCTCTCGCTTGCATGATAGGACAAATCTGAAAAGATTAGGCAGGGCAGGCTGATATGCCTATTGGTAAAAATCTGACCACCGAGGTATATCTATTGTCTATACACACTTTGATATTGCCAAGTACATGATTGCAACAACTTTTCGGTCGTTCTGGATATACTTGGTCGAGCTCTGATAAGCAAGAATAGGCTATCTGGATCTGGATGACGGGCCTGAGAGCTGGTCGTGCTCGTATCTGCATTCGTTCTTCTTCGATTAGACCTTGCTGCCGGTAATCCGACCCTGAGGCTGTTCAGATGAGGATATCGTGTCCAGCACCATCAACAGCGCGATTCGGCACAGATGTCTTCTCGAACAGTTTGACCTGGGCTATTGCAGCTGCATGGAGCCTATCATCATCGAGGAACATATTGTTCAAATTGAACTGGCACTACCCATTTCATTTATTGGTTCTTCAGCTTCTGGTCTTTACTTCGTGGTCGGTCCTTAGGTCATGGCCCATCTCATGGGCTGCACCGGAGAGATTCTCTGTTGGCTCAGGATCATCCAGGGTGAAGCAATGGGTGGAGAGCATCCTTGAGAGTGCTGGTGTTGCTGCGTCCTTACTACTCTTCTGTCAAGCCATACTGCATTTCAACAACACTCCTGTACTGGCTATGTTGGCAGCATTAGTATTTCTCCCTGCTGCGATTGCGAGGCTAGTGTATGCAAACTCGTCGTCGCAGAGGACTGCACTACTCAGACCAACGCTGCTCATTATATTCCTCAGTCTTGTACTCTTCTTCGAGTACCGTCTGACAGTCAATGGACTTGTATTTGGCATACTGGCTGTTGCGGCTCTAGGCATTGCTAGGAGCCTGAAATCTATGATGTCGGACCAGACGACAGCGCAGTCAGGTCTGGCCTCGTTAGGTACACTTGCGATATGCCTCATCTTTTCTGGACTTTCTGCAGCTATATTTGAAGATACCCAGTCAGCACTCGCATGGTTTTCAGAAGCACATTCGCCAGCTTTTCTCATCTTTCTCACTAATCTGATCGCTACCACTGCTGCATTCAGTCTCGGAGGGCATACAGTTGCGTACTTGCCCAGCGACGCTGCCTCCTGGACTGGTTATCAGAGACCAACCACGATCTGGCCTCTACTCTGTTTTGTTGGCATAGTACTGTTGGGCGCTGTTCAAGCTGGCCTTACGGTCATCGACCCCATCCAAGTGTTCTGCTTCATTGCTGCCGCCGTCTCTCTATTAGACGTGGATTACCTACAAATCTCTCAACTTTTCATCTCGAGCGCAGGCCAGCCTACCAGGATTGCCAAATCAATAGCTCCCTTGCTCCCGTTCGGCGATCACGCTCACCCACCAATATATCAACCAGTTGAGGCAGAGGAAGATGATGACGAAGATACGAGCCCAAGTAATGGCCGCCTCTCCCTACTCCAGCAGCCTACGACACCAACAGCTCGTTCGCTCAAAGCCCTCACAATCCTGACCGTCGTCCTCTGGGTTGTCTCGCTATACCTCCTCCTCTTCCCTTCCGCTGACCAGTCCCGTTCAACGCCCCACCTCGATCTCACCTACAAACCCGAGTCCTCCCTCGACATTGTAATATCAATGTACTCAGAACCGCTTCCCTCGCTCACCTCGACCCTCGAACTCCTCCTGTCACTCCCAGCCATTACCCTCCTTCGGCCCCGCCTCTTCATCTACACGAAGAACTACCACGCCGACCTCGACGCCATCTCCAACGCCGTCCCAGCGCCCCTCAGTCCGGCAAGCATAACACTCAAACCCAACATCGGCCGCGAATCCGAGACCTACCTCCACCACATACTCTCCCACTGGGATACGCTCGGCAACCACACCCTCTTCCTGCAAGCAGAGACACACAACCCGCGTGAGTTACGCCCACGCATCCGCGACTTCTTCGGCAAAGACACGGGTTTCCTCCCGCTCGGTTTCGCAGGGTACAGCTGCCCGTGCGACTCGGAGATCTGCTCCGACAGATTCTGGTCCGATAGCAGTGGCGTGGTGCGGGACACGTACCTCAAAGTGTCCCAGCAGACGACGTGTCCAAAGGGCAAGCAGATCCTGCTGAGCTACAAAGGACAGTTCATCGCCAGTGCGGCGAGAATTCGTGGGACCGAGAAGAGCGTGTATGAGGAGCTGTATAGTGCTTTCGGTGACGAGGAGAGCTGGGTGCATAAGGAGCCTTATTTGCAGGGACGTAAAGAGGAGATGAGCGCGCCGATATTCGGATTCACGGTCGAGAGAATGTGGGCTGCGCTGTTGCAGTGTAGTGATGAAGAGGTGGTGAGGACTTGTCCTAGTTTGGTGTCGGGATGGCGGAGGGGAGGGGGAAGAGGGGATTGTCAGTGTTTTGATCATGTATAATATGGTGCTTCTCATCCGGTATTTGGTCGAAGTTCCGTGCATAGGTACGGTACGGGCATCTCGTCGTGAAGCGGCGGTGTGATATTAGGTCGTCGGTGGCTAGGCATGACTAGCATGAACAGGAACAGCGCATGTAAAAAGCAGGGAGTGAACGTGATATATTTGCATTGAAGCATCAGCTGTACTTAAGACGCACATAGCGTACCGCCATAATTCATCCCGCTGAGAGCCCCGGTCTATTTTGGTCGTATCACTGACGACGTTGGAACGCCAAGCGCTATGCATGCACTCATCAAGGACTCTCCAATGAACCAGATGATGACCCGTGCCATCATCTAAAAGTCACGTATCACCGCCACGCCCTCGTCCATTCTCGCCACCTGACACAGCAGCTTCTCCTCCTGCTCCCGCCACTTTCGTAATGCTTCCCGGTCTACAGCAGTGAGGTACTTGTCCTCGTTTCCTACTACGTCGGTACGTTCCGCTTTCTCGATAAAGTTCTTGACCTTTTCGCGCTGGACTCTCATGCGTTGCAAGCACCGACTCATGGCTTTGTAGCTCTTCTGCAGGACCAGCTTCTCCACTCGTTCCTGGTCAAAATACCATAAGTAGAGAGAACGGCCTGGCGTGCGAGTGTTATCCTTGGGTACTTCTTGTGTCTCCACGAAGCCAGCGGCCTGCATCTCGTCCAGCACGGTGCGAATGTCTTTGAGCTTGAGTAAAGCGTGGGTGCAGATCTGTTTCTCGTCGAGCTTGCCTTTCGATTTTAGTATGCGGATAATCCGGGCGGCGACGGAGCCGAAGCGGAAAGTGATGATGGATTCGATCTCGGCATGTTTGAGAGTATGGCGGAGGTCGTCAAAAGGGACTTGATATTCGCCATGGCCGCGGTCGCTGTGCCTCTTGACATATCCATGTTGTGATTCGGCGAGAAGTCGGAGATGCATCTCAATAAGAACAAGGAGATCGTTGCGTGCTTTGATGGAATTGTCCCGACAGTCGCCATGTTTGCTTTTCGATCCAGGCTTGTGATTATGAGCACCATTGATTCTGGGCCCGCCGAGATCAAGATCCAATGAGTCGATGCCATCGCTGCTGCTGTCTAACTCCTCAAGCACTTCTCTTGTTGTGCCGGAAAGGATCTCGCGATCTTCGGTGCTGTCACCATCTTTCTCCTCAGATAACATTTCTTCCCTTGGCTTTACAACAAACACCTTTCTTTCAACGACGTGGAGTAGCGCCTCGTATATTCGGGAGGTGGTATCGCCGAGGAAGCGGCGGGCGTGTTCGACTAGTCTTTCCGATCTGATGGCGGCTTTGCACTTCTCAAAGTTGACCTTGAGGACCAGGCTTCCCTGAAGCATAACAGTATCATGACCGTGATTATGCCTGAAATTGCCATTCGGCATGTCGCCATTCATCTTCAGGCGCTTGGCGCTTCGTTCAACATTCTCTGCGAAATCGTACTCGCTCTCTCGCAGCGTCCTCTTTCTCGCGGTGATGGCGTTCTGAAACTTGATCCTAGCTTTTGGTCCCGTTGTCTTGGTGTTTCCGAACTGATTCATCCTGACTTCTTCCTCAACCTCGTTATCCTTGTCCGCAACAGGGAGGTATGTCCTGTCATGCAGTTTCAAGACGAAGCCAGAACTCAATAGCTCCCACAAGGCTTGGTGAAGGTCTTCCCGGCTCGTGATCTGATCCTCTATTGAGGTCCACTGGTCTGCAGTCTTGTCGGCAGCGATATCGGTGGGCGCTGCAGCGGCAGCATTGACTCCGTTGGCAGTATGACGGGGAACAATGCTTACCTTGTCATACTTGAATGCCCCCTCCATATCTGAAACTCTGGCATGACCCAGTTGTAGTAAACTCGACAGAGCTTGTGCTGGCTTCGGTCCCAATCTTGCTTCGACATGTGACACGATCTTGCCCGAGCGTAAGAGGTTGTATGCGCCGTCCCAGTCGACCTCGTAGAAGGATATGGAGGCTGGTGGGGTATGATGGAGGATGAGATGTTGTTGTATCAGGACAGTCAAGCCATAATAGACATGCTTCGCAGGGATATCGACTTCTTGTATGAGGACTTGGAGGGGTATGCGACCCCAATCTGAAAGCGTCTTGAAGACATGCTGAGCGGTGGAGTTAGTCAGATTGCCTTGAAGCTGGATGTCCTTTGTTGGTGAGTCTCACTGCGCAGAGATCACCGTAAAGATCTTCGACCAGTAAGATACAGAGCTCGTTTAGATTCTTGACCATGTCAGCGACCAGGGGTTCTTCATTACTGGCCGAGGGATGCGACGACCTTCATGGTTCAAGATTGTTAGTCCCAGTCACCTCTCACGTGCTGGGAGATTTGCTATAAAGTATGGCGACGTCGGCGCATGGGTAAGACCTCTGTGGTGTCCAGAGATCGGTATGAGTAATTCGCTACAATACCATGACTACAATTGCGATATTCGATATTTCAGTTCTTTAAGAATATGCTAGCAGGGTGGGGGCCAGCAGAAAAGAGCGCTCTGCAGCTCTCGCTAAGCACAGATATGTAGGGACCGGCCCGCTGACCAATGACAATACAGCCATCTCGGAGAGGTCAGGAAGATAATCGGAGGTTTGAGAAATGATTTTATACTGTCAACATCACCCATTCGCAGCAAAGCCAATTAGCGACCATGCTCTCGCGGTCTGTTCTCGCTAGGCAGGGCCGCCGAGCTGCCATCAAGCAAACAAGTCAAAACGGACGACGATACCTGGCCAGCCCTGCGTCAGGAAGTTTTCAATACGATACCTCAACAGCAGCTGGGATCAAGATTGCCAGCAGAGATGTGCCAGGACCGACTGCTCACCTCGCGATAGTGTCAAAAGCCGGAACGAGATATGAGCCTCTGCCTGGATTGACCATTGGTCTCCAGAACTTTGCGTTCAAGGTCAGAGACATGAGGAGGTTGTAATGGACAATTCTGACCAGAATAGAGTACTGCAAGGCGCTCAACAATCCGCGTCCAGCGCGAATCTGAACTTCTCGGTGCCGACCTCTTTGCTCGACACTCGCGCGAGGCATTGGTCGTCGGAGCAAAGTTCCTTCGCGATGATCTCCCCTACTTTGCCGAGCTTCTCGCGGAAGTTGTTGGGCAGACCAAGTACCTGGGTAGGTACATTGACTGGGCATGAGAATGGAATGCTGACAATGAAAAGACTACGTGTATCACGAAGAAATTGAGGGCGTTGTCAAGCTTCAGCAGAAGAGGTTCTTGGGCAACGTGAACGAGCTTGCAAGCAACTCCGCATACGGCCTCGCTTTCCACCGTGGGCTAGGAACTCCTCTATATCCAGCTTCCTCCGCCCCCCTCCAGAAATATCTCAGTGCCAACACCATTGGTACTTTCTCGTCCGTCGCCTACTCTAAGCCCAATTTCGCCATTGTCGCAAATGGTGCCGATTCTGCCGAGCTCTCCAAGTGGGTGAATGAATTTTTCCCTTCTGTTCGTGAGCAGCCCGGACAGCAGCTCTCTCAAGAGCAGACCAAGTATTACGGTGGCGAAGAAAGGATCGCACACGGCTCCGGTAACGCCATGGTTATTGCTTTCCCCGGCTCAAGCTCATTCACTGGTGGATTCTACAAGCCAGAGATCAGCGTGCTGGCTGAGCTTCTTGGTGGCAAGACCACTATCAAGTGGTCGCCTGGTTTCTCTCTTTTGTCCAAGGTTGCTGCCAAACACCCCGGTGCCAGCATCTCCACCAAGAGCGACATCTTCTCGGACGCAGGTCTTCTCACCATTTCTCTTTCTGGCAATGCCAACGATATCCGCAACATCTCTTCAGAAGTTGTCGACACTATCAAGTCGGTCGCCAATGGCGTCAGCAAGGAGGACTTTCAGAAGGCAAAGGCACTCGCCAAATTCAAGGAGCTCGAGCTTGGACAGAATATCTCAGCTGGCATTGAACTCACAGGTTCTGGTCTCGTCCATGGTAACCAGGCATACCAGATTGACGAGGTAGCGAAGAAGGTCGATGCTGTCACCGAGGAGCAAGTCAAGAGCGTAAGTGTATTAAGCACAGTCTACCACGAATTATACTAACAAAATTCAGGCTGCAAAGACTATCCTGGAGCACAAGGCATCTGTCTCGTCAGTGGGTGACTTGTATGCTCTTCCGTACGCCGAGGAGATTGGATTGAAAGTGTAATGGAGCAAGTATCGGAATTCATGTAGAATAAAAGGCAGCGACTCTACAAAACAGACACATGTTCATTTGTTGTATTCCTCCTTGACGTGCTTTGCTTGAAGCTGTCCCAGCGTTCCGGTCCATCCCGATCAAGTAGGAATAGCTCACAGACCATTTTTGCCAAGCAATTTTGTACCTCCGAAGTCTGCATTGCGGACATCTTTGAAGATTAACCCGAAGACTATTCATCCAATAGACAAGTCTACGCCTCTCGTACCGTCACTATGGCTTTCGCGTGGAAGGCTTCCGGAATCACGTATGCGCTACGAACTCCAGTTTTGCCATTGAGCATCAGCAACAACCACTAACACGTTCCAGCTACAACCGCTACCTCGCGGTCGCAGCCCGTGTCGTTCGACGATCCCTGAAGGAGGATAAGAGACTGCAAGCTGAGCGTAGAGGAGAGATGGACCTCAGATTTGCGAAGTGGGAGGTACGTGACCATTGCTATTACTGTCTCTTGAGATCGCAAGGAAGATGTTGAGCTTTGGGGACAACTGCGTTATGGATCGGACAGCATTGGCTGACCACTATACCACAGAACGGCAAGCAGGGTGAGAACAAGTCGTTGGCGAGCGCAAACGAGGCAGCTATGGCGGATGCTGCACAGGGACAGTCTTCATCATAAGAAATTCGGGAGGCATGCCGGGTATGAGAAGTCTAAGCTACGCACACAGCGTGCCAGTCGGGATGAAGAAGTGCATACCGGTGCTAGCAAGTCTTGAGGGGGTATTGTGAATAGTAGAGCCTTGCAATGAACCATCCTAGACCCGATAATGCCTCTTACTCCAGCGATGTAAAGATATGCCAAGCCTTGTATAGATGACTTCGCAATTGGAGTTCTCCATTTTCTCTCTCTTCGATGATCGCATCTGACTACGCAAGAAATGCCAGGAGATGACTTGGGCGCAGGTGAGTCATGCTACGGTCCTGATCATTGTACAAATGTCGTGACAAGGCTCTACAGGTGTATCAAAGTTGACAAACACTGTCACGGAGGACGAAGCAAACGCCACCACAACGGAGCAGACGAAAAGTATATTCGGCGGCCTGCCCAACACCACAAGGCCGCAACGACAAACAGGACGTGGTACCGATATCACTGCTGCATTCGACAAGGCCTCTGCAGGTGATTACCATTTCTACTCTTTCCCCCATCCACAACTGTCCCCCCAATGGTTCCGCGGAAAGAAGACGTCAACCTGAACAATGTGCAAGTGATTGCGGCGAGACTAATCACTTCCAGGCTTGAAGCAGGGCCAGCTAGTAAAGGATGACTTCTTCACATTGTTTGAGTCCGTTGGGGCTCTCGAGGTAAGCCCATTATCTCTCGTGCGAGGCCTTCTAATAAGCCTTTCAGATCATGGATCCAAAGATGGACAGCGGATATATCCTACCGGAAGAGGACGCCGCTTTGGAAGAATTCGATCCCTTAAATCATACTCTGCCGGAAGAGATCATCTGGGTCATGGATCAAATGCTTTCTTTCGAGGTCAGTCTGTTCATGACCACTAGTGAGAGTGAACATGACTGACTTGGCTAGATGGCCTGGCATGAGGGGGCGCCGCTGTCGCAAACACTACTGACATCGCTACATCTGTATAATCTGCTTCCCATCGATCATGTACCACTGGAGCAGATCATCTTTCGGAGCCCCCGGACACGCAAGGCGAAGTATCCTTTGGTGGACAGTATTCTTCGTGCTTACTGCCTTGGCCTTGCCAAATGTCTTGACAGTGTGATACTGGAGATCACCAGCGAGCATTTCTATGAGGAAGAAGACTTTATTTCTGCGACCTTTTCTCGCCTATATGTTAGCAAGATCGACGAAGGAGACTTCACAGCTCTTCTGGAAACGGCTGTCTCAGATCTAGAGAAATTCCAGATGTCAAAAGACCTCAAGGATGCCATCAGAAGACGACTACAGCTGCGGATTTTGCTGCTACGGGCTTTGTCTCCTGGAGAACTTATCATGCAGTCATCGAAGCCAGATGCCTTCAGATCCATCAAGCAGTCCCTTGTGGAAGTGGACAGCTCACATGCTCTTGGACAGGAGACAACGGTCCCAGTATTTTCAGAACGTGTGCAGCGGTATCTTGCAAGTAACACTCCGCCACGGCCTATGAAAAAGACCTCGTGGTCAGACGCCATGAAGAAGCTAGATCAGATGTGTGACGATGTCATGGCAGCATTTGACATGACCAAGCTGTATCCTGATTTTGCACCTGGTCCCCTCATGGTTGGTTCAGTCGTCCAGGGGGAAACCGACTTCGCTGACAGATTGCTAGCGCTTTGCGTGGGCATTCTCCTCAAGACTGCCTCATCCACAAACATATGCTAGATCAATAGCACAAGGATTACTTTTCAAGTCCTCGTCAGTCGTCAATACCGTGCCACATCTCGATCTCCTTCTCTCCGATATCCGCGGTCTAGTGCTTCCGGCGTCGCCGCTTCTCTCACCGTCGAACTGGTCGACCGAGCTTCCTTCCTCTCCTCGCTACCTCATCGCCCGCAAGTTCGACGACTTTCTCACCCGCAGTCTGGAGGAATATTTGAATCTCTACCGCATGCCTTTGCAAAATCGCTGCCGAATCCGTCGCACCTTCGCTCAGTCAATACCGATCCTCGATTCGCTGCAAGCATTAGCCGAAGAGACTGACGTCTCTCTGGTCTCCATCTGCCGATCGTCACTCACAACACGTGACCCCATACAACCCTGCCTTGGCGAAGACGCCTCCCCCTCCCACCTTCCCCTGGCATCATGGGTCTACCACCACAAGCTTCTCGCCATGGAAGCCGTCATCAGCCTCGGCTTCGAGCTCGAAGTCTACCTTCCAGACGAACACGCCGCTCAATATGCATTACTATCCTTCTTCGCCCAAACACGAGCAGAGCACTACGCCTATCTGACCTCTCATCTCTCCCCGCGCGTGAGTACCCTCCCACCATCTCCCGCTCCCAAGGCAGCGGAAAGGGCAGAGATCGTTTCCGCAGTAAATTACCTCGCCTCACTCGCCGCACAAGCCCGCCTCCTCGCTGCGCTGGCCTCTGCCCTAGCGGATCTCTATAGTCTTCTCATGCTACTCAACCTCATCTCCGTCCCAGCTCGACCATTCTCCACGCCGGAGCTGCGACACGAGTTAAGAATGAAACCCTTCCTTAGCATTGGTACTCCTGCGTTGCCGTCGAGAGGAGAGCTCGAGGAAGTCACCATCGCGCGCGAGGCTGGGATCAGATTGCTGGACATCTGCGACGAAGCTGACGCGAAGCTCCGTCTTGCGAAAGCTGAAGTGGGGAGACTGAAGGGTACGAGCGCTGAGGACGGGAGGTTCAAGGGGGTGGTAGCGGACTGGGAGAGGGACTGGAAGGGGAAGATGCTGGTTGCTGTGCAGATTGGGGTAGGGGTCGCGAGTGTGAGGGAGGTCGTGAAGGGATTGGGGGATGTGACTATTGCCGATCTGAGAGCAGATATGAGGCACAAGCAGTTGGTGGGGATGGTCAAGGTTGAGATACCGAAGGTGGAGGAGAGGCGGGAGAGGGGTTGGGTTGTGCCGAAGCTGGCGGTTGGGAAGTCAGCTTGAGGTCTTCCGGAAGGCAAGAGTCTACTGGCATTCTATCTATAGCCACTATTCGCAAATTTCATCAGTGGAGCTGGTCGTTGATAGCTCCTCTGTCCGCAACCAGCCAGTAAATTGCTTCAAGAGCCTACTCTTGCAACTCAGTGGCGAACCGATCGCGCTTTTCGTAGGCACTAAGGCTAGTCTTGAGGTCAATCACGACCCCAGATTATATCTTCGTTACCCACTCGCAAGATCGGTGCGGAGGAGCAGAAGAGGAGAATGCACAGCTCTCTGAGGCATCTCCTGTTTCCAACCAGACCGAGGGACAAGCGAGTGAACCTGAGGCACTACTGATTCAACGCATGCGCATTGTACATGCCAATACTATACGTCAAGCTGTCGTCGCCACATACAGCGGCAGCCTGACGCCAGAGTTTGTGGTGTGGGACATCTCAGGCATCCCATCACTCCCGAAGTCCTCGCAGCGCGCTTGCCGCCTGGCACACACCTTAGCATGTGCCAGGCACCGACCAGTCCGTCGATAGCTTGCTTTTTCATTGGATCGTACACAGGTTCGCCTGGACACCCCAGAGCCCATCATGTTGACAATCCGACCAAGCACATACGTGCCACTGTTGAACAATAGTAGATTCCAAATCATACATCATCTATTCATGCCTGCCTCCCAATCAAAAGGGGGTATCGTCGTGTATGCACAGTATGTTTCTATCGTGGTCCAGCCAGCGCCTATGCTCATTGCTCGTTTCGTAATGTCCCCCCGTCATTTCCGCTTGTCGTATCCCTGCCGCCATGATTGACCACTCGAACACTACTATCCGAGTGGAGTAGCGTGTACAAGCCCTTACACGTTGCAACACATATCCAAAGCCTCCTCTTCTCAGCCGCCGTGGCCGTCTTCACTGCTCGAGAGGGCAGCCCCTGAGATCTCAGTACAAGAAATCCCCATACACGCCCAACACCTCATCCCCGTCAGCGGCAAATGCATCATGCAATCCAGCCAACCCATCGAACTGCGCAGCGTATTTGAGTCCCCACGTACGCGCATCATGGACCTGCTCCCAGCTGAGCTCCTCCTCTCCTTCTGTACCCGCTACCTCATCGACCTGTATGCGCGGCACCTGTTTCTCTCCCTTGTCTCCCTGCCCGTACTGCTTACTCGTGTCCACCTCTCTATCAAAGCCCGTACCTAGGCGTCCCTCAAGACTCGCGATCCCGCTCTCCGGACCAGGAATATTCCCCGAAGAGTGTCTCGCGCCGGCAGTATCCAGACTCAGTTTCCCCTCTGCACCCACGCCCGCGCTCGTGACATGTCCGTTCCCTTCCTTTCCTGCATGCACATCCAGACTCTTCCCCACCACAGGCGCCTGTCCCTGGAACGTATGCCCCACTCTCAGATCGGGGACATATCCCGGCCGCGGACCCTTGGGCAGCAGATGGCTACGCTCAAACACGATCTCTGGCGCGATGACGGTGCGGCCTTTTTTGCAGACATAGCGCGCGATGCTGGTCATATAGACGGCGCGGCGTAGCTCTTCCTTTTGTGGATTCATCGCGCGCAGTACCTCGGCTAACTTCTCGTCGCCGGAGCTGTTGCCGCCGGGACTGATGGGCGTGACGGGGGGTGCGTTCTTGCGGCCGCGTTGTTTCGGGTGGGGTTTGGATTTGCGCTGGAGGCCGAGACGTTGGAGTAAGGAGCTCGGGAAACGGGTGGCTTCTGCGTCGGCGTCTTTCCATGGCTGTGAAGCGTACCCGCGGGGTCGTACCGCGCCCGCTTTGACCACGTGCGAGACGGTGTAGATCCATTTCTCGTCCCAGGCGAGGAGCCGCGTCCAGATCTCGAAGCGCGAGAGAGGCGCGATTTCTTTTCGGAAGATACACGCTACGCCGCCCAGAGCAATGATGTAGTTGTCGGGTACGCGACGGCCGGAGGACGTGTGCGATGGGCCGGAGGGGTTGGGGAGGCCTTCGTGGTCGCCGGAGTGCATACGACGTAGACCGGTGCGGAGGAGGGCGCCGATGTAGTGCGCGCGAGCCACATCGAGGTCTTTCAGGTAGGTCGAGTTGGACTTGTGAAAGTTATAGTCGCAGTCGAGTGGGGAATTCCAGGAGGTGGTCACGAGGGGTTTGAAGAGATCTGAGCGAGTCATGACTTTCGGAGCCAGGTGGACTTGGTAGAAGATGGCGCGAAGGACGCGGATGTGCCATGTCGTCGGGACATTTTTGAGGTTGACAATCAGGAATATGACCCCGAAGAACTTGAGGAGGTAGGAGAGAAAGGTGGCGGGTATTAACGCGGTGAGCTGTTCGGGGAATATGGTGGAGCGTAACGAGGGAGAGAAGATAAGGGCTATTGTGCTTGAAATGACCGACAACAGGCCTACAACGAAAGGAAATTTAGTCAGCGAAAGCATTCTGCCGAAAAGGATTCGAGGCACATGAAGGATGACGAGGGAGGATGTTGGAAAAGAGGAAGGATCCGCGACATAAAGGGATGATAGAGAGGCATACTTTGACGCTGTGCCACAGCTGAATTTGACGACATGTGGACATTGACGTCTGGGCTACTTTGCCTCGGGCTACAAGACTCGCGGCCTGAGTTAAGCCCTGCTGTGCCTCTGGTCAAGGGTGCTTGGAAATGTTGTTGGTTCTCAGCTGAGAGCGGGTCTTCAGGCCAACCGTGGTGTAAAGTGGGTCTTTGTACTAGTATATGAGCCTATCGATGAGCTGAGTGCTATGTGAGAGAGAACGAAATATGTAATTGTGTTCAAAGTATAAGAATGAATGGCTGGTATAGCATTTCGCTGGTGATGAAGGTGGATGTAAATGTCCTATATCAGGACCAACGACGTCGGAAAATAGGAAAACTTTAAAACTTGTCCTCGGCTGGAACTGACATTGTTTGATGCTCACACCCTCATGATCAATGGTGTCTCATCAGCCGCATCGAGGTGGGAGCAGAGATGTCGTCCTCAGTGCGTGCAATGATGAAACAATTTTGACGATGTGTATATTGGTGAAAACATACGTTAAATCATTCTTGTGGCACTGCCGCTCAGCTACGCTACTTGACCGGAAATCTAAGAGAAGCCAGCCAGCCGTACGGCTGGGCGAAGTTCTATCGTCTATGAAACTGCAACACAAGCATTACAGCCCAGTCTTGGAGCTCTTTCTAATCATGGACGCTGAACGCAACTCATCTTTGAATTTTGACCGATTCTCTTGTGCTGGAGAAATACCAAATCGATGAGAACCGGTCACTTCCCCGCAAGCGAAATATCCGCGATCGACTCTTGACCGCCAAAGTTTCTTCTCCTCGCTTAGGATACCGGGGTCATCTTGATGGGCTGAGGACCAAGACCATTCCTGTTGCGGAAGAAAAGAACACCCTTGCCCTCACCCTCGGCCTCGGCAGATGGCTCAACCCACTGGCACCACTTCATGCTCTTCCAAAGAGACTTAATGAAGCCGATGGAGCCGTCCTGGACATCGCTTCGGTAGTGCTCTCCCATGACTCCCTTGATGGCCTCGGTAGCCTCATCGGCATTGTAGAACGGAATGGTAGAGATGTAGTGGTGCAGGACGTGAGTCTCGATAATGCCGTGGAGAAGCTGGCGACCAATGAAACCAAACTCGCGGTCAATCGTAGCGGCGGCACCGCGAGTGAAAGTCCAGGTGTTTGCATCGTAGTGAGGAAGAGATGGGTCGGTGTGCTGGAGGAAAGTGATGGCAACTGTCAAGAATTAGCTGATGCATCGTGTCGACTTGTGGAAGAACTCACCAAGCCAGTGGTTGACCCAGAGGTATGGGATAAAGTACCAGACAAGCATGTTGGTCCAGCCGTAAGTGTTGCCGAGATAGTAGAGAACGCTGCCAGTGATGAAAAGGCCGAGATCAGAAAGGAGGATCAGCTTCTCGTCCTTATTCTCGTACAGGGGGCTGGAGGGGAAGAAGTGGTTGACACCACCGCCGAAACCATTCTTCTTGCCAACACCCTTGCCCTCGACCTGCTTGTGGTGGTTATTGTGGCCAGTCACGTTGACGATCAAGTAAGCGGGCCAGCCACCAAGCTGCTGGTAGAAAAGGTGCAGAGCGGTGGCGATAGGAGTGTCCTCGCACAGCTCGTGAAGCTCGTGGACAGCAGCGCCGACTCTGCTGGCAAAGACCTCACGCGTCTTTGGGACGAACACCATATCACGCTCCATGTTACCAGTGGCCTTGTGGTGCTTGCCGTGGGAGATCTTCCAGGAGAAGTAGGGAACGAGAAGTGCAGAGTGGCAGATCCAGCCAACGGTGTCGTTGAGAGTCTTGGAAGGAGAGAAAGACTGGTGACCACACTCGTGGGCAAGTACCCAGAGACCGGTAGCGAAGAGACCCTGGATGAAAGTGTAGGCAGCCCAGAGAACAGCCCTGGCAGGGGTTGAGGGAATGTTCTCAGGAGTGACGAATCTGTTGAACAGGTAAAATGTCACACCGAGACTTACGATATCCCTGGCGACGTAGTATAGACCAGTAGCACCAGATCGCTCGAAGCAGTGTGCAGGTATGGCATCTCTTATGTCCTTGATTGTGTAGTCTGGGACCTTGAACTCGTTTCCGTACCCATCAATGAGTCTGCCACGCTGATTCTTGAGCAGCTCGCCATCATCCGATGCGAGGGATGAGAGAGATGTGGACGAAGCAGAGTGGAGGGGAGACTCGCTGGGAGAAGCAGCAGTTGAGTTGGAAGAAGTCGATGGGACAGATTCGACAGTGGTGGTCCTCTTGGCCGCAGACCGCCTTGTTCGAACTGAAGAGGCCATTGTGGGAATTGGCCGAGCTTGAATTATTGGTGCTGCGAGATCAAGAGGTATCCAATTGATTTGGCGTGGGCAATTGGTAGGAGAGAGAAAGGTCGGTGGAATTCCACGCTGCGGGTATTGGTTGAGCGAAGAGAATGTCGTGGAGGAGTGATCGTGAAAGCAAAACGTACGACGGCGGATCAGCCTATAAGAGGAGCTCAATAATTAGACAAATACACAGTGCCAGGAGGAGGCGAACGACAGTGCTCCAAGCTTTTTTTCTTAACTCGTGGTTCTGGCCCACGCGTAGAGTCTCAAGGGTGTGGTTTTGAATTTCCCACACCTATGGAGACAGGGTCTGAGACTCCCGAGATCTGTCAACTTTTTTTCCCTACGACATTCTACAACGCGATAATGGTCACGACAAGCGAACAGGGTCATTTCTTATCGAGGCAAGAGGTTCCCTTGAATGCTGAATGCTGCCTTTACGAGTCTCATCCCAAGCTGAAGACTACTGCGAGCTCAATGGCACAGCATCTCTCTCTCCGATCAAGCCCCACTCTCGACACAGGGGACCTCAACGAAAACGTGCGATCGACATGTGCACGTTTTTTTCCCTTTCGCCTTGGTTCCTCCTCGGTTGGTGGGATGTGCAGCTCCCCTTGCCAGGCACAGAAGGCGAGCGGACGCTTCTCCGCAATTCCTCTACATTTTCTGCTTGGCTGATTCTCCGTCCAAGCGGGCAAAGTCGGGTTCGATCCATACTCGTCTTCTTCTTCTGCGCCTTGACGATGGTGATTGCAGTCAAAGCCTCAGACGACTGAAAAATCAGAAGCCATGTGCAGTAGAGTTGCTGAACATTGCCTTCACCGCCGTCAAGAACAATTCTTTTGGCCAAAAAAAGCAGCGATGTATCTGCACGCACCACCGATACCATCAGCTGATGTCGACAAGTGCTCACCGCATGATCTTGCACGCGCCTAGGATCTACAGTAGGTGTTCATCGGTTGGAGAACTGCTAGCTGTACATGAGTACATATCACATGCTTTGGAGTACGTCTAGCGAACGTCTGGCGGCCACTGACGTTACTCATCGCCATCTCTCACATGCCAGAGCCAGACTTGTTGAGACGGATCAGCACGCATGCAGCCGCCATGCATGGTCAGATGCCGCCCACCGAATCTATCACGTGATTTTCTTTGCGCCTCTCCCGATTCACGTGATCAACTACTTACCTACTAACATCTTTTCGATCTTGCTCATCCGCCATGACCAGTTCCGGCTTTCTTTAACCAGTAGCATCGCATCTGCGAGGATAGGTAGAACAAAGGTGGATCATGTCACTATGTGATACTGAGTTGGTCGGCTCAATCCACACATCGCAACGTGCGAGCTGTCTTCAATGAGCTTGTGGCTCAGTCGAGGATGAAACTGGTAGGTTGCAAGCTGCGAGATGCTTACACGGGAGCTGGTGGTAGCACAGGGTCAGCTCAGCCTGTACAGCATTACCCTTTTATGTTCTGCGTTAAGGTGGAGTTCGTCGCGGACGCGGGATTTTGTGAGCATGCCTACGTGATTGATGTCAAAAAGGGGATATAGGAGGTTTATGCTGGAATGCACATGGGTCGGGGATGGAAGAGAGGTTCTGAAATTTGTGACTGGACCTGGGTTGGTGGGAAAGTGGAGATGGAGAGATTTAGTAGGGAGGATGAAGATGAGCAAGAGGAGGAGAATTGACCGTTTGTGATGAGTCGATTGCGCTTGTAATTGTGGTAGTATGGTAGGAGTTGTGATAGTAACTCATGTTATGAATCGCTGTAGTAAGTTGGAATTGAGGTAGTGAGTTCAGACTTGTGGTAGTTACTTGATACATGGCTGCGAGATCCCATGAGAATGCAGCGTGACATGTTTATTTCCACTCGCCGATGTCTACCTTCATGTCCATGCAAGGGTGCTCGTCCGAATGCTTGGCACAGGCTTGCTGCCTGATTCACGTTACACAAAGGTCCCAGCTTTCAAGCAAGCAGATGTGATATCAAATGTCGCCTTTCACAACTTCACATTTGCAACACACCACACTACCATCCTAAGTCGATTCACAGCTTCTCCGCTCATCATGGGTACCAGAAACCTCATCATGGTCTACCACAATGGGGAATACAAGATCGCTCAGTACTGTCAATGGGACGGTAAGGAAATGACAACACTCACAATTGTGAGCTTGATCAAAGACCACAAGCTGACACTCACAGGTTATCCATCTGGTCAAGGCTTCAAGATCCTCAAGTTCTTTTCCGATCCTACCAAGGTCCCCAAGCTCATCGCCGGACTGGACAAGGTGTACGAGCCCGAGACCCAGGAGCTCCAAGCCATCGATGATCTTGCTCAGCAGACCGCTGAGGCCGCTCGCAGGAAGCAGCGCGAAGATGGGCACCACAAGCTGCCTCACAGCGAGCAGAGGGCGCTTTCCGAGGAGTCTTTCCGCCCACTGCTCAAAGTCTGCCCTTCACTGGCTCGCGATACTGGTGCCGACATCCTCAAGATCGTGGCGAATGCTATCACCGGCATCCCGATCCAGAAGGATCTCGACTTCATCGCTGACCTAATGTTCTGCGAGTGGGCGTACGTGATCGACATTGATGAGAATATCCTCGAAGTTTGGTGCCCAGGGTCCGCCCGTTGTATCGAAAGCGATCGTTTTGACCAGTACGAGGCGAGGCCGGAGCTCGTCGGTAGCTGGGATCTTGCGAAGTTGCCGAAGGAAGACGACTTCGAGACTTTGATCATGAAGATGGTCAATGGGGAGGCCGAGGAAGAGCCAGAAGTAGACAACGACGGTGGCAAGGACGAATCAGAGACAGTCGACGATGGTGACAAGTCGAAGGGAGAAGATGCGACTGAGACAAACAAGCCAGATGGAAAGGATAAGCAGGACAAGGATGCTGGCGAAGCTGGACTCATGCATGCCTTCGTGAATCTTCTCAAAGGCGGGATGAGGACAGAATAAGGCATGTAGTTACACGCTTGGCTGTCCAGAGGTGGCCGTCGAGGTAGTCCAAGCGTGTTGGCGGATGTAGCAGTATATGGATGCTCCTTGTTGTTAGGTTCGATGACGCGGGACCGATCTTATAACCAAAGCACTTCCATGTATCCGCCTGCTCTGTAGGATGCAGCTGATCATAACATGCTGCTCACATGCTCCCATCCTGGTTCGCTTGCATCTGCGCTTGCATCTGTGCTTTCATGCTTCATTCTGGGCTTTGTTATATGAGAAGTAGTACTTATTTGTGCCTCGAGGCGTGTCTCCCTCCCACTCGGTATCCAATGCCGTGCACACATGCCGAAATCACATCGTCAAACATCTCGGGGACCTTGACAGCATTAAAAACAATGACCGGAGTCCGTCGTACTCCTAGAAATGGCATGCTAGGAAGCGGCAGTGATGAATTGTGGTTGACAGATGCACCCAAGACTCGGAGAATAAGATCTTAGCCAGGGACTCGGCAGAAAGTCGATCCTCAACTGCCGCAACCTCACGCATGAAATTTTGATTTACAGACCGCGGGCTGGGAGCTCACCCCACCTGTGGTCGCCGGGTGGACGTCAGAGGGCTCTGGAGGGGCTAATATGGGATAAGTACCGTAGGTTTGCAGACCTTTCATATCTTCTCTACACCCAATTGCTCTCTTTTGAGACTCTCACACTACCATATTACTCTGTTAACGTCACAATCATGGTCACACTACCATTCCACGCAGAGCACATCGGCTCTCTCCTCCGCCCCGATGACCTCCAAATAGCCAAACAGTCCTACAAGGAAGGCAAGCTATCCGAGAAAGACTTGACCACCGCCGAGCAAAAAGCCGTCAAATACATCGTGCAGAAGCAGCAGGATCTCGGCATCCGTCCTCTCGTTTCAGGCGAGTATGACCGCGCTGTCTACTTTAGCGGCTTCTTCGAGAAGCTCACTGGCTTCAAAGAGGTGGGAGAGGACGCACCATGGGACATTTACAGGCTTTCCGCACCGCCAATCAAGGCGCTCAAGGATGCGGGTCTTAAGTATCCAATGGCTGCCGTCTGCACAGGCAAGATCAAGTACGAGAAGTCTCCATACCTCGACAAGTGGCTGTACCTGCGATCTCTCCTGCCAGAGAGTCAGTGGGGTGAGGCCAAGTTCACAATGCCGCCCGCTTGCTACTTTCACTTGCGTCTGGCTCCGGGCAGCATCTACCCTACCGATGTCTACGACGACGAGGGATACTTTGCCGACTTGGCCAAGGCGTACCAGGAGGAGTTCAAGACGCTGCACAAACATGGATTGAAGAGCGTACAGATCGATGATCCGACATTGGCCTATTTCTGCAGCTCTGCAATGACAGAAAGCTTGAAGGCGGACGGAGTGGACCCGGACAAACTCTTTGACTTGTACCTGAAGGCGCACAACCAATGTTTGGAAGGCAGACCGGAGGGTCTGCACGTCGGACTGCACATCTGCCGTGGCAACTTCAGCAAGAGTATGCACTTTTCGGAGGGTAGCTACGAGGCTATTGCGGAGCGATTTTTCAAGACATTGAACTACGATACCTTCTACCTGGAGTACGACACTGATCGCGCCGGTGGGTTCGAACCCCTAAGGTTCCTGCCAAAGGGCAAGAATGTCGTCTTGGGCGTTGTGAGCACGAAGGTGCCGCAGCTCGAGGACCCGGCCAAGATGAAGGAGAAGGTCTTGAAGGCGGCCGACGTGATTGCACAAGGTCAGGGCATCAGCAGGGAAGAGGCACTTCAGAGCATCGGCATCAGTCCGCAGTGTGGTTTCGCCAGTACCGGTGTTGGTAACAAGGACGTTACGGAGGACGACATGTTCAGGAAATTGAAGCTGGTCAAGGATGTCGCTCATGAGATCTGGCCTGACAGGCCATGAGCGGTCATGACAGCCAGGAGTTGAGAGATACAGTGATTCAACAGGATGCATGAGGAGGACAGGCACTTGGATGGCCACAAAAGTTCACGAATATAACGCCATTCGCATCAACTACGGAGGCAAAACAGCATCGACAGCATGACATGGAGTCTTTTAGCTGTTGGGGTTGCGGAGGATGGATGTCACTGTACATATCACGTTTGTAGATACCAGCTCGAGAGAGCATAGAATGTGGCAAACGCTCCACAAGAACACGGTATTTCCTCCATCATTAAATATGAGGCGTGTCACGTGAAATTTTTCCGAACCGCCGATCATACTTCCAGAAGATGCGAAACACGACCAGACTTTGGTTCCAGATCATCCTTCCGCCGCATTCAATCTGTCTCGGATGAAAGTGCCATCTTGTTGTTGCTGGATGCGCACTTGCGGACCAGTGCAGTTTCGGTCAGGTAAGGCGTCCAAACTATCGATCAGAGTCACCCTTCGGCATGTTATTCCAACTACATTCGCTCCTATTTCTCTGCCTGACCTGCTACGTCTTAGAGAGGTCTTCATACTTGCTCCCGGTGTAATGTCTAATCTATAACAAAATTTCTTGTTTTCGGACAAAATACATGGTTTGCGATTTGACCCTCAACGATCCCAGGACATCGCGTAGACTTTGTTGCAAAGGACCATTGTTACGCCATGAGTAGTCGTCAGGATGGAGGAGAGAACCCATTCGAGGTCGCGGAATGCGAAGCGGAGGTAGAGCAATCAGACGACGACAGCCTCTATGCCGCGAGCGCAAAACATAAACGGACGACGGAGCAATCATCAAAAAGCAAAGCGCTGGATGAAGCCACCGGACCTGCAAATGATCGACACAGTCTCGAGACGTCAGATCATGCACCGAAAGCACCGTCAAAACAGTCGACGCAATCTGCAAATAAGCCAGGGGCAGATGTCGGTCCAAAAACCACCACTACTGCGGCAGAACCTAGACAAATCACATCAACCAGCACGCCAGATGCCAGACCTGCACTCAACACCACCACCTCGGCGCCCTCCTTCACCCCCTCTCCAGCATGGGCGAATCGGCCCCCTTCCACAATCAGCAACCAAGACCCCAGCCCGCTAAACGTGATGATAACCCCCCACCTAGTCCACGAATTCTACTCCTCCTCAGCCGCCCCTGAGCCACTTCCCCCTCTCCCATCCCATCCAGCTCCCGCCCGCACCCCCTCCGCGCCAAACCAGTCGCACGTCCGTCCTATGCCGGCAAGCGAGCACTACACCTACCTCCGCACCCACCTCAACAGTCTAGGCTACAGCGTTGCTCCCCGGGCACTCCCTGCAGAGAGCAGTCCCTTCCAGGAAGCGCGCAACCAGGGCGCAGGACAAGCGTGGCGCGGCGGATGGAGCGCGAGGACGCGGTCGTATGATCACGAGCGAACGCTCTCGCAGGCCGAGATGGCGGCGCAGCGGGCGGGGCGGGAGCAGCGAGACGGGCAGTGGCAGTGGGCGCAAGGGCGGGAGAAACGCTCCTGGTTGGGCCGTCTCAAGCGGGCGAGTGGCAGTCGAGATCGCGCCGACGGACGTGGGCGAGGGTCAGGTGCAGCTGGGCACGGGCAGGGGGATGGTGGGGACGAGGAAGAGGAGAGCGCGGACGAGCAGGATGATTTTGAGCGGTATCAGCGTGAGGTCATGGCTGCGAAGCGCGGGATTGTGCTTCCCTCTGAGAACAGGTCTCATGGTGCTGGGGCGAGCGCAGGAGGGAATGCTGGTGACGGTGCTGTTGGATACAGTGCTGGAGCAGCAGGGGGAAGAGAGCAAGGGGGCAGTAATTACCGGAACAAAGCCGATGCATTGGAGCTGGATGATGAGGTGGATGAGTATAGACGTGATCTGGCGAGGGCAAGGAACTCTGACTCAATGGAGAAGGAGAAAGGCAAGGGGAATGGCTGGTTTAGTAGGAAGGGCAAGGAGAAGGACCTGGTGGCGGAGAAGGTCGCTGCCACTCGAGTACCCACGACTGCGAGGAACGTGAGATGGGCATAGAGATTGTAATACTATGTGAGGAAGAATATGCTCCATAGCGAATCGGGAGCTGCATGAATACGCTATGACATCTCTACGCCAACTAAGCCAGATTTTCCATCTCTTGTCGTATCAGCCTTGCGGCGGGCTCATTCCTGCGACGCTCTCCGGGAGGTGAGTCCTACTTTTTTTTGCCCTTAGTTTTATCTTGCACTTCTATCCACAGCTCTCTCACACCACGCCGACCGAGCGCTTTGATAACACTATCTCGCTGCGGTCCCTGTACCATAACTTCCATCGCTCCTTCCTTTGGGCTGCTGCCCATAAGCGGCTCTACACTGGTCGAACCGGCGCAGGTCTTTCGCAGCTCGTCAGCAAGCGTGTGCGGATTTACAAAGAACTTCTCTACACCAGCGATCTTGGTGACCGTCTTGTTACCACTGCGAGTCTCTAACACGACCTTGATCTTGGGTGGCGAACCGGCTTTTGGTTTCGAAACCTCCTTCTCGGTAGATGATGGCGGTGTCCGCGTGATGGTGAAGTAGGCCGCGGAGGATGATACAAGTCGATCGGTGAGAGCGTCACGAGGTACTGTTCCTTTTGCATTGACCTCTTTGTCTAGAGGATGACTACCAGTGAAAAGCGCATTTGACAGAACAGGATTTAGAGTGATGAGGCGCTTATTGGTCTGCGATATGAGCGACTCTGAATCGATATACGCCGATATGGCAGACTTCAGCTTCGAGGGAGTGTACAGGCCATTCGCAGGTTGCTCGGATCCCAATAGAGGTGACAATCGCTCTGGAGGTCTGTAGTACGTTGATATTGACAATGTCTGACCAATCGATGAGTCTGATACGTCGGGCGTGCCAGTCGCTGTGGTGCCTCGACCTTGCGCAGTTCCACCTATCGTCTCCTTCTTTGGTAAGCGGTATGGTTTGAAGTCCTTGATTTCGCGATCCTCAAAATCAATGTCCAGGATGACAGTTTCATTCGGCTTGTCTTTTGCCTTGATGATCTGTGCCTTGTCCAGAGATTTGATGAACTTCTTGAGGTTCTTGTAGCTCGTGTTCTTGATTTGCAACTGTTTACTGTCGTCTGCAGAGAACACCGGTAGGAAGGGTGTGATGAGCGTTGACGAGACAAAAGACTGTGACAGCGGAAAATCTAGACCATGGTTTTTGACACCAGAGTTCGTTCGTATGTGCTCCATTACGCCGAAGAGGAAAGCATCGTGAAATGCTTTGTCGATTTCTGGATTGTGTCAGCCTGAGGCAGTAGGAACAGTCTTGTGAGAGTCACCTTTCGTTGTCCACACTCGTCCCGGAGTATCGTCATCTTCAGCACTACCTTCCGCAACCATGTTCGCTGCAACGCCTGAAGAGGCGCCATTCGTTCGAGCAGACGCATCTCCTAAAGACACGCAACCTTCCTCTTTGTCATCAAGAGTTAGGTCACCAGCTGCGTCCGCGATGTCATCGGCGACGACGTCCTGCAGCCACTCTGGAAGCTCATCTGGTGGCTGTTTTCCGGCTTTGTTCGCTGTGCTGAAAGACCAGAGCTCGTCTCCGGCCCAGTGTATCGTCTCTACTGCGTGTCCTTTCGACCCTTGGACAGATTTGAGTGACGAGATGTCGATCAGGCAAGAACCAACCGAGACCGGGACAGATGGAGAGTCCAAGGATGCCACTGCTACTGTGGCACCTTTGGTAGCTTTGGCCGGAAACGGAGGTCCAGCCAGACCAGGGGTCATCAGATCAGCGCCACCTTGTAGCTTCTTGACCACTATGTCAGGGGTATGTAATAAAGGGACGATGCGAGGATTCTTCCACAACGTGTACACTGATAAGTCAGTCCCTTGCTCATCAGATAGAATCACCAGGCATACCTGTCGGGTACATCTTCTCCTCCACCTTGAACCATAGCACCCTGGGATCCTCGCCAGGATAGCTCCCCACATACACTGTCCCGGAGAGCTGCTTCAGTTCCGGTCCATGAGAAGTAGTAAATCTGGCGGTCTGGACATTATCCGGTAATAATGAGTTCCGCAGCTCGGTGTGTTTAGCTGTGGCAGCTGTCTTCTCCTCGTCGGACGCTGTCTCTGGTAGACTGCCTTCAAGGGCATAGTCGGAAATGATCTGGTCTGCTATCTTCCTTCGATCAGAAGATCTGAGCGGTGCCAGAGGCTTGATCTATGGTAAACCCGTCAGCTTCGCTCGAAGTTATGCAGCAGAACATCAGGCAGTGGCGGCTCCCGATTCAAGACCCAATATAGTTGTCCGTGGTGGATCTAGATATAGACCCAAATCAAGAAACTCACCTGGGGCTTCTTCTTGAACATGACGGAAATCAAGTATTGATATTAAAGATAGAAATAAGTCGCGCTGGTCTAGTGCTTCAAGAGTTGGAGGTAAATGATAGTTTTGACGAGAAAGATGGCCGTGATGTCACCTCAAATCACAACATACCAACTTCGACAGAACAGAATGTACGAATTTTTGTCCTCTTCTAGATAGTCTCAAGCGGCACCTTTATGCGGTACGTCAATGGAAAATATCTTGAGTCTGTAATATTTCGACCATTGGTTGAGTCACGAACAAGCATAAGCCAAATGGGAAAATCAGATCTCGTCAGAGTGAATCATTCATCATAAGAAATACATGCTACCATGCCCAGCTCGAATCGAGCGTTCCAACTCCACGCTAAGTAAAGAAATTCGTCAGGTGGCCGTTCAGACCAGCTAATCTAGTAGTACAATGCATAAGCCCTCTCTGGACTAAAAGCTCTCCATCTTGACATGCGAGCAGACTACATCCTACTGCATGTCTCTCATGTCTCTCTGCAGCTTGAAGCCTGGCTCCTCGTAGAACCACTCCCGCTCCTTGTCCCATCGGTAAGCTTTGAATTCAACGCCATATGGCTTCGGCTCGAGGCAGTATAGTATACCAATCGGCACGTCCAGATCCGCAACCTCTTCTCTCTTCAAGCCTCGAAAGTACGCGAGCAGGACTCTAGCGACGGATCTGTGCCCAACGAGCAGGCAGTGGTCTGTCATCCGTTCCAGCTCTACAATGACTGGGCGAAGTCGATTGATAATGTCCAAGTATCCCTCACCGCCCGGTCCGGGGTAGCGATAGTGTAGCTTGTCCCTCTTGCGGAGAGCGTACTCGTCAGGATAGGTCCTCGCGATAGAATTATATGTGAGACCTTCCATGATACCAGCATTTAGCTCGTCCAGCATTCGCATCTGCTTCATGTCGTACTCCTCATCGTCAAAGAATTGAGCGGTTTGAATAGATCGCTTGAGCATACTCGTCCAGACGCAGAAAGGCTTCTGAGGCAGTTCGGGTGGAGATTCGTCACCAGGATTGGACGTTGGCGAGAGTGGTTGCAGATTGGTAGCGGTAGTGTAGTGCGGAATGGGAGGCGTCGTGTCACCCGGCTGAGGTGGAAAGTGCGAGTGCGTGAGCTTGTGGTATTGGCGGACTTCCCATTCCTTGCGCTGAACGTCCATGAATTTGGCGAGTGATCGCGCGTATGCCTGACCTTCAGGTGCGAGATCGCTGTCACCACCAATCTTGCCAGATATGTTGTCTTGAGACATGCCATGACGAGTGATCCAGATCTGGCGCGGAGCGAGATTGAAATTTAGCAGATAGTAGTTTGCCTGAGCCATCAGGAATCCCTTGATCTGATGACTGATGATCTTGCGGCCGACATCGATCATCTGGATGTACGGCATATCATTCTCCTCCTCATAATCGCCAAGCGGGAGGTAGCTCTTCTCATACAACGCAACGCGTTTCTTGAAGTCCTCAAGAGCTGCAATAGGGTCTTTGTCCTTGTAGTCAGGACCGGAAAGCTTGAGACGCATATTCGACTCCAGGATCTGTGGGTTGATGCACCGAGACTCAAGGAATAGGACATTCAGCTCCTCTCCAGCGCGCTCCCGAATTCTCTTCATGACCGCCTTTCTTCTCTCCAGAGTGGAGTTCGTGGCGTCGAGAATTCCGACAGATCCATTTCCGTCTAGTATGTAGTCCAGCAGCTCGTCCAGTGTCTCCATAGCTACCTGCTCACGGATTAAGGCGGCCTTCCTGTTGGTAGGATCGAAGAAGCTGGCGGACTGGTCCATGTGTTCCGGCTCAGGCAGTTGATGGACCGCATCAATGCTCGGTGAATCCGCGTGCTCGATGGACTGATTCCGAAGAGGACTTTGCAGTTGTGTTGGTGTGCCAGGAGGGGATAAAGACTGCTCTCCGTTGAGCACAATGGCGGCAGGAGAAGGGAACGATTTCTGTCGCTGCTTCTGGGCGAGTAGAGCACCAGGCGTCATGGCGGTCGCTGGTGTATTGACAGCGCTGTCTCGCTTCTTGTCCAGGGTTGTGCTCCTCGAAGGCCCGCCAGCAGCAACTCTTCGCCTTTCACCCACGTTGAAGATCTTTGTATCATGCTGTAACCAATTCAGGTATCTCGCCAGCTTCTTTGTGATATAACTCTTCCCTCGCGCAGGCAGACCAACCATAACAATCACTAACTTTGATCCCACATCTCTTGAAGCGATCCTGCCGTCGGGTGATACCTTGGACTTGGTGAGACCAGGGATGTCAAGGGTGGTCGGTCGGATGCGAGGAGTGTTGGAACCGGAGTTCTGTCGCTTTGGTAGACTGCCAAGTGTCAGTGTCTGACACGCCATGCAATCTTCGGCGACTAACAATCTCGGACTGTTAGGGGCGGTCGTCGCCGGGGTGTCATTCAGCGCCTGTGAAAGGGATGAAGAGCGAGGTGGCATCGATGCAGGCACTGGAGGTATGGATGAAGGAGCTGGAGGTTTCTTGAATTCTCCTTGCTCGGGCTGAGGCGAGCTCGTCGGCCCATTTGTTGGAAGTGTTCGGTCAAGGGTGTCCTTTAGCTCCGCTACAGTAGCGTGCTCGACGGAGTGCGCGTTGGCCATGATGGCCAATTTTGCGATCTCACTCTGTCGGCTCTGTCTGCGCTCAATTGGATACTTTGTGATAGGCGCTGCCGTGACTATGCTGGCGGGTGGACATATCAGAGGCATCAGTCGGAGTTCCGAATTGTGACGCGGGAGGAATGTTGAGAATTTTTGGCCGACCCCGTTTGACGGGAAGCCGTTTCACAGTTCGTACAGGGCGAAGGTAGTCGTATTGGCGATTATTTGGTTGAGAAGAAGCAATCGACGATTTTCTTCGTCGAAAGGTGTTGCCAGTAATTGAGTTGTTGTCGCGGACTCGGGATCGGAGAGGTGATACCGGATAATTGTAGTCCGGTCAGATCGGGTGAGGCGGCGAGGTTGGAGGTGTCGCGCTGTGAGAGTGTTTCGAAGAGAGGAGGACAGGATAGAAGTGATATTGACTCACACAGGCCAGAGCTCTGCCCTTGAGGCGTTCACAAGCTTAGAGCCATGTGTGAGAGTTTATAGAGAGCCCGACATCGGTCAAGCCTGATGGGAAAAGAAATAAAATGAGGTGATCGACGGCCGGTCCTGAAAGGGCAGAGTCTATTTTCTTCTTGTTCAAATTCGAACGCGGAGTCAATCGAGGATGCTCATGGTCTTTTCTATCTTTTGAAAGGCAAAAGCACAAGCTCGTCTTCATCGAGGCGCGTGATAGCCACGTCGCGGCAAAGCTGGGGAGTCTTATATGATTCGCATCGATTCGCATGATCAACGTATCCGGCAGACGCAATCTGTCCTGGGCAGCCAATTATATCCATCCTGCTCCCCACGCCCGCTATACTTCTGCGCCCTGAACAACCAGAGTCCGTCTCAAACATCAGGGGGGAAAGGAAGGGCCTGACACCATTGCCTGTAAAGCCGTTTTGCCTGATATCAACAGAATTCGAGTTTCTGCAGATAGTCTCCTTATCTCGTTTCCCATGCAAGCATGTGCCTGCCCCAGGCTCGCCCACGCTCACTCTGCTCAGCCTCTGCCCAGTTTCTCGGCGGATATTTGCGCATCCCCATCTTTGGAAGTCATGCACGCGAGCTATACTTGCGCTGATAATCATCTCTAAGCCTCTGCTTACCATGCAACCCATGGCGCGGATTAGTCGGTGTCTGTATTGTCGTTGATGACAGCCGTGGTCCAAGCCTTCCTAAAATAGACCTTGACCGCCGCCTACAAGCACGATTGCGTCGCCGCTGCATAGTTCGATGACTGGATACACTATTGCATGAGCTGGAATCAAGTATCAAGCCTCAGCGTTAGGACCAGTAATGTCGTGTATGCTGCAAAACTCAGCGCAGTGAGAACAATGACCACATTTCCGCTAGTCCTGAATCGCTTCCGCTGCAGTCCATTCTCGCCTATCTCGCTGAAGAATTGGCGGTTGCCTTCCATGCGGCGAAATAGACTGACTCCGAGCACTCCAGCGCCGTAGACGGCGAACAATGCGCCGATAGAGTAGAACTCGCTAGTAAAGATCTTGAGAACAATGAGGGCGAAGCTGAATTGGCCTATCGATGTGCGGACGTAAGCGCCTTCGAATGTGCGCTGCGCTGCTCTAATCTCGACGAGTTCCTGCGGTGAGAGTACGACCGACCTAGCCCGGTGCATCCGCAGGCGATATCTGTCGGCGGCATGACGAGACTGTGGACGTCAGTAGAAAGTACAAGCAGTGTATTTAGACATAGTGCGTTCGGCTACGACTGCTGGAAAGCTGATGTCACTGCGCGCGTTCCGTGCAAGAAGCTCAAGCGACATGCGGCGTGCAAAGAGGGGCACGAGGAGGGCAAGTTGGAGGTGGTGGAGCGATCTTAACAGGAACGGCTTGAGATTACGTACTTCAAACATCTTGGTGACCTGTATGCGCTGCAGAATTACTCTCGAATGCTACGCAATGATCTTGCCGTGACAGGGCGGAAAAGTGACGACGCGTGCTATAGATGTGAAAGTCGTGGTGGAGGTGGTCAAGGTGAGACCCCCTGGAGGCGGCGGGGAGGTGAGCTCATGTCAGCCCCACTCGCGGCCTCCGGCAGCTACACGTCCCTTCTTTTAGTGTTTCTGTTCCTCACAATTGTGACTCGATTTCGCATCTATCTCACTATTTGCACAATTGGTCGCAGAGCAATTACTTTGGACGTCACTTTTGAGATTTACAACAATCTATCCGAGGAGTTTCATACATTTCTGAGCTCTGCTCCCACCACAGATATAGCTGCAGTCACACGCGTAGCTGGGAGCTTTCTCCCCGGAAACTTACTACTCGTCAGCATTGCAAATGCTATAACGCGTGTTATAAGGCGTACGTCCGTCATGAAAGGCTCCCCCGCGCTGGCAAGTGGGCAAAAGAGGAAACGAGGTTCGGAGCCCAAATTCTATGCTGTGCACAAGGGGTCAAAACCTGGCATATATCACACGTGGGCCGAATGTCGAGACCAGATCACTGGGTTCAAAGGTGCTGTCTGTAGGTACATCAATTCCATAATACAGTCGATCACCACTCACATAGACCCAGTCAAGTCCTTCCCTACAGAAGCCGACGCAGCTTCCTTTGTCACAAATGGTGTAGATGCAAAGACATTCTCAAGAGGACCGCCAAAGTTCTACGCCATCCAGTCGGGCAAGATTCCAGGAGTCTACACAACGTGGGACGAAGCCTCGGCGCAGATCACAGGACATGTCAAACCGAAATACAAAGCGTTTCCTACCAGGGCAGAAGCAGAGGACTTTGTACGGCAAGGACAGGGGAAGACATACATCAGCGAGGGCACGCCCATTGGCAATGACGCATCAAAAGATCCACTGAAGAAGAAGAGGAAAGGCCGAGAGAGTGCTGGTTCGGGTGAGGAGACTGGTGGCTACGGGCCCGGCGAAGGACCTCTGCCAGCTGACACAGAGGACTTCTTCGATCCGAGCATCAAGCTGGACTCGAAAACTGGCAAGCTTGATTTCAAGACCGAAAAGGAGCTCAGAGCGACGAAGCTGCAGGCCAAGGAGATGTCGGACGATGGCATGTTGAGGATTTGGACAGATGGGAGCAGTAGAGGAAATGGGACTGAGCATGCTATTGCTGGTGTCGGCGTCTACTTCGGGCCCGGTGACAAGAGGTGCGAACCACGATCTCTCTACCAAGATCTGTACTGACCTACCCAGAAATGTCGCCGAACCACTAGCAGGACCACGCCAAACCAACCAACGAGCAGAACTCACCGCCATCCTCCGCGCGCTCGAACTCTCTCCGCGCGACCGCCCCGTCACCATCTTGTCTGATTCTAACTACGCCATCAACTGCGTGACGAAGTGGTTCCAGAACTGGCGCAGCAATGGCTGGCGCAACTCCAACAATAAGCCTGTGGAGAACAAGGATCTAATCGAGAAGATCTTGCAGTACGTCGAGGAGCGAGAGCGTATCAGTAATATGTACGGCGCTGGCGATGACGGGGACGATACGCAGGAGACGTCCAAGACGAAAAGCTGGAAGAAGGGCAGGGCGCGTGTGCATTTCGTTTGGGTCAAGGGGCATGCGAACGAGCCGGGGAATGTCGCTGCTGATGCGCTCGCCGTGGCGGGGGCGACCGGCAGGGGGTCAAGCACTGAGGTGTGAGAGAGCATTGGCTGACGCTAGCATGATTTATGAGCATAGCGATAGTCCTTTCAGAAGGTCTGGTCAAAGCGGGAAATCGGTTTACTGGTGGGATCGATACGTTCCTCATATGATGTCCAGACGTGAGCTACGATAATTTATCCATGATGTAAATACAGTCAAACAGCCTTCCTGTGCAGGACAGATCAGAATTCCCGTCCTCTCGCCCCATGCTGCGCAGCTCCAAGTCCCAACCCCTTCTCGACCTCCGCCTCCTCCACCCGCAAATCCACCTCCCTCCTGATCTCCACCTGACCAAAACCCATGTCTCCTGTATAACCCCTACCTCTACCTATCTCAACTTCTCTCGTCTTTCCCAGTCCAGCCCGCGTGAGTGAATTTGCATGAGAATGGGAAAGAATGTTCTCCTGGCTTGACTGCGAAGACGAGTCGGCAGCTATGGAGGTCATGGTGCCTTTCTTATCAGTCCGCGAAGGATGAGAGACGACGTGCATGCGGATGGCGTTGGCGGACGGGAAGCCTGGTCGCCGGGAGCGGGAGCGGGATGAGGAAGAGTAGAGGGTCGTGGCTTTGAGGTATTTAAGCAGGGGGGCGAGGGCGGGAATGGAGGCTGTGATTATCTAAATTCCCGTCAGTCTCTCTGCTTGCTATGATGTCGTTGTAAAACGGGAGCTTGGAGGAGGACCGCTCTTACAGCGGGATGGCAAAAGCCAAGCTGCAGGGCCAGGAAATGGAAGGAGGGTATACTTACGCCCACATTGATCTCTACCGTCGACCAGAGCACGAAGTCCGACGGATCGCCACGACTTAAAACAGCGCGAACCGAGTTAACACGCATAATGCTGCAGACAGTCGTGAAGGTGCCCAGTAAGAAGGTGAAGGTAAGTCCAATCTTCCTCCTCTTATTCATCTGAAGTCTCCAGAGCAGCGGGATAGGTAGAATAAAGAGCATCAGGTCGATGCAGCAGTTGATGATGCTGGTACCGTAGTAAAAAGGGGCCACAGGGAAGCAAGTTCCTGCGACCGTCGGATCCCACGACCTGTTGATGGGCTTGCAGGCGAAGAAGATGGCGAAGAGATATGCGACTCCATAGCTCAAGGTGATGCCGGTCCCAGCCCATACAGCAATACGATAGTCTTTGTAACTAGATGTGGCGATCATGCGCATGTAGGACGAGCAGAGGGACAGCTTGAAGAAAGTCGTGGCGCAGACATATACTGGCCGATTGGCGAAGTTGTGTACTGTATACTCAGCAAGGTTCGGCCTGGGTCGAAGTGCCACAGGTAGACCCAGTCCAAGCTGAGTCTGTGTCATTGTGAGAGCAGTGTTTGTGAGAGCGCATGCCTGCAGAACGTGTCAATATCAAAAGACTATATGTAGCTGTGTAGCTGCTCACCGATGCCAGCCAGAGAAACCAGTCGTCTGCACCGATTGCTTTCACCCACTTGATCCGTACCCATGCTCGTAGCCCGACAACCAAGGTCATACAGCTTGAGCATGCTAGGCAAACGCCTACTATGAACCGCCAATTCGACGCCCTATCGACCTCTTCTGTCGCATTCTTTACCCAGACCATTGTGATTGACTACGAGATCCTAATATTGCATGCGACAGACGAATAGCATACAGCAGAACTGACGAGTGAGAAAACTACCACAAGGCAAGGCGCGGTTGATAACCAGTGGAGCCTCCAAGAAGATGGCCAGAGTGGACGTCTGGCAGCATCTCAGAACCAACATCTTGATCGTCCATCACCTCTTCGCCTCCATGAAACGCAAATACCTGCCAATCTACGACCTACCTGTCAACGAGACCATCGTCCGTGCAATTTCTCTGTCAATGATCAAGCGATGGCCTGCAACGTGAAGGCACAATCCCTGATTTGTGTCTGAATCATGCATGAAGGAGCCGTGTTCTAGCGGGTCCTGCGAGCTGCCCATTAAAACTGCACGCCTGATCACCCAAGAGACGTTTGTGATTGGTATAGCGTTGTGGATGGCCAATTACGTAGGAAGCTGAACGCTCATGGCTGGAAGGAGACCCTGAATTCGGGACTTGGCATCACGGACAAAGCGACTGGCGTGTTGGCGGCTCGGGACAGCCCCTTCCCCGAAAGTCAATCCGTCTATCTCTCCTGCATGCCAGTGTCAACGGCCTGCCACGCTGCATATGGCATTATATTGCTAATGGTGTACTATGCGACTGGCAGTATCCCACAACAGACGACGCAATTCTGCCCTTGCGATTGTCATCAGGGCATGTCACGGATTTTGGGGGCAAGATCCAGTCATTCGGAAAAGGGCAAGCCCAGTGCTCGCAGAGCTGGAGGCAACATCAACTGCAGGAAGTAATTCTCGTGATCGACACGAAAGCCAAGGCGACTCGTCTGCTACGACCATGCACTGAGCTCAAAGCCCACACGTGAGTCAGTCATGTTAGATTGATATTGCGACACACCGGCAGCACGACCCACAGCCACGACTCAAGGTTGGCAGGTGGAGCCTGGTAGTTTTGGCATGTTGAGAGATGGCGCCGATTGACAGCTTGACTTGCTCGAAACATATCGCCACCGCGCCGCAATATGTTTTTTTCATTGGTGTTTCTCGCTCTGTCCGTCGAGCCCTTGCTAGCTGCTGGCTCTCTGTGAGACCCTTGGTGACTGGTACGTAAGTATGCTCTAGCATCCACGTCTAGCCTGCTAGTGATACCTAACCACCTCACTTTGCTTTTCTCGTTACTACAATTGCACCCTCCTTGTGCGTCTGGCTGCGGGTAGCAATGGATACACTCGAGAAGCAACAGACCAGGGTCGGAGAGAGTGACGCGGAGTCTCCCTCTCCGACCAAGCAAGAGTTCAATGTGGCTACGAAAGCGAGCAAGGACCAGGCATATACATATCTCACCACTCATCATGCTACCGAGGAAGCGCTTGCCGCCATAGACTTGCGAGCCTTGCGTCGGCGCATCGACTGGAAGATCATACCCATCATGCTCTTCGTATACATCATTCAGTAAGATTATAGCATACCGCTGTCCGCAATACAGTGCTGATCCTGATGGCAGATTCTTGGATAAAGTTCTGCTAAACTACGCTGCGGTCATGGGCAAGTCCTACGTTTCCTGCGCCGCTCCGTCTGCGCTTGACTGACTTTGGGCAGGTATTAATGCAGATCTGAAGTTGACAGGGAACGACTTCTCTTCTGCAAATTCATTCACGTTCGTTGCCCTTCTCGTGGCAGAGTTCCCAACAGGTGAGCTACTATGTGCCTAGTATCGCATTGGCACACTGACACAACGACAAGGGTACATCCTCAATAAGGTTCCTGCTGCCAAATGGCTTGGGCTGAATACCGTCCTCTGGGGTGTCTCTACTGCCGTCGTCGCAGCGACAAGGAATTATACTGGTCTCCTCATCAGTCGCATCTTCTTGGGAATCTTCGAGGCCGCTGTCGGACCGTGCTTGATCATAATCAGTAGCCAGTGGTATACGAAAGAGGAGCAGCCCGCCCGCTTTGGTCTGTGGTACTGCGGCGTTGGTCTTGGTCAGATCATTGGAGCACTCACCTCCTTCGGCTTTCAACATGTCACTGGAGCAGCACTAGCTTCCTGGCGGATCATGTTTATTCTTCTCGGATTAGTCACTATCACCATTGGTATTGCAGCGTACCTCATTATTCCCAACAGCCCAATGGAAGCTCCTTGGATGAACGCGGCCGAGAAATCTGCTCTTCTCAATCACATTTCTGGGAATAAGACCGGCGTAGCCAACACTGAGTTCAAGTGGTCGCATATCGTGGATCTCTTGACAGATCCGCAAGTCTATCTGGTCAATATTATGCTGATTCTACTCAGTCTGACTAGCGGCACGGCGACGTCCTACTCAGCGACTCTGCTTCGGAACGCGGGCTACAATTCCAAGCAATCTGCCGTATTGAACGCCCCATCTGGCGTTATTTCCATCGTTGCCGTCATACTAGGAAGCTTCGGAGCGAGGTATGCTAAGAGCCGTTGGGCTTTTATCATCGCTGCTGCTGTTCCTGCAGCGCTGTCGGGTGCGCTCATGTCTTTTGTACGCACCAAAGGGGCAGTCTTGGCGGGAATCTGGTTGATCAACTCCAACGTCGCCGTCATGCCACTCATCTACAGCTGGGTAGCAGCGAACACTGCTGGACAAACCAAACGATCTTTTGCTACAAGCATAATCGCTGCTAGTTTCTGCGTCGGCAATATAGTAGGACCGTTGACATTTCAGGCTAGAGATGCGCCAGAGTACCTTCCCGCGAAGATTACTGTGCTCGCGTGTGTTTGCGGAGGTGCGTTCTTCAGTTTTCTGCTCATGTGCTACTACAAGTGGCAAAACGCAAGGAGGAACAAGAAATACGGCAACGAAGAGCAAATGGTCATGGGAGATGGGGAGAAGTGGGCGAATCTGACGGATAGAGAGAACAAGTCATTCAGATACGTGATATAGAAAAAGCTGACAGAATGGAGATGGAGAAATTATGTTGTGAACGTTGTCTATACTGAAAGGGCTTAGAAGTGGGAACGTCACGTGATGTGGTCTTGCAATACAGCTTACTGGCCTCCGCGTCTCACTCCATATTACGCACATTTTGTCGAAATCCAATATCTTTTCTGGGCTTTGAGAGCTACGTCTTGCAATGTGTTACCAATGTCGATTAGTATCAAGCTACAGGGAGGGCCTCACATCGGCCGGACCGAGCTGCATATGTGCATGAGCCGCCAACGAGTCGCATTTCCTGCCGGAGGCCTCAACTTATCTCGCCTGTAATTTTCTTCATCCCACGCGATAGCAATTGCCGTGCCGCCACCGTTCCCGACACAATGGCTCAAACCCATCGTTCGAACGCCAACCGAAGCCGAAAAATTGGCCTGACGTCGTTGTCGTGACCTGCATGGACCTCCAACATCGGAGAACAAGCTAGCAGAAGCTTGACTCACGGTTGCATCAACGCAATATGTATGCCTTGGCGGTGTGACATACTTTGCGAAGTGATCAAATGTTCCGTGTATCTTTCTGCTCTGATTCGTCAACAACTGTAAATGGCCTTCTTTGCATTCTTCTAGGAAGAATATGTCAGGTGGTTTGATTGTTACATAGCTTGTCGGCGGAGAGAATGCTCCGAGACGCTCACGAATTGCAGCTTGACTATCGAGCATGGCAAGCTTGATGTCTTGGTCAACGAGCTGGGTGCAGTCTGCCACTACCAGTGCAGTTGCCAGATTCGTAACATCTGCCTCTCGTGCTTGCCATCCATCTTGAGTCGTTTTGCAGAACCTCCAGGACATTCCTTGTCGATCGTGAATCAACTCCCACATGCACGCAATGCTCATGGTCAAGGATAACAAATATCAGGTCTGACAGCATAAGCTATATGACCAACAGAGGTGAGACACTACTGTAGAGAACAGAGCTTCAGCCATCATGACTAACTCGGCAATTCGCGCAGATGACAGTCTCTATCCCTTCACGAATGAATGCAATCACGCGGGCTTTCTCTTATCCATGCTTCTATTGTCACAGCCAATGAATGGGAAGCCACGTTCACCTTCGAAATCGCCTCAATGACGAGAACGCCAACCAGAGCGGCTTGGTGCCCACCACCAATAGGCGCTTCGGCGTCAAACCGTCCTGTCGATCATGGGGCAGAGGAATTGAGTTCATATCGACCGTGCCACAATCACAGCAGTCAGTGGGACCTTTCGCTCAGCTGCTACGCAGATCATGTGAAGCCGTGACGCTTTGTGGGTTCCGCAACAATGAGGGCCGCACACAGGTGTATACTACAAGTATGATTTTTGCTACGTAAGCGAATACATTACTCCCTGTTCGCATCCACCGGAGCAATTGCGAAATATTCCGGGCCTCTAAAGTGCTGATGCTATAGCAAAAGCTGAACCGCAAAGAAGACATTCATCTACTCCGGACATCGTGGTAACTCTGGTTAGCGGGAGGATCTTTTGAGGTGTAGTATCAGGTGACATCCGTCTCAGGCATCATGGACAGTACCGCCACCCACAACACTGCTCTTCTCTCGACCTTTGCTCCCATCATCGTCTCCGCATACTGGCTCTTCTGCTTAGTCCAAAAACTGTATTTCCATCCATTGTCAAGCTATCCTGGACCCACTGTAGCAAAGGTCACCGATCTTTGGGCTGCATACAGGGGATGGCGCGGAGATCTTGCTCATGTTTTACATGAGCTTCATGAGACGCATGGTAAGTAGAAAGGTGCATGGGCCTACACCGTCTGTCTGACTTTACTACGAGGAACCTTCGTCAGGTTTGGACCCAATCGCCTTTCTATCAGGTCCGCCGAAGGGCTGGAGAAGATATATGGCTTCAAAGCAAACACCTTGAAATCGAAGAAATGGTACAGCAACTTCGCAGCCGATCCTCGGCACCCAGCAACGAACACTGAAGTTGATCCCGCCGTGCATAAGCGGAAGCGAGCATTTCTCAACAAAGGTTTCACCAGTACGAACATGAAGCTACTCGAACCAAAGATACTAGACGTGATCGAGACTTGGAAGCGACACTGCATCGTACCCCGGTCTGGAACGACTAAGGATGACAATGGATGGTCAGAGCCACGTGATATGGCGAGATGGTCAGTATACCTGACGAACGATGTCATGGGAGCCGTGGTGTTCAGCAAGTCTTTTCAGCTCTCCGAGACTGATCAGCACAGATGGCTGGCCAAAGCTGTCCCGCTATCAACGCGCTCGAAATATGCTGGTTGCTTCGCTCCCTGGCTCATCACGAACCAGCTCGATCGGTATCTGTACCCTTCTCTCACGTCTTGGCGTCTCAAGCTTCGATCATTCAGCTTAGAACAGCTCAATGCCAGAGTCGCCCGGCAGGATGACAAGTCTCTTCATGACTTCTTCCGCTACCTGCTCGAAGCTCGAGATACTACCACCGGAGAGACCTTGGATGCCCGCACACTAGGATCGGAGTCGAATTTGCTAGTAGGCGCCGGTGGGGACACGACCTCCACCGCCATCGCGGGGACTTTCTTCTTCTTGTGCCGCAACCCATCCGCCCTCTCCGGGGTTACTTCCGAGCTTCACACTCGCTTCAGATCGGTCGATGCGATTGTCCCCGGACCCGCCCTTGATGAGTGCAAGTACCTTCGGGCATGTATCGACGAAGCCATGCGACTGGCACCACCAGCGCCTTCGCCGCTTATGCGAGAAGTACAAGATGGTGGTCTGGAAATACACGATCAGTACATACCTCCAGGGACCGAAGTAGCAGTGACCACTTTCGCACTGCACCGGCACCCGGAACATTTCACTGAACCATTGAAATATAAGCCCGAACGATGGATCGCCACAATGTCATCGGAAGAAGAGACCAAGAAAGCCAAGGAAGCATTCGCGCCATTCTCGATCGGTGCCAGGCAGTGTATCGGTATGAGGTTGGCGTACCTAGAAGCTATGGTCACTGTTGGACGGGTGATCTGGGAATATGAGGTTCGGTCGGCAAAGGGACTGGAAAAAGAGGGCGAGGATCAGGATGGGCTCTATAAGCTGATCGATAGCTTCGGGACGGAGAAGAGTGGGCCATGGGTGGAATTTAAGAAGAGAGGCGACAAGACTGCAGAAGCAGTGGAGTCGTGCTAAAGCATAATTACCGGAGCCAATCGCCAATGATATATCCTGCTGTGTCTATACATGTCCATGGTAGTGGTCACCACTCACACGTCCGAGCACCATCAGCTATCACCAGCTCTACATTCCTCCAATCTCCTCCTCTGCTTCCCTTCGTCATCAAAATTCCCCTCATCCAACCACTTCTCAAACCCCTCCTTGACCGTAGGCCAATCATCATCCACCATAGCAAACCACGCCGTATCCCTACTGCGTCCCTTGAGGATCATATGCTTCCTAAACGTCCCCTCGTAATTGAACCCCAATCTCTCCGCGGCACGCATACTAGGCTTATCGAGGTCGTTGCACTTCCACTCGAATCTCCTGAACCCTAGATCCTCGAAGACATGTCTTGCTAAGAGGTAGATGACTTCTGTAGCAGCGGCAGTGCGCTGCAAATCCGGCGAGAATAAGATATGTCCTACTTCGATCACGCGGTGCGGTAGGTCCATGCGCATGAACGAGCAGAGACCGACTGCTGCTTCGCTACCATCAGAAGCGTGCTTGAAGACGGTGTATGTCCAGGGGTTGGTGGTGGCTTGTTTCCGCTCGAGGGCAGAGCGAAGGTCAGCGACGGACGTGTAGGGGTCGTCGATGAGGTAGTCGAAAAAGGGTGCGTTATTGGGGCCGGAGATGCGGTTGTATAGGTCTTCGGCGTGAGACGGGGAGACGGCGCGGAGGGTGGCGAATGTGCCTGTGAGAGTGGTACTATATGAGGGTGCGATTGCGGGCGTGTCGGGGACAGAAGGACCAAGATCGTTACTTGATAGAGACCTGTTGATAGTCAAATATGGTTTGAAAGATATGAGTAGATTCTTGCATTGTGGATTCCGTTTGTGACTGGTGCTGGTACAACCTGACATACGGTAAAGGGAAGGGCTACAAGCACGCAGAAAATTTGATGTATGCCGATGGTGTCAAATGGGATGCATTGATTGACAGCCCTGTCTGTTCAAGTAGTCATACCACTGCCATCGAAAGCGAAGGGTATTAGGTGGCTTTGTAGCGATGCTTACTTCTCGACTTTGGTATGAACCTTGTATTGTTACGCAGTTCCAGCGAATTGGTATCCACCAGAGTATTGAGACTTTCTTATAATGAGGAGCGAGGTATGAAGTGTATGATAAGCTTTGCTATCATGCTTTCAGATAATTGTTCATAAAGGCCTTGTAAACCATCAAGATACTATCTAGTCCGCTCTATCTCTTCCCAACGACTGACCGACCTGCAGGCATCCGATCTCGCATACCAGATTCTTCAAACGTCCTCCGTCAGCGCTACGCTCCTTGTACCCACGACTAAATCGTATCCTCCCAGCAGATACCAGCGACGTGCAGCTCATTGACTTGGAAGGAAACCCTATCGATCTTACTTGTGGCGGCGACCGTACCAGCGACAACATGTCCGGTCTAACTCATCCTCTACCCAGCCTGTTACCCGAGCCTCCTTACCTGGAACAACCTCCATTCTGGCCTGACCATGAAAACGGGCTGTCGGTATCGTACAACACGCTCGGAAGAGCTCGGGCAAACAGGTTCGACATGTTGCAGAAACAATGCGATCAGATACCCCTCGAATTGAGAACGAATGAAGAAGCTAGATTGAAACGAGTCCTAGCTTTGGTCGAGATTGATGAGGACTTCGAACGGCGGGGCATGCGGAGGACTTGTCTGCTTCTGACGGTGATGTGCATCTTCACACTCACGCCTCTATTGTTGGTGATGATCCTGCGATGAATTGTGAAGGGTCTCGGTTGCATTGGGAGTCGCCGAGAACTAGGCGTGATGTGTGCTCGCAGACCGGAAAGAATCGATGTGATGATGGCTGGCGCTCCTTTAAGAGGTTGATGGAGGAAGAGAGTAGTATGATACCATGATCGATATCAGACTTTCGCGGAAGGAATGTTATACTTTAGCAAACTCCATGAACGTTGATTATAGCGACATGTTGTCCTGCGTGGTAGTCACTTAGATCGTGAAGAGGCTGGTAGTTAATGGACGGTAGATCGGAGCAGTGGACATTCTAGGATGCTGCGTAATGTCGAGGCCAAAGCTATTGTGTGATCGCTAGACGACTTGGCAGTACAGTACTCGTTCGAGTCATCACTGCTTCTCCCCACCAGCGATACCTCCCAATTTTGGTCCGCCAGGCAGCTTATCCAAAACGCCGTTCACCTGCTCCTTGACATGCTGCTGCTGTCTGCACTTCCAAGATGCATCGTTCTTGAACGGGGTGAAGTACTTTTGTGTGCAGGACTCGCCCGTCTTGCAATTGTCCAGTGCCCGTTGCAGGGCTTTGCCGTCCCAGCCATTGACAAAGTCGCCATGGTAGCCGTAGCCACTGCTGTCGCCGTTGCTCAAGACAAAGGGTTGCTTCCGCGAGTACCACTTGTATTGTGGTAAGCTGGTCTGATAGACGATCTCGTGAAAGAGACTCGGAAGTCGCACTGGGTGGGTAGAAGGACAAGGTCCATCGTTGAGATTGTTTAGCGGGTAAGCCATGTGCGATTTGTGGTCCTTGGAATCTACGTCTCTCCCATTCCAGCATGAGGGGAAGTTGATCTGCAAGCGAATGTTGCCATTACAAGATTGTGTCGGCAGACTATAGTACGTGGTAGAATCGCAGAGGTACGAGATAGCCCGGCCGGCAATGCTCGAGTCGTACTTGCGCCGATTTGTGTCGCCAGCAAGCATTCGAAAGCCATCCGGGAAAGCTTTGATATCTTCTCCAGGAGCATGACGAGGGTTGTAGTAGATTGCCATGCCACCACCTTCGCCACTCGAGAGCTGTCCACCTGGATACGTTGTCAGCCCTTGCCTTCCCCCAAAGATCGATGCGCTAACCTATGGGAATCGAGAGTATGCTGCCATTCTGTGCTTGGAAGTACAGCTTCGGTGACCAGTAGTTCGAAAGGTCCTGGCTGATGGCTTCGCAAGAGGAGCACGTCGATTGCCGAGCTTGCTGAAATGTCATGCTCAAGCCGAAGCCATTGCCTCCACCGATTGTGTGCACGTGTGTTGCTGGCTGTCCTGGACTGACCACTGGATCTGCACGCTCCTCCACGAGATGATTGATGCAATTCTGGACGAATGTGCCAGCATTACTGGGAACTGCTGCGGCCAATGAGGGCAGCATGAGAAGATAGTACTGAGTGTGCATCTTGAATATCTGGACTGTCACGAGTAGGAAACTCTCTTGTCGTTCGGTCTGTCATCAAGCTTGTGGAATTGCAACCTTTGTAGGGGTTTAAAGGTCAGTGGGGCTCGCAAGCTCGCTGTACTGCTCAAGCTAATAAGTCTGAGGTTGAAGGATCCGCTGAAACAAACCGTTACTGCTGGCACCCGGTGCATCTAGGGGCTTACTGGGTGACATGTTACCGCTAATCGGGTTCACCGTTGGCTGTGTCTATTGATAGCAAGATGACTATCGAGACTAGCATGTTTTGCAAGCAAGTCATGCGAGCTCTGATGAATGGTTCTAATCATCCTACCTGCTCTCGAGATACCTTCTTGTATCATCGTGGCGGTTTCATGGTGACGCTGCCAAGGTCTGGCGGGATCCTATGCAAAGTATCACTCTTCGTCAATTTCATCCTCTGCATCATGGAGAAGACCCAGAATGCACCCGAATACCAGAATTGCATCTGCCAGTGGTGATGGGTTGCGCTGAAGGAGGTCTAGAGATGAACAACAAGGAATGGCCTCGGTTCTCTGTCGGCGGAATCTCGGCTGCATGGGGCCTGACGTAGTCAGCATATCATAAGATTAGTATTTGCCCGTCAGCCTATTGAGCTTCTGTCACTTACTACATGTTCGTCCAACCATGAACGCCAATTCTTTCTCTAAATGCTTCGGTGCATCGAGAGGTGGCATCCTCTCACGGACTGAGCGTGTGGTGCCTCGAGTACGACAACAATGTTCGCGACGATTCTTTGCAGAAGGGGGCCCTGCGCCGGGGGAAAGACCACAGCTTCAGAAAAATAAGGTGGTAGCTCCCAAGACGAGGATAGCAATCGGCGTTGTCTTTTGCGGTACTCTGATATACTCGATGGTAAGTCTGATCAGCTCATATGTCTCCCCGAATGCATGTTCTCCTCGGCAACCAATTCAGCCTCTCACTGAACACAGCGAACAGATAACGTCGTTCAAACCGAGCCCTCCAGCATCGCCCAGCGGGACACTTTGAGCAAACGAGAGTCCGGCATTACCTCCACCTCGCCTATGCGCCTGCGCATGGAGTCTTTGATCAAGTCTAAGCAAGAAGAGATCGTCACAGCCTTGTCAGCAATTGACGGGAAGCAATTTCAGATCGATCGCTGGGACAGACCGAACGGTGGTGGGGGCATCACATGTGTTCTACAAGATGGTAACATCTTCGAAAAAGCCGGCGTCAACACCTCAATAGTCTACGGCACCCTTCCCCGAGCAGCTATCCAGAAGATGCGCGTCAACCACAAGGCGCTCGATCCCGATGTCGAGAGTCTCGAGTTCTTTGCAGCCGGACTATCCCTTGTCCTCCATCCTAAGAATCCGATGTGTCCGACCGTTCACCTCAACTACCGCTATTTCGAGACTATCCACGACGACGGCACGCCTAACGCCTGGTGGTTCGGCGGCGGCACAGATCTTACACCCTGCTACCTCTTCGACGAAGACGTCATCCACTTCCACCGTACGATCAAAGACGCCTGTGACAAGCACGACCGGGACTACTACGGCCGCTTCAAGAAGTGGTGCGACGACTACTTCTACGTCAAGCACAGGAACGAGTCACGCGGCGTCGGCGGAATTTTCTTCGATGATTTGGACGAGCAAGAGAAGGACCAAGAATCGCTTTTCAGCTTTGTGCAAGAATGCGCGGATGCTTTCCTGCCCAGCTACCTCCCAATTTTGGAGAAGCGCAAGGATATGCCGTACACGGAGAAGGAGAAGGAGTGGCAGCAGATCCGGCGGGGCCGATACGTGGAGTTCAACCTTGTGCATGACCGCGGCACGAGCTTCGGTCTGAACACGCCAGGCGCGAGAGTGGAGAGTATATTGATGTCCCTGCCGCTCACCGCGAGATGGGAGTACATGCATGGACCAGAGAAGAACAGCAGGGAAGAGCGGATACTCAGCGTACTGAAGAAGCCTGCAGAATGGGTGTGATTCCCTCGGCAACCGTCGCGCTCCCCTTAGCCTCCTTCTGGGTATAGATGGCAGTATGTCACTGTATAAAAAGCATTGTATCATGGTATCTACACCTCCGTCTTCACCGGCGCATCAGGCGTCGGCCTGGCAGCCAGATCGCTGTTCCCCTTCTTGCTCGGGTCTACCGAGGACGCCTTGAAGGACTGCTCAAAATCCGTGATGATGTCGTCGATGTGCTCTGTGCCGACGCTGATACGGATGAGGTCCTCAGTAACACCGCTGGCCTTCCTCTCGTCCTCGCTCAGTTGCTCGTGGGTCGTCGTCCACGGATGGATAGCCAGTGTCTTACTGTCACCCACGTTCGCCAAGTTACTGATCAGCTTGAAGTTGTCCACCACCTGGCTACCAGCCGACGCATCGCCCTTGACGCCGAAGCTGAGCACACCGCCGAAGCCGCGCTTGAGGTACTTCTTTGCCAGCTCGTGCGACTCGTGCGACTCGAGACCAGGGTACTTGACCCACGCGACATTCTCGTTCTTCTCGAGCCACTTTGCAAGCTGCAGCGCGTTGGTGGCGTGGCGCTCGGCGCGCAGACTGAGCGTCTCAATACCGAGGAGCAGCTGCTGTGCGGCGAACGGGTTGAGGGCGGAGCCGAGGTCGCGGAGGATCTCGACGCGTACGCGGATGGCGAAGGTGATGACGCCAAACGTGTCGTAGAACTTGAGCCCGTGGTAGCCGTCGCTGGGCTCGACCATTTGAGGGAACCGCTTGCGCGCGGCGTCGCTGCCCCAGTCGAACTTCCCGGAGTCGACAACGACACCGCCAATGGTAGTACCGTGGCCGCCGATCCACTTGGTTGCGGAGTGAACCACGATGTCGGCGCCGTGGCTGATAGGTCGGACGTAATACCCTCCTGCGCCGAAGGTGTTGTCTACCACGACAGGGACGGAGTGCTGGTGGGCGATGGCAGCGATGGCCTCGAAGTCGGGGATGTTATAGCGAGGGTTGCCGATGCTTTCGATGTAAACCGCCTTGGTCTTCTCGTCAATCAACTTTTCAAAGTCCTCAGGCTTGTCACCCTGAACGAACTTGGTGTTGATGCCGAGGCGTGGCAGGAACACCTTGAGCTGATTGTAGGTACCTCCGTAGAGATTGGAGGTCGCTACAATGTTGTCCCCGGCGTGCGCAAGTGCGGCTATCGTCATGAACTGCGCGGCCTGCCCAGACGATGCGCCGACGGCAGCGACACCACCTTCCAGAGCAGCGATTCGCTTCTCAAAAACATCCACCGTTGGGTTCATAATACGTGAGTATATATTGCCGAACTCTTTCAATCCGAATAGGCGGGCGCCATGCGCGCTGTCGTTGAAGGTGAAGGAGGTTGTGGCGTAGATGGGTACAGCGCGCGCCTTGGTGGTCGGATCAGGCTCTTGTCCTGCATATTTGATTAGCTATGAACCGCAGAAGAGATGCCAAATTCCCTGATTCTTCTCGGGGTAATATTGGTGTCGCTCATTGGAGGGCGGCGTGAGGAGCAGGTGGAGGCGGGAGGCGCTCAGAACCCCGCCCTTGGCACTTCTCATATGCCACAGCGAGAACACAACCACGCCGAAATGGAGATTGGACGTACCAGCATGGAGCTGCAGAGTCTCAAAGTTCCGAGATTCTCCAGCCATCGTCGCGACTGAATCGCCTTTGACCTGTGTTGTTGGGTAGGTGGGGAATTTGGTCGCTGGAGCTTCTGAAAGTGTTGCTTTTGATATTTTCTCACCGAATTGGTATATTTCAGTCGCTATCAACAATGAGGTCAGAACAGGGACAGAGATGTGCAACCCTGCATCGGATCATGTAAAGATATATGAGCTCGAGAAGATGTGCCCCTCCATTGCTCCATTGGTTGTGGGACCCCCCAAATGGTTAGCGCCGAATGGCGTGCTCTTGAGGAATTCGTGAAAGTTGGCTTGGAGAATACACCATGAAGGCGATGTCGGAGGGTCAATTGGTGATGAAGGCTGTTGAGAGTTTTACAAGGCATCTACGCATTCAAAAAGTCAAGTCTAGCTCCTAATATGACAATATGAGGCTCACAATCCGGTAAACAAGAACAGTATTTGGTCGAAGTTGGCCGCAAGTTTACCCCGCGCTCGCTGCACGCTGACTGCCCCTCCATCCGTTTCCGGCAGGTGTGGAGACGACACCGACAGATTTTTTGGCATGCTCTCGCAGATCCATTTGGTCAAACAAATAACCGCAGCAAGCCGATGCCGCGTACTATCCATTCAAGCCACTGTAGGTAATTGATAGTGTCACAAAACGTGTCCACTTCCCGAAGAAGCTACGACATACGAGCTTCTCACTCGGGATGCAAAATTGAACTGAAGTAGTTTTGACCCAATGACATCAAGAAAGCTTGAAGACAGCCTCCAGTGCTTCTTCCTGGCGCTCAAGCGCTGGTCGAAATTGAGAGCCGTAGCTATCCTGTATAATGTGGTAGTCATTGGCACACGAAGGCTTGCGATTGACCATCGTCTTGGTCGCTGAAATTGGTTCTCATGCCTCAATGCAACCATTACTCTGAGCTCTTCCCTCTACCAAACGTTCTTGCTCCTGCTTCACTGTATCCTTTCCCAGATGGATCATCACTATCCTCAGCCTCGCCGTCTCTCCTCCGTGGCGGCCGTCTTTGATCCAAGTCGCGACACTTCGTCTTGACCTCACGCCGAATACGGTCTGGTAGTTTTCGTGCAATCTATCCGTCGCTCATCTTCTCCCAATGCTCTCGGACTATTCCTTCCTCTTCTGTAGTCCGCGGCTTGTCTCAACTCGCTCGCTCCAGTACCTATATGTCGCCATTTCATGTAGGTCTACATGAATTCTGATAGTCCCTCTCCCAGACCTATCTTGTACATTCTCCAGACTGTACCTGTGTTTGACAGCCTTGTCCGTTGGAGTCTTGCTAAGGTTGACTATAAATTAGATAATCAGCCCGATATATGGTGAAGACTGGCACATGTACGACCTCCCTTACGATGGTATAGCATTTGAAGACGACGAATTTGAATCCACGATTCTGCAAGAGCACCATCAGTTCCTCGGGCCTTTCCGAGTCTCATACGCAGAATTTGCAGATAAAGACGCTATCCTTCTCATCATTGCTGCCATGAATAGCGTACCCAAAGAAAGGAGGAAGCCGTTCCATCACATCACCGAGCGCGAGATCACACGAGAGGACAACTTGTTCTTACAAAGGGTGATGAAATTAAACCCTGGAGACAGGCCCACAGCTAGGGAGCTACTCTCAGATGAGTGCTTTGCTGAAATTCGCTGAGTCACAACACCAGGGACTACCACAAGAGCCTTTGTGAGTCATGTACTTCACGAAAGGGAATGGGTTCGATTTATCGGCACCCAGCACCAGGGGAAAAGGCACAGACGGAATGCGGGTAAGGGGACGCCCTTGGTCTGGTAGTTCGCACCGCAACTTTACCGCCACCATTCACGAAGTCTTCGAAATGCTCATGTACATCTGGAGCGACCTCAAAGCGCTATATGGTCCGCTAGTGTGCACAGCAGCATTTCAAAATTTCATAGAGCGCTGTACTCAACCTGTAGCATGACTTCATGTGAGTGCTCTGGCGTATGCACTGCCCCACCTCATTTGTATCCTTTTGCATCCAACCACTCCTTGATGATCTTTCCATCCCGCGCACGATATCCCGCCAGTCCCTTGATGGTATCACTCACAACAGCGAGACCCCTATCGAATCCCTTCTGATCCTTGTCCTTGAAGAAACTCTCGATGTCCTTCTCGATCTCATAGCTGGCGTACTTGGTCAAGCTCATCCTCAAGTAGCGCTCGAGCACGACCATGTTGCCGCTGGTTCTGTCGAATATGGTTTGCCAGTTCTTCTTGATGAAAGCCCAGACCTCATTGCGGACGGCCGAGTTAAGAGCGAGAGCGCGAGCCGGAGTGTGCAAGTCTTGTGTGGCGACAGCACCACTGAACGACCAATCAAGATAGTCTCTTGCGAGATCGGCAGTCGGTACGCGGCCCATGGCCGCAAGCGTGATCTCCTTGCCATCGACACTGGTAGTTGACTCGAACTCTTTGCGGACTTTGAGGTACGCTTCTTTTCCGGAGGTCTTGATGGCGATCTTGAACACAGCTAGACGCAGCGAAGGATGGATAGCCTGCTTGTCTCCGGAAAAGTATGCATCGAAGCGCTTGTTGGCTTCAGCGACAGTTGCCTGGTGGCCTGCTAGGCCGGCACTGGAGATGAGCAGAGCGCGTAGCTGACCGGTAAGGTAGTCTTCCTTTGGCTCGAACGTCCAGCCGATCTTGTCAGTCGCTGATGATACCAGCTTCAAAGTGAAAGCTTTCAGGCCATTGGACAGCGCCTCGTCGTCTGAGAAGATACTGCGGATGTTGCCAAGGGCGGCTAAAATTTCTGACCAGACACTGCTTGCGCATCAGAAAAACATCACCAGCGCGCAGCGATGGAAAACTTACAGGTAGTCTGTTTCTTTATCAAACCCCTCGATGAAGGAGAGCACACCAGCTGTAGTAGCATCGCCAGAGATGGCGAGAGCAGAGGCATCGCCAATAAGACCGATCTTATCCTCCACTGAAAGCCTGTCAAGATACTTACTGAGACTCTGCAGCCTCTGTGGCGGTAGGTTTGTGCGGTAGAAGCCAGTTTGATTGGCATTGAGCTTGTAGAATTGATCGTCGACATCCCGCACAGTGTCCTCCTTGGAAGTGAGGGCAGTTGTTTGAATCTGGGCATTTGCGCCGCCAGTCTTGAGCCCAAGAGGTATCCACCAAGTCGTAGTATCTTCCTCTGGCTTTACTCCGCCAGCGCTCAGGAAGCGAGACTGCTTGACTGAGATTTGTCCGGGCTCTTCAGCAACAGTGACGATGGGAAAACCGATCTTCCTGATCCACGGATCCATGAACTTGGTCACATCCTGACCTGAACGTTTGCTAATAGCGCTCCAAAGGTCGTTCGTTGTGGCGTTGCGGTACTTGTGCGCCTTCAGGTAATCTGCGACACCGTCTAGGAAGACCTCTGGTGTCAGGTGATTGGCCAGCATTCTGATGCATGAGCTGCCTTTCAAGTACGAAATGGAGTCAAAGATCTGACCGATCTGCAAAGCATCGCGCACAGGGACCTCGATAGGATGTGAAGTCCTGAGAGCATCGAGGCCGAACGCAGTTTGCATACCTGGTCTTGTCAGCAAGTGCTGGAAAGTGGCAACGACCTGAGCTTCGAAGATGCCGATAGGTCGGTACCAATGGTAATGACGAGGTGGTACGCTTTACAAGTGATTATTGAAGCAATTTGCTGTGATGTATGCCTCCAGACATTGCAAAATATGTGGACATACCTTCATGAACGAACTGTCCCCAGACATTCCAATCAGGATGTAGCCAGTCGACGGCGTACCACCCTACCCAGGTAGCAAAGCCTTCATTGAGCCATAGCTCATTCCACCAATCCATCGTGACCAAGTTGCCGAACCTGTTAAGGATAAGCAAGGGGTGGACAATACCGGGGCAGCATCGACGACCACGGCGGCGAAATCGTCTTGCAGTGTAACACACCATTGATGAGCCAGCTCATGAGCTACGACATACACGACGCGATTCTTGTACTTCTGATCAGAGGCGTACTCGTCAAACAAAACTGCAGTGGTCCTTTGATTGTCAGCGTACACTTTGCATGCACAGCGTCAGTGTCGGTGGCGAAGTGCTCCTATCCGACGACACGGGGCTGGACTCATGGCATGGAACCTGATTAGGAATGCCAGACCGCCTCAGAATATGTCCTGTCACGGAAAACTCATCTGGGAGCTGCAGAGTATGCCACCCACCACCGACAACGACAGGAAGGTCGCGAACGCACCTATACGTCACCAGGCCCCAGTTCTCCATGGCACCGACGCCGTGTTAGCTTATAGGTCTTCCCTGAAGTAGAACAGAAGGAAATCATATTGTGAGCGGTATGAGGGCGGATATGGCAAATCTGACCACATCGCACATTGAAGCGATCCCGGAACAAACGCTACACCATAGACGATAAAGAATACTGGACATACCGTGCGACTAGTCATGTTAGCGAACTACTCCGATGATAATTGAAGAGATGGGAGACACATTCCAGGCTAATGCCGAGATATGCCAGAAGGCCGGAGGCGATGAAGACTTGCAGGACTTCCACTTACAAATTCATGTACAGCTAGAAGATCAACCTTTGGCAGGGGATAATCGATCTTGAAGACCTATCCTGGTGAATATAATGCTCCGTTTCGCACAAGAGGAGACCTACCTCGCTGAAGTAGTCCACGATTTTGGCGGCGCTCTCCAATGCCAACTTTCCCTGATTGATCAAGCCTTTTGTGCTGTACACACGGACAGGGAGATTCTTGCCGTTGTACTTCCTCTCAGTGAAGTCTTCGATGTATTCGAAGTCGCCAAAGGCCCAAGCGAAGAGATATGTGCTCATCACAGGTGACTTCTCGAAAGTGACAGTCTTGAATCCCTCTTTCTTGCTCTTCCTAACCTCCTTCTCCGGCATGTTGGACAGTGCTGTTTGGTCTTCTGGGATTTCGATTTCGAACTCCAGTGAAGCCTTGAGATTGGGCTCGTCAAAGCATGGGAAGGCACGTCTAGCGTCGCTGGACTCGAACTGCGTCGAGAACATATAATGATAATGATCGTCCTTGGGTACGGATGCTGCAGCAGGCACTGTCGGTTTGTATTTCGACCTATAGAATCCTGCCATGTCTGCGTTGAGGACACCGGAGAAATTGAGCTTAACAAGCGCTTTATGCGATTGTGGGATTGGTTGATCGAAGTGCAGTGTCGCCCTCTGATTCTCCTTGTCGTAGGTGACATTGGTAGTCTTAATAGAGCCCTCTGTCTTCCCAGCCTCTGTCTGCACCTCTGCGTCATGAACTTTCAGCTCGAGTGTATTGAGAACAACTTCTTTTGTCTCCGCCTTGACTTCAACATCAATCTTCACAGTACCCTGGTAGCTCCATGCTCCTCCAAGCTCAAGATCGTAGATGGAGAGATCGTAGTTTGACGGCTTAATAGTCGAAGGGAGGACGTCCCTATCAGTCGCCATCTTGACCAATTGGCTCGAGACTGAAGAAGAGCAGGAACGCGCGTGGAGTGATATGATGTGTGTCAATGTCCCGATCGACCTCCGGTAACATATGTGCGGACCAAGTGCTCTCGCGTGCTCTGTGTGGACCCCTCTTGCCCCGCTCAAGCGGCTATACGCGGCTAACGAGAAGACGTGTCGAAGCTTACAGCTGCTATGTCGCTTGAGACGCAGCGCAGACGCAAACGAAACTTTCATGAGTATGCATGGAAAGGATTGACACCTGTCGTGGCCGAAAAGACTAAGCTCGTTGAAGCTTCAGCCACGCGACTTCCCGAAGACCCTGAACTGGGTTTGCCGTTCCATTACTGAAGTTACTCCCCTCCTCTCCATGACAATTGATAGACAAGTATTGTGATTCCTCAGTAGATGGTCCCTGCCAGAGTACCGCATGTCCGATTGGTATTCTCCAGATAAGCTCGTGACTCGATATCTTTTGCCTCGTTCTGACATGGGGCTATGAAGATATCCATATAGATAGGTAAGAGACTCAAAGTTCCCCGATTGTCTCAATGAAGAGCGCTGATAGATGTAGACTTACCTTTACTTGTGCTGCACACGTCGTCGATGTCGCATAGTAAGGCTACGGTAGAGTTGTGGAAGTGAGCAATTTCAGCAACGGTCAGAGTTATGGCGATGTGATCCAGTCGCGGAGCAGAAATCAATGGAAATATGGTAAGAGGGATCAGTACCGGATAGTCTGCACCATGGTGAGATGGTACATCACAGGATCTCGCCTGGTGCCGTCAAACCGTGTCAACATTCGTACGAGGAGGCCCAATCATTTAGAGGTAGGTGCGCAATCCTGCGAATTAGCTTCCAGGCTCTTTCGCTTGTGGCAACAAGAAAGACGTTGACTGTGCTCGTAGTTAGCAAGACATACAGAATATTCGGGCATAGACCATTTCCTTTTTTACAGCACCTGCTAATGGGCATTCAGTGTACGGATTGTCGTTTATAGAGCCTGGCGCAGCGTGGTGTAACTATAGCAACTCGTCGTTCTGGCCACAGCAAGCATCTATAAGCCAGTCATTCTCTGCAGAGCTGCTGTCTTCAGGACATGATTCCAGACACACTCCGTCGTCGTTCTACGGTCGGGAAGCACCAGCACCACTATCATTCCAGTTACAGCAAGCACCATACTCACGCGAACAAGCAGGATTCGTTTCATTCTCGGGCATGCAAGTTCAGCAGTCGTTGTCAGCCCGATATGTTCCGCCGCAGCCGTCGTTTCGCCTTGGCCCTGTCCTAGAACATTCAGCGACCCAGTATCTCTCTGACGGAAGTCAATAAACGCAGAAGATCTCCAGAAACGACGAGGAAGTACGACTCAGTAGCGTCGTTCATGGCGATTTTGCCCATGATTTCATTCCAGAATCAAATGAACGACGGGCGCGAGAGGGGCAACGACGAGCCTGAGAGGGGCAAGTGCAAGCGTCAGAGGAGTGGCCACAGTATTGAGAAGGAGAACATGGACTCGGCAGATAACGACGAGGCCAGGAGAGAGAACGACCAGCCCCAGGACACGAATAACGTTGAACATAAGTGGAATGACAGAACGAACAAGTTGCACAAGGGGAAAAGCGGGCAATACGACGCTATCAAAACCATACAAGTGGCCATCAAGCGGCAGAACGACACTGGCAAGCAGGAAGAATTGAGCATCAAGCGGGAGACCGACACTACCAAGCAGGAAAAACTGAGTATTTAGAGGGAGAACGATGAGTAGAGGTTCGAGCGTAAGGCAAGAGGCATTCATCAGGCGGGCCTGGATACAAATGGAAACGACGCGCATGGAACCATGTCACAACCCTTTACTAGTACTGGCAACTCGTCGTTTTGAAAGAACCGCTCGTTTGAAGGCGAATTTGCTTTGTCGTCATGCGTCGTTCGAGAGCATTGCAATGTCAAGCCTACAACATCAGTCTTGCCAACGTTTCTGCATCACTTCAGTGCACTTGAAACCATAATCTCGCTTGATGGCCTTCCAGATGCAGGACAATTGCATCGTACTACTACGCATTGATCATTTTGTTGCTCCAAGATCGCACGAGATCTAATAATTTAGCAATGCCCGCACGGAATGCATCGCGAAATGCGCAAGAACAAGAAGCACTTCATTGGAGACGATATGAATGCGATGCCCACCTATGCGATAATGCGCCACTTTCCTATGCCTGGGTATCATACACTTCCCTCCCTCATAACCTAATCGCAACCTCCAAACACGGCACCCTCCACTCCCTCCTCCCCACCACCTCCCTCAACCACTGCGCTCCACTCATGACCCTCCCCTCGCCCAGCCGTCCCCTGACACCCTCCATGACCACCTGCGCCGCCGCGCCCGCCGTCGAATTCAACACATCTCCAATAATACTCTTGTCTTCGCGCGGCCACTCCCAGATATTATTCCGCGGCTCGAACCAGTTGCTGCGCCAGTCGTAGAGGGAGGCGACGAGGATAGTGAGGAGGATGGAGCAGTAGAGACACGGACGGTGGAGGTAGAAGGTTGCAGTGACGAAGAGGAGGAGGTAGATTGGCGAGACGTTGATGCTGGGACTAGGTTAATGATTGCGCAGGTGGAAGGGTGAGGGCGCGGAAAGGACGGGAAAAGGCGACGAGGGTAAGCGCAGAAAAGCATCCGGATCCAATGGCAGAGTGAAAGGCAGGAAGGGCATCGGGAGAGACCTACAGGAAGAAGAGGAGAGGAATCCACGTGCGGAGGCAGAACATGGCCGCAAGGCCGCGGAGGGGAGTGATGGCGGCGCGCGATAGATTCTGTTACTCGGTGCCGGGATGGAAGCTCCCGCACGAGTAGCAACGAGAGTACTGTTTTGAAAGTCTGCCAAACAGCGCCGGCGGAGGTGATGTCGCGAGGAAGGGTCGCAAGGAAATGATGTTGCTGACCGGAGACTTTTCCAGGTCGTCGGCTTCGGCAGAAAAACAAACGTCAACGGCTTGCGGCGGCAGGAGTGTCTCTCTCCTGGTTCTACTTTCATGCACCATCTTGACTGATATATGGATTAGTTTGACTTTATCTATTGTGTGATAGGTCTATGGAATGACTACGAGCAATACCGCGCATGCCATCAGTATCGGCGCATAGGAGCATGTAGGCAGAGTAGGCTGCCCGCCTGTCATAGCTGCTGGCGCTGTACCACCAGGAGGGTTCGGCGGCGCACTCGCAGCTGTAGCGCTTGATGATGCAGCATCGGGAGATGCAGCAGCTGATCTCGTTGTCGAAGTTGCAGTGACGTCCACTGATCCAGATTCAAGAAGCTCGCTGATTTGCAGAGCGGAAATATCCCTGATCACCCCTGCTCTGAATGCAGTGCCGTCAATCATGACTGCCCCGAAGAGCACAATGTCTCGCAGAGGTACTTTCCGACCACTGCCAACGATGATGCCATCGCTAGTATACCTCAGAGCTTGCCCTCCAACTACAACTGCTGGTCCATCGAGCAGAAGAGTTCTACCTCCAATATGGATTGCTTGCGGTATTCTGGCCGCGGAGAGGGGGAGTCCCATCTTCACCTGCTCGTGCCGACCTCCAATGTAGAGTCCGCCATTACCGAGACCCACCAAATTCGATACAGCTATTGTCTGGGCGCGATCTATGACCAGACCATTTCGCTCATACCGTACTCGCTGTCCATTGATGGTCGCTGCAGGGCCGCCAATGTAGAGTGTACTCCCTGCAACGGTCACGGAAAGTGGTGTTTCTGGCTGATACTGAGTAGGTACAGGTATGTATGGTGCCGTTGTGGATCCATCGACAACGATTCCATTTGCACGAAATCCTACGGTCTGACCATCAACAGTGGTGGCGTCACCTGCCCAGAATGTCCTTCCTTGCATCACGTGCGCGTTGTTGGTCTCATGCAATACAGTGACAGGAGCACCGCCAATCGTGATGACGGCTCGCTCTGGCACACGAGGGATCGCAGCATCGATCTTTGCTTGACCACCTGCAGGACCCTGGTTGATCATAGACACTATCATGCCGCCCGCATCGAGAGGTGCTGCGTTTGGAGGTTGATTGATCATGGACACAATTGCTTCGCCAGGATTGAAGGCAGGGCTGGGAGGTGGTTCCTGATTCGGCAGACTCGATGTCGGGATCGCTGTGGCTGCGGCCGGTCGTGTTGGTCTAGGAGGTAGGTCTAGTGCAGAAGAAGGCGATGCAGGCTCGGGGGTTGCGGGTGAAACTTTTGTCAACTTCGGCCACGAAGCTTCCTGCGGACCAGTCATGTGAGGTACTTGAGCGAGTGCGCTTGGAGGGTCCTGTACAAATTAGTCATGCCACAAATACATCCACTTGTGGACGCACGTAGATACCGGGATTGTCGATGTCGTTGAAATTGCATCGATCCGGATTGACGGTATTCAAACTGTGCAAAATATCGAGGAAAGTAGTTGGCCAGGCTAGAAATGGTGCGTACGGCATATCCAAAGTGTCCATTGGCAGACATGCAGATTTGTCGTACCCATCATAGCACATTGGCATGCACGAGTAGGCTGTCCATGGTACAGGTCCTTGAAGGTCGGCGTAATCGAAGGCAAAAGTACCTTTCTCGCCGACGATGCCGCATACGCTAGAGACTTCACCTGATTTGAAAGGCAGCAGAAGCGACGATTCCCATTGCGTGAGAAGCTGATCACCAGAGTATGTTATGTAGGAAATATTGTGATATGAGACGTACACAGTAGGAGAGGTAAGCGTGACACCTTCATACACAGCTGTGTTAGCCGCTGGTGGCGCGGTCGGAGTACCAGGAAACTCTGTCCTCTGGCCCTTGTTGCAGAAGTCGCCTCCGACTGTTGCAACTGGCCCTGCAAATTCGTTAGCTGTGCCAGAGCCGACAAGTACGGATCTTACAGTAGAGGAGCTGAGCAGACACCACGTCCATACGACACCAGGGAGTCGCAATCATAGGACTGCCACATTCCATCGGGAAGCCGAAGCCCGCACGGGGGTCATTGACTGCGGTTCCTTTGCTCAACTGAGAGTGAGCGTAATTGGTGAGTGCGGCGTACATGGTCGTCATAAGAGGGCACCAAGTCGTGTCCGGGTCCAAAGTGCATGGAGGAGGAGGGAATGTAAGTACAGGTGCGAAGCCGGAGTGGGCAGGGGTAAGAGTTGACAATTCCGACCATATGGAAGTGTGTGGTGTCCCTCCCGAGTATGCCCTTCTTGGAACTTGGTCGCATTCGGTATAAGTGTAGTTGTTGAATGTTGTCGAGTAATAGACATAATCGGCGACCTCTTCGAACCATGTGCTTGTAGAGCCAACTGTCGAACCTATCGAATAGTAGTTTACATTTTCGCTCCATATTTCGTAGGCTTCATAGCATGCCCAAATCGATGAGGCCGAGGAAACGAGCTCGGGAGACATGTCAGGATGTATATCCGTTATGGCAACTGGAAATGTTGTAATATTGACCCAGACCAGCTCACTGCTGGGTAGGAACAGATTGCCAGTCTTACCCACAATGTTCGTCCTCGTCGGCGATGGAGTGATGGTAGATGGCCGCAGAGTCGTTGGATCCAGGCCGTCAAGAACGAAGTTCCCAATATCAGCGTCGCTCATTGGTACTGATGGTGACGGCTTGTGGAAAGTCCTGTTATCCGCCATCGTTCGAATCACTAGCGTCAGGACCATGAGGAGGCGAGCTATCATTGCCATCGCAGCATGGACCGGTGAGAGAAATGAGATTGATTTGCAGCCGTGACCGCTTTTTGTCATGCCACCAGAAGGGAACAACACCATTTCAGCTGAATTCCAAGCCTGTTACCATTGCTTGAAAAGAAGGTCAGGAAATTAGCAGACCTACCGCGACTTGCCTCGGCCAGAATCACGCTTATGGTGAATGCAGGAATAGCAGCAAAGATGGCGTGCGGCACAGCATGATGGCTGCTGGTAGTGTGCTATGGTGGCTCGGCATTCTCAGGAAATAGATGAAGCTGATGTCGATTTGGTGCCGTTCCTGCATGAACGGAAGTTCAGCCGCACTTGATCGGGACTGGGCAAATGCTTGTCTTGTGACGGAGCCTGGGATTACATCCAGTAGAATTCCCTCATCCACGGTGGGCTGGTCTTGACGTCTGGTGCCTAATATACAAACCTTTGCAGTACATGTATATCTGTCGGGACGAGTGTTCTAGTTGTACCGCCACTTGGCACTTAGGGGAAGGAATGGAGGGAAAAAACGCGTACAAGCAAGACGCGAAGTTTTGTGAGTGGGCGGGACTCGCCGGTGGGAAATTGCTGCTGCCCTTCCCCCACTTGGATTGTGAGAACGTTCTTGACAATCCATCTCGACTTCAATCTGTCACTTTCCGTACGTTACAATATGCTTCAGCGTGGACTACAGGCGACCGTTTCGATCAGGACCGCTAAATGTGCGATTGCGGTGAATTCGTCACGTGCGTGACATGAAACATGGATATACCTTCCTCTGAATATCTTGGACACCTTTATATGGGCCCGCGTACCAAGGAATAATGTCATCTACAGGACATCCATGAGGGTGGTTCAGAGATCGACGACGAAATGTACTTGAGGTGCTGATCCCAATTCCATTTCTCATCACTGCACATCTAGGGCGATACAGAAATTGACGTTAGGATTGACCAATGCTGGTAATTCCATGTTGTCGACGTATGAGAGACATCGTGGACTTTTGATGACAGAACAGACTGCGGATCAGTCTGAAATCCTCACTCTACTACCATACTACCTCAAGGATTTCCAACTGTCCTCTACATGCACTTCAAGCATTCTCATTCAACCTCTACACATCTCCTTAGTTTCTCCACATATCCCAAGTTTCCCTGCACCCCATTGCACCTTCTCTCACTTGGATATCCTTCTCTACTCACGTCCCAATTTACATCTCACCGCCACCACTGACCTAACATTGACACGAAGATCGCTCACAATAGTCAGCTTGCTCCTGACTCACCTGGTCCACTGCATTCGCCGTTGACATTCAGTAGCAACCTCGCAAGACAATCACTTACCATGCCTTCACTGAAGCGCGAAGTGTCAGACCCAGAACAGAAAGATCAGCATCGCAAGCGCCTGAAGATGGACACGAAAGACCAGCAATTTCAGCATTGGCGCTCCAGCCTGACTGATGCATTGGACGCCATGATAGGCCGGGCAGAAGACCTGGTCAAAGACACTGAGTTTTTCTCTCCGGGACTCTGCGGTAACGTCGCTCAATTGCGCCAATCAGGTGACATACGTCAGGCAGGGCCTCAGAAGATCTGTATGCTTGGCCCTTCCGGGAGCGGCAAGAGTTCTCTGCTAAATTCCCTAATCCATGAGCGCAATCTGTCCCGAACGGTTTGTGAAGTACTTCGTCGCTGCTAGTCATGCTGACATCTACAGGCGGCTTGCTCCGATGGCTGCACTAGCGCTGTGTGGGAGGTCACTGGCGGAAAAGAAAATCAGGCAATGAAATACTGTGCAGAAGTCGAGTATTTTGACAAACCAGAAATACAGCAAATGATCAGGCAGTACCTCGAAGACTATGAAGATAAAAACGAAGAGGTTGGGGAGCCTCGCGATATTGATACCGAGACTCGTCTTCGAAACAGTGTCAGGTCTTTCTATCGTCTGGTAATTACCCTCTTCGGCGACGTTCCCCAGTTTGCGAACGAGGAGCACATCGACGCAGGTATTCAGCGTGATTCGGAACATGAATCCAAGTATTTCGAGTCAGATCTGCTGACGGAATGTGTCAAACTTGTCCAACAGGCTTCTGGGTCAAGCAATGGCCCATATCAAAGTTTTTTCGACTTTGATAATCCTGCCGACCTGCGAAACTGTGTGCAACCGCTCGGTAGCACGCAGCATGACGATGCTGGACAGCGACATATATGGCCTCTGGTCAAAAAGATCAGCATCTCCATAGCTGATCACCCATTGCTGCAGAACGTTATTCTAGGAGACGCCCCTGGAATATTCGACGTCAACAAGACAAGGTCCGATGCCTGCAGAGAATATCTCAAGCAATCCGATTACCTTTTCGTGGTTGCAAACATGCTGACCCGCATCTCTTCCGACAGCGGCATTGATCGGCTTCTCAATGACTACCATCAACGCTTCGAAGGCAAGATCGCTCTGGTAGTTACATGCACTGACGTATGTTGCAGTAAGAAGACAGGAGCCGATTGCTGACCACCACCAGCTTCGTGCCAACAAAGGAGACGTGCAGGGCTTCATCAACGAGGTCAGAAAGACTGAGAAGGTCAATATCATCGAGCGCTATGATGTACTTCAGGAAGATATCAAGACCATCAAAGCTGCACATAGAGGACGAGGAAATCGAAATACACTCAAGTGAGTTAGCGCTGAGATACAACCAACAAGAGACTGACGTTATCACAGACAGCGTCTGGAGCCACTGAACCGAGGGTAGGCCCCCAAGCTGCGTAGTATTGTCACCAGCTGACCCTCACAGGCTTGCGGAGCTGGACTTGCTGCTTCGCGTCGAGAGTACCAGGAGCGAGTTTCGCAGATTACGTCAGCTAGACATTCCTTTATTCTTCGTCAGCAACGAAGCCTACTGGCAGCACCATAGGAAGGATCGGGACGAAGAAGAGGACGATGACTCTGAGGATGAAGAAGACACACAGCGCCCTGTCCTGTCGCTTCAGAATACTGGAGTCGAAGAACTACGTGGTTTCGTCCTCGGAGTCCCGATGGTCTCCATCTACCGCACGCTTGATACGTGTCTTAACAGGTTCACTGCTGTCGCAGCAGCTCTCCAAGCCGCTTGTGAGGCAAGACCGGCCCAAGACAAGAATGCTCTTCGTATAGTTCTGGATAATTTCAAGTCACAAACTGAAGTCTTCTCTCTCCGCAAAGCCATGAAGAGCGATATCAACACAACATTCGACGGCAATATGCGCAAACGCTCCTGGATCACAGCAGCACTGGCTTTCATTACATCGCTGAGTGGACTTGCGCCGCAGAGCCTGAAAGCTGGTATCAAACGCGATGGCGTGCACGTGGTCAAGAAGGTCCATCACTTGAATTGGAGTATGAGGCTCCTAGATCCCGCGCAGCCCGCCCTTGGCTCGATCTTCAGCTCCCTAGATAATAGGAGAGACCAACGAATCGCCATTTTCGAATCTCAACTTGCAGCGAGATACAAGAATCTGAAGCAGGATATCTTGGGTGTGTATTTCCAGATCTGGATGAACACCTTTGCTAATCTCGAGCCCTAGACAACAAGTCTCTGTATTGGGATGAGATGTCCTTGGACTGTATCCTGGATTCTGCGCTCCGTGTGCTCAAGGCACAAACCGCAGTGACAAAAGATGCCATTGTGAAGGGCGCAAAGTACGCTCGATCTCATCTCCGCAGACACTACGCTAACTACCATAGAAATATCAAATTAGACAGCACTCAGGACGGTATGCGCAACTACTTCGTCACTGCTATGCAGCCTCATTACGCATATATGAAGACTATGGCCGGCAAAGGTTATCGAGATCAAGTCATCGGCTACCTCAAGGATGCTATCGCCGATCACGGCATGAATGTCTTTCAAGTGTGGTACAATAGTATCATTCGTGCCCTCCAGCGTAATGATGCTACTGAAATGGACAGACTTACTAAGCAGGTGGACGCCGAAACTACCAATATCTGTGCCAACCTGATAAGCGGCGGAAGAAGAGAGGCACAGTACCAGGAGGTCAGGGTCAAGACGAAGATGTTCTCGGAGATGGTCATGACCACTATGCCGCTGGCGCAAGGTTATCTCGATATGCTCAAGCAGGAGACGAACAGATGGAATAGGATGGCGGCGGGGAAGGAGCCAGCTGAGACTTCTGAAGTGCCGGAGCAGTGAAGACGAGCACAATCGAGGAGTACCGGATTTGTGGTAGTTTCGGCAACAGTCAGGACGTGGCAATATCGGGTTTGTGGTAGTTTCGGCAACAGTCAGGACCTTTCTTGGCTAGTAGGCATGGAGTAGCCATCTCAAAGAGAGGACGGCCAAAGAGGGCGAGAGTGCGCCAATCTACAAGCGGACTGGATGATAATTCCGCTCAGCGGTCCGATCGAACATATCGTGGTAGTCGAGCATGCAGAATTGCATAGCATTAATGAATGCTCTTCTATATCACAAGTGCGGTGCGGAGTGGCAAATTGTGCGATCGTGCTGCACTCCGCCGGTGCTTCCTCTATCTTACATTTCTTCACGGTTGCATGACATCAGCATAGCTTGTCATTCCTTGTATCTCGCAACCGATGTTCGTCCGGAGCCTTGTTGTATTTAGATGACCACAGAGGATGTGGCGCGATAAAGCTGGACAAGTTCTGACTGTCAGGCTGCACGAACTTCGCAAACAAAGCCTCCTCGGTCCCGGCTCTTCTGACTGTATCATATAGATAGATTCTGAGCACCACACAAAACGCTTTCCAGCAGCGACCAATGTAAGGTCTTTCGAGTAGGCTACGGGCTCTTCGGCCATTATTGGACGTCGGCCCGCTTGTCGTCGATATTTTGCACATGTCATCTTCGAGGTGCTATCGAGGATTGGCGCGGCGGACTGTCGTGAATCTGTCTCTTGGAAAGGGTTCAGATAATCACATGCTCAATGCTGATTACGGCGAGTCATCATGATCTGCCACTTGTTCAGGTACGGTATATCTCTCTGTCATTTGTCGTCGTCCTCTCTCACTCCATTTGCCTCACCTCACATCGCCACTTACTTCACTCTACAAGATCCTGTCTTGTGGCCTCGTCAGTCGTCACACATCTTACTTTCAACTCAAGAACAACTTCACCTGAGGCGCACGTTCTAGTCGTCCGCGGACAGCATCACTTGCCGGTCCCGCCACCATGTCTGGTATCAAGCGCACACATGATGGTTCAGAAGTGATACATCCCAGCAGAGTTGGCGTTGAAGCTTCCGGCGACTTAAGACCGGGCTGAGGACATCACATCCATATTGTCAAACTTCACAAATCAAGCAAAGGACCTGGTAAAGAAAAATGAAGCCTTTGACGAAAGTCTTCGCAGCCAGCTCGAGGCCCTGATCAAGGCCAGTGAAGTCAGGTCAAACGAGCGCATCAAAATTGGCATGGTAGGTGCAAGTGAAATGGGCAAAGGTAGCACACTCAATGCCTTGATTCATGCAAGGGAGCTTTGCAAGACGGTATGTCATGACTAATCTACTCAAGGGAAATCCACTGACCAGGCCAGGACTCGGGAATCGAGGGTTGCACGTCTGCCACTTGTGAAGTGACTGGCGGAGAGCAAGACCAGGTCGAGCCATATCTTGTGCACGTCATCTTCTACGATGAAGACGAGCTGCTGAATATGCTTGCGGAGTACATCCAGGATTACTGCACATTTCATTTCGAGAAAGAAGACGAGGCAGAGTGCACAGCCAGAGAGCTCGCCAGAATGAAAAATACTGCAGAGACACTCACACAACTCGTCTTGACTTTGCAGCTGGCCGGAACGGATGTGAAGACAGAAAGTCAATTGAAGCAGATAATTTGGACGCACTATGAAGAAAGAACGACTCGCAACTACAGAACCGAGCTGGTCGAGCGCTCTCGTGACTTGGTGAGCGACTTTGACGGAGGATCTGGATGTCTCAAGAAGTTCTCTTTCGCTTCTCTGGAGGACGCTATTGTATTCACTCATCCGCTGGGCTCCACAGATGAGCCTGGCGCCTCTGATCGATCTGTATGGCCACTAGTCAAGCGAATCCGGATCCACGTCAAAGACGAGACTTTTCTACAGGACTTGATCGTTGGCGACGCCCCAGGTATAAGCGACATCAACCAGAGTCGCAAGAACAACAGCAAGGCATATCTTGATAGCTGCGACTTCCTCCTGGTTGTAACTTCTACTGGTGTCCGTATCGCCAGCGATGAGACTGTTGCCGATATCCTCAACGAATACAAGGAACGCTTTCGCAACAAGCTGGTCATGGTGGTCACGAAAGCTGACGTAAGTTGGATGACCACAGCCCATCTCATGACCCTGACAGGATGTAGGAAGAGATCGAAGTTCGACAGATGGGTCGTTATCTCAAGCAGGCTACAGCCATGGGTCTTCTTGCAGCAGTCAAGAGCTATCGCGAGAAAGATGACGAGATCAAAGCCGTTAAAGCAAGTGTCCAAGGTCGAAAACTGACCCCCCTTCAAAGGTTTGAGAGGAAGTACGTATTCGTATCCGCAGCAAGTATCAATCCTCACTAACAATGTGTAGGGAGAGGCTTGCGCCACTAGAGCGATCGTACGTACTGCCGAAGCCAGCCGTAGCCCTGCTGCTGACATAGTCTTAAGGAAATTCGAGATGGGCATTGGCATCCGCAATCTGATCTTCAAAACGAAACTTCAACATAGCAAGAAGATAGACATGCCAATTGTTTTCATCTCAAACAGACACTACTGGAGACACGTTGACGCGGAAGAAGACGACGACGTCAACAACACACGCACTTTGGACTTGTCTAATACGGGTATAACAGTGCTGCGTCGAATCATGACAAGCCTACCCATAAAGTCCGCATATCGCTGCTTGGACGAGCACCTCCAACGCTTAATATCTTTCGCAGACACTCTCAGAGCTATGGCTGAGCGAGAAGCCCCGAAGAATCCGGTACTGATGAAGCAGCTGACCAGCGATCTTATGGTATGCTCCCTATGGTCTTTGAAGTATCTATTCATTACTCACCGCGACAGGCAAACGCAAAGAAACTATCGCTTGCCAAGTCCTTCAAGCAACTACTTGTGCAACATACCATCACTCCGCTGCGTATGTATAGCTCGCTTTGGACGACAGACGAGTCTAATCACTCCAGTCGCGCGGCATGACGAACATGCTGCAATTGCAGAGAGGATGTTCAATGATCTAGAAAGCGTAAGTCTACTTTCGTTCCACAAAGCATGATGACTGGCTAACCATAAGACAGCTTTTTTGGTGTATGAAGAAACCAAAGCTCCTCTTGTCACCAGCTAACCAAGTCTGCAGCAACTCTCAGAGCTATTGGCAGGAGGAAAGGTGTTTTCAAATCGAAAAGCTCCGGACTGCACGACTGGCCGCAAGCACTCAACGATATCGTCATCACGGATGTTGAAAAAGCTTTTGAAGAGACGAAAGACGCGGAGCAGACCGCGCTGATTCACTATAACAAGTATATCGACCAAATCCTCAATGACTTCTCCTCCCGTGTATCTGGTATGTCTACAACCTCTGGATATGTATCAGCGCTGACCAGGCTCCAGCCTACAAGTACGATCTGGGCGTCACAGACGTCTCTCTGAAGGAGATGATTCGCAACTGCCGCAGACTGATCGCTCTGCGCATGGAGGGTTTCGCGGAGCATTACGAGAAAGAGATCGCGTATGCCCACAAGCCCCAGTAGCTTCCACGACGTACTGACCCATTCCAAGCAACGTCAAGCTCAATGCCACAAAGTCCCGCAACACCAACTTCTTCGCTCAAAGCCTGCTCCCGCTCTACGAGCAAGTCGAGAACGATCGCGGGAGGGGATATAAGATGCGCGTCATAAACAAATGCAAGGACTTCGTCGCATCCGATCAAGATAACGTTGTTACGCCGTCCTTCAAGGCGCTCTTTGATGCGCTGCGCACCGTCAAGACCCAGCAAGCTAGAACCGTGGACGTGGAGAATCAGCGCGACTTCAGATTTCTGTGCACGAAGTTGACGTGCACGATGGAGCAGGGCGGGGCGTTTCAGCAGACCCAGAAGGAGTCGAGGAGATTCCTCAACAAAACGACGGGGAGAGCCATCAGATTGGTGGAGAGGATGATGCTGGATCTCGAGAGGGAAATCGATGCTTGGATCGTTGTGCCGGAGGTGGAGGAGCGAGTCGAAGTGCCGATTGAGATTGTGGATGACACTGGACATGTATATGGAACAGCGCAAGATACGGCAGCAGCGGCGGAGGAGGTTACTGACGTCGTCATCGAGGAAGAGGATGCGGACGCTCTGTTCGTCCCATGAGAGATTGAGAAGAAAGGGAAGAAAGCTGTAAGAGAAGAGGACAGGCTAAGATCCACACAGACGAGACTTTGCTCATGCACCAAGCCAAGTGGCCGCAATGAAGACTTGCTTAAAACCAAAATGCGTTACATTAATCCTCCTCATCTATCGTACGTCTACAGCTCTATACCGTTCCGTATCCTCCTTGGTCCATGTCTCTTCCGCCTTCGTGCCGGGCGGTAACCAGCCCGCTCCTGACGGGCTCTGCTCTCGTCCAGCATGAACACCATACCCTGCGTTTCCATTCCCATTGACGTACGGGGCCGGCGCCGGCGCAGGCGGTGGCTTCCACCCTAGTCCATCATGTCTCTTCGCGTCTCCATTGACGGTGACAGGTAGGAGTGGAGTGGCGGCCTGCGTCTTCTCCCACAACTTCCTGTCCGCTTTTTCCGCGTCGCTTGTACGATCGTACAGGTATAAGCCAACAATCGTCAAGCCGATGCCGCCGGCTTGGATGTTGGTCATCGGGTTTCCGAACCAAAGAATCGCGAACACGATGACGAAGACGCGCTTGATGAGACTCGCCACCGAGTACGTGACAGGCGACACCAGACCGAGCAGCACGAACGCCACTAGCGACTGTGTGAAGTGAAAGGTACCATTAAAGACAAATTCGAGCGCCAGACGACCATGATCGAGCGCGCCGGGCCGGCCGGAGAGCTCGACGGATGCGTCGGCGAAGAAGTCCGCGATGAGGCCTAGTCCTTCTGACCAGAACCAGATGGGAAGGGTGAAGAGGAGGGCGAGACCGGAGGAGTAGCAGAGAAGGTTGAGCTTGTCGGGCTTGCGGTAGCGGAGACCGTCGGCTTCGGCTTTGGCGGCCTCGGTGAAGAGCGCTTTAGAGACGATGTTCTGTGTTACGAAAAGGAGGGCGGAGCCGAAGGCGTAGAGAAGGCCGAGGAATTCGGCGCGAAAGGAGGCGGAGCAGGCGAGGATGACGCCGAGGGTGAGCGGGACGAGGGATAGATAGGTGGCTTTCGAGTAGTGAACGTTGAAGTAGAATCGGTAGGCGAGGACTGTAAACAGTGGGGAGAGTCCTTTGATGGTGTGGACCAGGGAAACAGGGATGCGGGACATGGCATCGGAGTTGAGAATGTGCCCGCCGATCTGGAATGCCGTGAGGGGCAGAGTCGCTCGGATGATCTCCCAGTCTGGACGACGAATACCATTGCGCAAGACCGGCATGCTTCTGCGTATGGTGGGACTTACACTAGCGAGGAAGGCCGCGAAGATACACCAGGAGCAGACGAATAAGAATTGTATCACAGTGAGCGTGACCGGTTTCCGAAGGGAGGTAAGGATGGCCTTCGACGAAGCATTAGATAAGATCGACGTCGCATACCAGAGACCACATAGTGCCTGCCATCATCAGTGCTGCTCTCACAATTGACATGGGGTACCTACCACCAGCCTCATCGACACCGGAGCTTTGAGCGCATCTGCAATCTCCGCTGCATTCTGTGTGACGCTCCCTCTTCTGTCTCGGACTGTTCTTATTGCCTCGCTCAAGCTCTTCTGACGCCCATGCCTTGTGCCTCCCGTGCCCCTTCTGTCATTCCACATGCTCCTCTCCAGTGATTGTTCCTTTCGCGGCTGCCATCTGTCTCCTGCTGAATGCAGCCTTGTCAGATCTGGTAGTGGTCCAGGGCTCGGCGAGCCAGGAAGATCCTCGACGGCGGATCCATTCTGGAGCTGCTCAGTCGTGAGGTCTGGAAACTTAAGACGTCCTGATTGCGCCGCTGAGGATGAAGACCGTCTGTCCGTCACCGTGTACGAGCCGTTGGAGGTCATGCTTGTCCTCGTGAATTTGTTGGACTATGACGCCATTGAAAGGAAGTGGAGCTGTACCCTGTAAGCGATAGTCGTACACAAGCCGCTGGTCATAAGAAACTGTGTTGTACATGTAAATTTGTGCAGACGATAAGTAGTTGCGAACCTAGATAGCCATGGTAGAGTAGAATTGCGAGTCATGGAGAGACGGGCCGAGACTCCGATATTTCCGATAACTTCACACAAGTCATGGAGTGGCCACGTATTACCGACATCATGTCTCCTGTCCAACAACGAAAGATGTTTAGGATCCAGGTATCAGTACTACATTCTTCTGAATCCTCTAGCGACATTGCCGTCTGTACCTCGGCCACTCCAGCGCAGTATGCCTGCCTTTACTGACTACCGCATGTTTGAATTCGCGGTCGACTCAGCAGGACAGGACTGATAGCAAGCGCCTCAGCATAGCCACTCGTCCCCTTTCCCAACACGATGTGCGTATGCAGCAATACTACCGATCACCTTAAGCGCCTCATAGCCCGCCGCCGTGTATTCCATCGATGGCAGATATCCCGTGGAGATATGTGTTGTAGGGAAGTCGTCTGCCTGACCGTACCATCATAATCCATGCTTGCCTTGATGCTCATTTCGTGTGTCCGTGGTGCGTTGCCTCGGCCTCGAGATTCGTCGTCTAGATGAAGTGTTCATTCAATGTGCAGCTTCACGGGCACAATCAGGTCACGCTTCTCAAAGGCCGGCGACATCCTGGACTCGCGATGTGGTAAGCGAAAGATGCCAAACCCCCTAGTCCTTGCTACTCAATGAACGAGATATTTGCTGGACCTCGCAGTTGTAGCACTACTGCCCCTGACCGACCTGCTTCTCGTTCTCATGGCTGCTAGGGTTTCTCCACGGTATCCCAATCGTATGTCAGAAGGGAGTGGCAGGCCCTTCCTGCTCTTTCAGTCAACACTTTTGGAACTAGTGGGAGCGGTCTTTGACAAGCCCGAGCACGAGTCTGGTTTTCGTGAGAGAAGCAGTCGAGTTGAGGCTGGATATCGGTGAGCTTGTATTTTTGGCCCTCACCATGACGGTCCGCTTAAAGGACTTCTAGTAGCTCAGCACGAAGGACACGATGGTCCTATTTGCTCCGGTGATCGTTAGCTGCATCCAGCATTTCCTTCGCTTCGGTGTACTTGCACACCTTCCTTCGGAAACGCTGCAACCATAATCATTGCAGGTCAAGCCCTCTCTCAATTTGGTTCCTGGAATATTTCACTGACTTGGAACAGGATCATTGGTGACGGAATTGGGCCCGGAACATCCAAAAGTCGCTCGTCTACGCTTACCAGTCTTGGCGCGATAGATCCGAGGACTTTTGTCATGAGCTGGCAAGTTTTGGTATAGAACATGTGCAGGCAGCAGCGTATCCAGTGCGCTGGCACTTGTTTACACATAGAGAACTCCTCAGGGAACACACACCTTGCGATTCACGTTCGAAAAAACACATCTCGTCCAATATTACACCTTCCAGGGGTCGATATAGACCGATCTGAATATATTGCCACTAATCTGATCAGTCGAGTCAAGATGAGACGGGAAGTAAGTCCAAGCGGTCTTTCCCACACAGCTCTAGCTGGAAATTGTGTCGTTTCGCGCTTTCCTCTACGACTTCTCACAGAGTCATATCTCCAAGCATCATCACCAACTTGTATTCAGCACCATCTTCTTCCATCAATTGGTCATCACATAGTCCGTCTCTGTCACTGAGAAGCTCTAAACAGGCAGTCTGACGCTTTCACAGCAATGGCCGACTCCAGCTCAGAAGGGTCTCCCACTCCTCGCAAGACACCCATCGACGGCGGTGTTTTCCTCAACAGAGCTAATGGTCAGCGGAGCGTTTTGGACAGCCTGCTCAAGGTTTGTGATCAATCTATGAGCCCATGCCAGCATTGTCCCGGCTGACAGGCACGCACACAGGATGTTGTTCATCCCGTTTTGCGTCATGAAGAATTCATCGACGAGCCGATGGGCGTCAGCATGGTGGACAAGGCTTACGAGCCTGATGGGAAGGTCAGAAACCTTCTCATATACAGATCGAAAGCTCCAATCGATCTGGTCGGTTGGCTGATGTTTTCACAGAAGCCGACGTACCGGACCATGCCTCCCTACACCTCCATTCGCTCCTCGACCGACTTCGACTGCTCGACTGCGTCTGCTACTGATCCATGGAGCCGTGACAGTGTTGCATCTGGCACTACTACAAGTACTGATGAGTTCTCAGCTGGTCCCGTCTCGGCCTCTTTGGCGTCCTCCTCCGACAGCTTCAGCGATCCTCGCGGGAAATCAGCGAACACAACCCCTATCAGCGAAGACGACATTCAGATCAAGACCCTCTCCCGCAAGTTCGACTTGACTAAGCTTGATGCGACCAACCTGTCTGAGCAGCCTCGAACCAGTCCCAACTCCAACTACGAGTTCATGCGACCCGCCAAAGGCTTGGGCATAAACACCAGTTCTGCCGCCAACAACATTCAAGAATATGACTTCGCAGACTTCACTCCATCCGACGCTTTCACCCCTTCCAGCACCATCTTCACACCAGCAACAGCCGACTTCATGCCTGCTGCAAGAAGCCCATGGAATCACACCTCTCGCGGTCATGGCAGCTTGATGCATAGAAGCATTCCCGAGAACAGTACTAAGAGTGCCCCTCTTCCTCAGATGCCATTCAACGGTCCTGGCGTCATTGGTCAGCCATCGACTTCATACCGTTACAATAACACAGGCAACCAGTACCACAATTTTCAGTCTGCTCCTTACACTCAGCCTCTCCCACAGGGTCAATTCCCTCGCTTCTCTAAGGGAGGATACCGGGGCAAGAAGAATAGTTGGGGCTTCTATGGCCTTCACAGCTTCACAAACGGAACAGGCGATGGCTACGAGTCCGGTTCGTCATCCCGCTCCACGACTCCAGCGTTTGGCTCCCTTCCTCAGTCACTGGCCTCCTCGACTATCAGCCTGCCCGGATCGAATTGCTCGTTTCCTCCCAGTCTCAGGTCTCAAAGCTCCAGCAATCTCAACGCCACTGCTGCGGAGTTCAACGGCTTGGATGCCGGCTTCGTTGCGCCTTCGCCTTGGAATGATCGTGTGAGTCCCATTAACGTAACTCGTCACAGTATCCTACTAATCCTGATACAGCCTCGCGACCTCTACTCTCAGGGCTGTATGCTACCCAATGAGCCACTCAACTATCGTCGTCTAGCGGAAAAGAGCATGTCCACTGACTGGAAGATGGTCGTCGACAAGATCGTCTGCGGAAATGACCAGCAGGCTTCTCTGTTTCTGCAGCAGAAGATCAAGAACGGCGAACCTGAACAGAAGCAGGAGATCATTCAGCTCATCATCAGTCAGGGAGTACCACTCATGGCCAACCGCTTCGGCAACTTCCTCATACAGCGCTGCATGGAGCACGGTACTCCGGAGAACATCAACGACATCGCTGAACGTATCCTTGGTCATACTGTCAACCTCAGTATGGATGCTTTCGGCTGTCACGTCGTTCAGAAGGCCTTCGATTATGCCTCCGACCGCCAGAAGCGTATCATGGTCCACGAGCTTGTTGGCTCTGTCCAGACCACCATCATTCACCGCTATGCATGCCACGTCTGGCAGAAACTCTTCGAGCTCAAGTGGGACGGTACACGCCCTCCTATCATGAGGTTCGTCAACGACTCTCTCAAGGGTATGTGGCATGAAGTTGCCCTTGGTGAGACTGGCAGCCTGGTCGTTCAGAACATCTTCGAGAACTGTCCCGAGCACGAAAAGGTTTGTACGCCTCCCTAAAGGTACTAACATCATGCTAAATTGTGATAGCGTCCTTGTATCGAGGAAGTCCTCCAGCAGATCAGTCCCATCACCACCGGTCAATTCGGTAATTGGTGCATCCAGCACATCTGTGAGCACGGTTCCTTGCCCGACAAGAGCCGTGCCATCGACCATATCCTCATGTTCGCCACCGGCTACTCTCAGGATCAATTCGGGTCAAAGGTCGTTGAGAAGTGTCTCAAGGTCTGTGGAAATGATTTTCTCGACCGTTATCTCGAGCGTGTCTGTTCATATCGTCAGGACGTGCCTCGCATGGATCTGATCGACAGTAAGCTCATGTTCTGTTGCCTCGTTTGACCACTGACCTGTGACAGTCGCCGGTGATCAGTACGGAAACTACCTTATCCAGTACATCCTTCAGCATGCCGACACCAACCGCAAGGAGATAGTCGCCTCTCACATCCGCAGACACATGGTTTCCCTCCGCGGGTCCAAGTACGGCTCTCGCGTCGCCATGCTTTGCACCAACAACAACAACCAACACAATCGCTACAACCACGGTCTTCAGTCTCTTGACCCCGCTCCCGGTGGTGCTGTTGGAAGCGCCTACCAGCGTACCGGCCCCTGGGGCCTCCCTCGCCAGGGGGGAGCCTTCCGTGGCAGCTACTGACCCGCAAGACATCCCGCTAAGCAGCTTGATATATCCTGGACGGACTATCATCAGCGTCAGCTATCACCTGCATTTCCTCAACCAAAATTTGATTTCTGCGTCATTTTGTTTCACAGATCGGATCAGCCCATGGCCACGAGCCTATTCCCCCGCCAGCACGCTCCACAGAAAGGCTGGCCTTGGATCCTCTGTCTGGTATGTTGATCATGATCAAGGAGACGGAAACCTCGTATGGTTAGACAAGTACCACAAGATCACTCGTTTACTTTGCTTTTTATAGCTAGTTAGCTGCATGCATATGAGCGAGGAGTATGGTAGCATGGTAGTTCAGTAAATTGACAGCTTTTACAATCGTTTTGCGCTTGTTCGTGAGCTGTCGTGAGTGAGATGGAATCTTTTCTCTGTATCCGCTCCCCAGAACATATCCGTGATGGAGAAAAATCATATAGCAGAGGCAATTGAAGCCATATTGTTCGACAACATTCAATCGAGCACGGCGACTACTGTGCCAGGTCAGACCACTAGTACTTTCGCATCTACCGACATAGCTACGCCTTCTCCGAGACCGTCACCCATGTCGATGGCCATGTCCCAACTTACAGCTACAACTCTGCGCCCACCCACAACGAGTGTTATCTGCGGAAGCGTTTGTACTGCCACTGGTAACGTTCCCGCCCCTCAGTACAGGGTCTCGTGTATTCGAGACGTGACATGTATGATGCAGCCCGAAATGCTGGATGGCAGGCGTCGGTGATCAGAAGGGGGTAAGCACGCCTGACATCCTCGCGGTCAAATCACTCATAGTGATGACAGAAGCAATCGAGCAGCTGAACAGCCCATCGCACAGAATCGTCTCGGCCTCCCTGGGAAAAAGAAAGTCATTTGTATGGTAATGACCAGATTGAATGGACAGAGGGTGATGGTCAAGCGTAGGCGCCCCCGAGACTGAGAACATGCACATTATTCTGAACTACAACCAACATCCTGGGTCCTTCTCGGTGCCACAAATGACCAGCTGGCAAGGAAGTATCCGGCATATATATCTGAAGTTTGGTCATGACATGTACGTCGAATTTTACTCGAGCTTGTTGAGATAGAGCAATCGAAGGGCTGCCACTTCAGCAGCATGATGTCACACCGAGCACGAAGCTTCATCAAAATCACAAAACTCACAGAGATGAGATCGTGTAAGTAGTAGATCTTGTCGCACTACATGTAATTCAAATTTTGTCACTCGGCTTGTACAGTAAGATGGCTCTATCAGGAAAAGTCGTGCTGCTCACTGGAGCATCGATGGGCATTGGCGCAGCAGTGGCTCGACGCCTGGCGCAGGAGGGAGCAACTCTGATATTACTTTCTCGATCAAAGGACAAGCTTGATGAGCTGTCAAAAGGACTGCGTGCAATGTCAGGCTCCGGCCCTATACACTACTATGGAGTCGATGTACAGCAGTATGCCTCTCTCTCCGATACTATCGGCGAGGTGGTCCGCTCATTGGGACGGCCTATCGATATCCTGGTGAACAATGCAGGGCTTGCGCTGGGTGCTCCAAAGCTATTTCCCGATCAAAGCATCGAAGATATCACGACCATGACTGCAACAAACATAAATGGCTACATGTTTGCTGCGCACGCGGTGTTGCAGGCAGGTGGCATGCTGGAGAGGAAGCACGGTATCATCTTGAACATCACGTCCACCACCGGCCTGGAAGTACCTCCCTTCCCGGGTGAGGCGGTGTATCACTCGTCCAAAGCAGCTCAGGAGGCCTTTACCAATGTCCTGAGGACCGAGCTGCAAGAGACCAGCATCAAGGTTCTAGCAGTCCGGCCTGGTGTGGTGGCCACCAACTTCCACGAGCAGCGAGTCGGCTACGACAAGGGTTTGTACGACGACTTCATGTCCGGCTTTGAGCCACTGGTCGCCGAGGATGTAGCCGATGCTGTAGCATTTGTCTTGAGCACACCGGAGAGAATCAGTGTCAAGGCGATAGATGTTGTGCCGACTGCGCAGCGGAGTCTGCAAGTATTTGATAGGCAATGGAAGGAGAGACAGGGACAGACGTAACAGCTGGAAGCGATCTCGGCAGGAATATGGAGAAACACCGAGGCCCGCGATACCGGAAACATGCCGCCGTTCACCCCACAGAGTTGGGCAAAAATCCGGACTAGGACTTCTCCACGCTATCGACCTGAAGGCAACATGCATTGGAGTATGGAAACACCGTTCCCCGCTCAGATGCGAGCTATTGGTCATGATTCGAAGTCGGGACGAACAATTTCAAGACCTCCTATATGCAGACAGCAGTCCGAGGCCGCTGGAAATACGGAAGGGAACCGCACCGTCGATCGTTCCGTTTCCTCGGTCTGTAGGCCGAGTTTCCATAAAATCCTTGAAGTGATTCATTCGTTCCTTTTTCAATGGCCGATAGACGGTGCCCTTAAATGTGTTTCTTCCCCAGGTCTTTACAAAGTGGTGAGGTGCAATACAACATTCGCTTTTGAGCATTTCTGGTTGGCTGCTTTACAATCCTCTACCTCTGCAACCCTCCTAGGGCAGACATGCATCATGGCCAACGACAGCGATGCCCCACAAACTCCTACAGCCACATCTGCACTACCACAACATGCAGGGACACTACACCCCACTGAAGCAGTGGAGACTTCGATAAAGGATGTAGAGAAGCACCAAACTACCACCTCTACTAAACGCCACTCCTCCGACGCTCCCGCCACTGACCTTGCTCCTGTGTCATCACACATTTCAGGCCACGATGTCGCACACTTTAATCACTACGAGACTGGCGACGAGATCTACTCTCGCTTTCCAAATCACCGCAAGATCCTCATCGTCAGCGTTCTCTCCTTCTGCTCTTTTCTAGCACCCGTCAGCAGCACCACCGTCCTGGCGGCTGTCCCAGAAGTAGCCAATACCTATAGCACCACCGGAACCATTATTAATATCAGTAATGCAATTTTCCAGCTCGGCATGGGTGTTTCGCCTATGTTCTGGGGTCCTCTGGGACAAGCCTATGGCCGACGTTGGACCTTGCTACTGAGCGTCATCCTCTTCACAGCATTTAGCATCGGTACAGCCCTGGCCCCAAATCTCGCCAGCTTCTTCGTTTTCCGCATCCTCAGCGCCTTACAAGGCACCTCCTTCCTCATTATCGGCTCCGCTTGCATAGGCGATATCTACCGCCCCACCGAGCGCGCCACGGCCCTGTCTTGGTTCCTCTCGGGCACACTGATCGGTCCTGCCTTTGGTCCCTTCCTAGGCGGCGTCATCGTCACCTACAAGCCGTGGCAGGACATCTTCTGGATGCAGACCGGAATCGCAGGCGCAGCGACCGTGTTGGTCTTTTTCTTCTTACCCGAGACAATCCACTACAAGAAGAGTGAGGAGCTCAAAGGTCTGACTACCAGAGAGAAAATGGGCAAGTTCTGGGAGTGGATGAACCCGTTGAGAGTCGTGTCGCTGTACAAATTCCCGAATCTGGCGCTTGCCGGGTTTGCTTCAGGGGCGCTGGTTTGGAACATGTACTCGCTACTTACACCGATTCGTTACGTGCTCAATCCGCGATTCAATCTATCGACGCCAATGCAGAGTGGGCTCTTCTACATTGCGCCTGGATGTGGCTACCTCCTTGGAACGTTCTTCGGAGGACGCTGGGCGGACCATGTTGTCAAGAAATGGATTGGAAAGAGGTCGGGTTCGAGAGTGCCGGAGGACAGATTGAGGAGCTGTCTCATCGCGCTGGGTGTGGTCATACCAGGCTGCATGCTCGTCTACGGCTGGACAGTCGAGAAGCGCGTCGGTGGCATACCAGTGCCTGTCATCGCCATGTTTATTCAAGGTGTCGCCCAGCTATTCTGCTTCCCTAGCCTAAACACATACTGTTTGGACGTCATGCAGAAGAGAAGTGCGGAGGTAGTGGCAGGCAACTACGTCTCCAGGTATCTCTTCGGATGCATAGGCTCGGCGGTGGTATTACCATTCATTGAGCAGGCGGGTGTTGGCTGGTTCAGTACCATGAGTGCCGGATTATTGGTCTTGTCGGCAGTGGGAGTCTGGGCTATTACACAATGGGGACAGCAGTGGCGAGAAGCAATCATTGCAAGAGAGGGGAAAAAGGCAGCCGAGAAGCAGTCTCGACAATCCAAAAAGAGCCAGATTTAGAAGACGAAGATCGTACCAGTAGACAGACTAGACACGACTTACGACTGATGACACGACTCAATAGAACGCTACATTCTATAGAGACACAATAATGATCATGTCCCACATCACCATCACATTTCCTGCGATGACGGGATGCAAGACGTCGTCAGACATTGACATGAACACCATGGGCGAAAATTGAGATATAGCGTCGTTGGTAAGGAACTAAGATTCATCAGCGAAACCTCCTTTGCTCCAGCTACGGCGCTGTCCATCTAGAATTCGTAGCAGAGGTCAGAGAGGTAGCGATCAATCTCTCTTTCCTACAATATGAATCCATATGAGTATAATGAAAGAGAAGAAAGATTGCTGGTCGAAGCTGGTTTTGATATTGCATGCGGCTCAAAAGCGGGCCGTCGACCAATCATATTTCCCGAGAATTAACTTACAGACGTCAAAGCTCGACTTTCAAGATACAACACCACCGTCCAATACCTTCCTACCACCCCTCCCGCCACCCTCCATTGCATCTTGTCGACTATCTGCCCACAATGCTGCAGCGTCAGCTATTGAGGGCGGCACGTCGGCCACAGCGGCTGAGCCGCCTGAACAACACGAGGGCCTTTGCCACGACACAACAGAGACAGGCCGAGGTGGAGATCTTTGTGGATGACCAGCCTGTCAAGATCGAAGGTGAGCATCCAGCATGAAAGAGCAAGGAAGTTTACCTAGGGAATGTGTTGTTCATTTGTTTCGACACATCAGCGCACTGATCGAGACGATCCTTCGACAGCGCTTCAATCTTCTAGCGAGCAATATTTCACCACGCCAACATAGGCACTGACATTATCTCAGCTGGCAGCGCACTGATCCAGGCATGCGAAAAAGCTGGCAAGACTATTCCCCGATACTGCTACCATGAGAAGCTCGTATGTCAGCCAAGAATCACGAGTGGAAAGCCGCTAAGCAAAACAGATGATCGCCGGAAACTGCCGTATGTGTCTAGTCGAAGTCGAGAGAGCACCAAAGCCAGTAGCATCATGTGCCTGGCCAGTACAGCCCGGTATGCGAGTAAAGACCGATTCACCTCTGGTACACAAGGCAAGAGAAGGAGTGATGGAGTTCTTGTTGGCAAATCACCCACTTGACTGTCCTATCTGCGACCAAGGAGGCGAGTGCGATCTTCAGGATCAAAGCATGCGATACGGTTCAGACAGAGGACGATTTCATGAGCTGGGTGGCAAACGAGCAGTAGAGGACAAGAACATTGGGCCACTGGTCAAGGTACGTTGATGGGAGACAAGCCACTACAGGTCTGACATTTACCAGACATCCATGAATCGTTGCATTCACTGTACGAGATGTATTCGATTCGCCAACGATGTCGCTGGTGCTCCGGAACTTGGCTCAACTGGCCGTGGCAACGACATCCAAATTGGCACATACCTTGAGACAGCGCTGGACACTGAACTTTCTGGAAACGTCATCGACCTCTGCCCGGTCGGAGCACTCACATCGAAGCCATATGCGTTTAGAGCACGTCCATGGGAACTTCAGCATGCAGAGTCTGTTGATGCGCTTAACGGTCTAGGCTCAGCTATTCGAGTCGATACCCGTGGACTGCAAGTAATGCGAGTTTTGCCACGATTGAACGATGATGTCAATGAAGAATGGATCGACGATAAGTCACGCTTCGCCTGCGACGGTCTGACCACCCAAAGACTCACCACACCCCTCATTCGTCGCGACAACCAGTTCTACCCTGCCACTTGGGAGCAAGTCCTTGTAGAAATCTCCGACAAATTCCAGACTCTCGCACCAAAGGCCGATGAAGTCAAGTTCATTGCTGGACATCTCGTGGAAACTGAGACACTTGTTGCAGCAAAGGACCTGGCAAACCGACTCAACTCCGACAACTTGGCTTTGGACCAGCCACAAGGTTCGGCACCAATTGCTCACGGCACCGACGTTCGCGTCAACTATGCCTTCAACTCGAAGATCACCGGTGTGGAGGAGGCAGATGCAATCCTTCTCATCGGTACAAACCCACGATGGGAGGCTGCCGTCCTGAACGCCCGTATTCGCAAGCAATGGCTCCGATCAGACCTTGAGGTTGGCCTCGTTGGAGAGGACTTTACGTCTACCTTCGAGTACGAGAAGCTCGGCAACACCGCGTCAGACATCAAATCCGCCCTTTCATCGCAATTCGGCAAGAAGCTTGCATCAGCTCAACGGCCTATGATCATCGTTGGCTCAGCGGTAGCTGAACACCCCGATGCCAAGTCCGTCTTCGAGCAAATTGGCGCTTTCGTCGAGAAGAATAAGTCAACCATGCAGACACAGGAGTGGAACGCATTCAACGTTCTTCAACGTGCTGCATCTCGAACTGGTGCCTACGAAGTCGGCTTCTCCGTCCCATCCGCCTCCACCTCATCTACCACTCCTAAGATCGTCTACCTTCTCGGCGCCGACGAGATTACCGCAGCAGACCTGCCGAAGGATGCCTTTGTAGTCTACCAGGGTCATCATGGTGACCGTGGTGCCGCTCTCGCCGACATAGTCCTCCCTGGCGCAGCGTACACCGAGAAGAGCGGTACCTATGTCAACACAGAAGGTCGCGTCCAGCTCGGTCGCGCCGCCACCTCCATCTACGGTGCAGCCCGCGAGGACTGGAAGATTCTCCGCGCCGTGTCAGAAGCCATCGGTGCACCACTCCCCTACGACGACATTGAGACCCTTCGTGACCGCATGGCTGAGATCTCACCTGCGCTTCGAAGATACGACATTGTCGAGCCAACCAGCCAGGAAGTGTCGACGTTGAGCAAAGTCCAGCTTGTAGATGCCAACAAGGGCTCGCAAGCAAGCAGTGGCCAGATCCTCAAGACGGCTATCGAGAACTTTTTCTTCACAGACGCAATCAGCAGAAGCAGTCCTACCATGGCGAGATGTAGTGCGGCAAAGGAGAAGAAGGATCCGAGGACGAATTTCATGGCGGCCGGAGAGCTGTCGCCTTTGAGCCCGTATCATGAGGGTGGGCAGGCGGCTATCGCCGGGAAGTAGAACTTGTATACGATAGGCTTTGGCGAGTGGATGTTGCTAGTGATCTTTCACATGCCCAATTATCGACCTTATGCATTATTATATTATTATGAATGATTTATTGCGTGCTGGTTGTGAATTGTCGTCACTGCAACTGTCGTTCTGTATAGTACACCAGCTTACCCGCATACATCTCCTGTATCGAGTCCGACGCCAGTTCCACCGGCGATCGTGTTGCTGCTTCGACCGGCGAATGCACTCCATACAGCTCTGGCGGCGTCCTGGAATCACCGGTCAGCTCGCCTGGCGGGGGCTGCAGGTCTTTCTCGTGTATATACGACGAGAGAGTGGCATCTCCCATTCCGCCGTGGAACTGTCCGCCCTGTACGAAATTGCTCTTCCTTCTTCCCTTGAACAACACAAAAGCAAGACCCACCAGCGCTGAGACGAAAATCGCTGCACCTACACCGATGCCTGCCTTTGCTCCCGTAGACAACCCTCCAGACTCGGAAGCAGTTTGTACGGGCGTTCCGGTCGGGTTCGTGCTGCTCACAGTCGGTAAGGGTAGCGGCGTCCACACGGCCTCCCAGCTGCGTCTGAATAGTGTCTGATCAGTTGCTACGCCAGCAAGAGATGTATCGCTGTCCTGTAGGTCTTTGGCGCCGGGACCGAGGCCTTGTCTCGCATTGCCTGGACCAGGAGCCTGGCCAAGCCATCCAATAGCGCGGTTCCAATTTGCGCCGACATAAGCTGCTTGAAGGAAGGCGCGGCCCAGAGTGTATGAATCGTCGATGGAAGAGGTGTTTAGGCTATGAGGTACGCAGGGGAAGTATTGTGTTGGGGTCTGGGTGATAGGCGTGGACAAAGTGAGGTTGAGAAGATTGAAGGGAACTCTGATGGTGATGTTGGCTGATTGGGTGTTGCCTGAGGAAAACACAAAGCCGAGATAAGCGGGCGAGGTGACGATACGGCGATAGCTGGGATTTGTGGTATTCCAGAGATAATACTTGAGGGTGTCGTCGAAGCGAACGGGCAGGAATGATGCGATCTTTGCGCAGGTCTGGGGCGAGAGGTGAATGTACGGATCCGTGGGATCAATTTGGACCTCCACGCCGCTGGGATCGAAGCTTCCTTGACCTGAGCTCTCGACTTGGAGCAGATTCTTCTGAGAGGTGATATTGCCAAAAGGAGAGCCCCCCTCTTCCACACCGAGGACCACATCGAGTAATCTAGGGCCAGCTTGCTTAGTAGTATCTTTTGTCTCGTCTCCTGACAGGGAGTATGTGGCGTAATCGCCTAGTATTCGCCCCGTGTCAAACCCTCCAAAGATTAGCGAGCCAGTATAGTCCAAGGTTGCGGACCCGATATGTAGCCCATAGGTGTATGACGGGATCACATCGTTGACCCAAAGGCCGCCCGGTAGGGTGTAAGAGGTCATTGACTCTACAGCAGAATCTCTACCAAAGGCAAATGAGAGGTTAGTGTTTCTTGACCATCCCACGTTGAGGAACCCGAGAACCGGAGGCCCAACCACGCCATTTGCATAAGTGATGTTGCCAGCATTGAGTGCTACCAATGAGCTATTGTACAGTGTGCCTCCTTGGTCTCGGAAGATCTGCGTCAGCTGGCGGTAGTTCTTGCCTTGCACTCGATAACCTGCAGCCTCATTCACGAGCACGGCTCGATTGAGTATGACTGCACTCATAGGATCGTCTATTGGAGTCCACAAGCCACCCTGTGCGCAGGCAGTCCCTTGCCATAAATTGCACAAGTCCGGTGTAAGGACATATGAGGCATATCGGCCGCCAGGGAAGAGATCGACAGCAGTGGACTGAGCAATTGGTGACGTGTCGTTGTCGAGTCCACCAACCCGAACGCTCACTGCTTGCCATGGCCCATCTGGCCCGTAATAATTGGGACTCCACCGGATTTCAACATTCTTTGCAGCGAGGCAGACCGGAATAGACAAGACTGCGAATAGCGCAGCTCCCAGGTTTGACATATTTGAAAGGTTCTTGTGTAACGACAACAAAAGAACCGAATACACAAGTGAGACGATTTACCTACCTGAATGTATCACGCCATGGCCACCTGAGGTAGAAAGGCCCGGCTGGAGACCGGACAAGTCGACTGTGCCGCATAGCAGAATTTGAGCGGTTCGACCACAGTTTGACAATCAGCCAAAGCTGGAAGCAATATACTAGAATTCGCAGCGCCCTAGTGAGACCCTGATCAGGGACGTCTGCACGAATCAACGAGTGCGCCTCGAAGCGCGCCGCTGGCTTGGCGCGGGGAGGGTTCAATTTGGCGCGCGCTCGGAGATGATCGTATGCTTTCTGAAACGCAAGTGCCGAACAGGATGAGTCTACTGAACACCACAAAATGAGGGCGCATGCGATGTTGCTTGATGCCACGCCCCCTTTCTCGTTTGTTGAAGGAAGAATGCTCACCACATTCGACAAGAATGCGTGATCAAGCAGCCATGCCCATGCGCCTGGGATCTTCCTCGCGAAGCAGGCTTCTACGCTGGATCCCATCGGTAGCAATCCTGCTACTGTTTCTCCATCTGTATTACTCGCGTCCGGACGAGAGGTCCCTTCGCCATGTGATCTCGGATGGCTCTCTACCTGATCAAGCATCGACCGCTTCGAATCGCCACGTTATCACCGACCAGCAAATAAGATCCGACTACGCATATTCCCTCTATATCACAGATGTGAATTTCCTCTGCCCTGCAATTATGATGCTGGATTCACTTCAGTCTGTTGGCTCGAAAGCTTCCAGACTACTCCTCCATCCAGACTCGTGGGAAGACAAAGAAGCAAGGGACTCTCGTGTCGATGAGCTCCTAACCAAGGCTTTGAGTCTCGGAGCCACGCTTCGTCCTGTGAAAATCCAGACCTCGCCAGAAGGCGACCCTACATGGCGCGATAGCTACACCAAGCTACTCGCCTTCAATCAAACCGACTTTAAGCGGGTGTTGAGTCTGGACACGGATGCCACCATTCTGCAGAACCTGGACGAGCTTTTCTTCAGTCCGGGCGCCACAGTCGCCGCTCCTCTCGCGTATTGGATGGAGGAGCGCACATTATCCTCACAAATGTTACTAGTGAAACCATCCAAGCAAGAATTCGGCAAGATCATGGATCTGATCCAGCATCACAAGAGCGGTGATTTTGATATGGAAATTATCAACAACTTGTACAGGAGCAGTGCAACTATCTTGCCCCATCGCCCTTACGATCTACTCACTGGCGAGTTCAAGGCAAAAGACCACTCAGCTTACCTGGCCGGCACCACCGTGGCTTGGAATGCTACAGCAGAGCTAGCAAAGGCAAAATTCGTGCACTTTTCGGACTGGCCTATGCCAAAGCCTTGGATAGCAGGTCCATCTGATGTGGACAGACGAATGCTTCCATGCATCGCCAAGCCTGACGAGAGACTAGAGGACTGTACCGATCGAGATGCATGGGCGTGGCTGTACCACGACTACTTTGTCCGGAAAGAGAGGGTATGCAGGACGTAGCTATGATATTCTACGATGATAATGAAGGAGCATGTAGACAATCAAGATTCGTAAACATGGTGATGCTGAGAGGGTTCATCTCGTCTACTTGGGCATACTTGACGGGAAGCGCCTTCCCACCAAGACTCCGCATGACAGTTGCACACACAAGTCAGAGCTCGTAAAACCGCTGTCTAATGTACTTGTGTAGTGAGGACCCTTTGCGCGATAAGGAATTCTGTGTCCCTGTTCCCTTCATGGTTTTGACCATCGCAAATTATGTCTTGACCAGGGATTTCCCCAAGGATGTAGTTAGATGTGGATAACATCGAAATGGCCAAGAAAGCGTCGCTTCTGTATCGAACACGGTGCCTTATCTCGGTCAGTTACTACACTTTCATTGAAGTAGGTATCCTTGCCTGAAATACACCGCACAGCTTCGTGAGACTGATGTTTGAGTCCAGTCTGGCGCTCTGTCCTGAGCTAAAGCGACTTTTGCTAATTCGAAAGCGGATCTCATATCAATATATATCTTAATTCTGTTGCTGCAGCTGATTGCTCGTTTTTCGAGCAAATTCAAAACGGCAGTGGTGAACCGTTTTCAGTGATTCCTCCACGCGCCCGATGGCTCTGAGTGTGCTGAGAAACCCTCGATCATTGACAATAGTCGAAATGTGGTCGGTCGTGCAGGTTCAGACGTGAGCAATTGGTAACAGCGGTGGCGTCCCAGTGAAGCTTCGAAAGGTACATTTACTGCTATATGTGCCTTTACACGCATTGCACCGTTGCTTTGTACTTACAGCATTGATGTTGTAGCGTAGAATTTGATCTTGGGTCTCCTTCCATGAAACATCGGAATTGACAGAATGAGAATCATAATCCGTGACTTGGATATTCCGACGAAAAGACCGTCTCAAGGTTCCAGTCCAGGAACGTTATCATCTATACAAATCACTTACGGCTTTTCCTCTACCATGCGCCCTGCGGATATTATTGACAATACCTTAATGTGACACGTAGTAATAAACAAATTGACCATCGAGCCGTCAATTGCTCGAACAGTGACGAAAGTTGCTCGCAGAGACCAGCAATATTAGGAGCGTAAGGTGTACCTACATCTGATCAAGCACGTGCCTTGCCGAGGTAGCAGAAGGCGATTGCGGAGAGACCCCAGATCTCCAGTGTCGATGATTTCGATATCACCATTTTGATCTCACTCGCCTATCTTCAGACTTGACCCATCTACATCATTCTACACACTGTACAATACTACCAGCTGCATTTTCTTGACTCGATCCCAGTCCGCACGACACTCAATGCAGCCATCCTAGATCATCTCCACATTTCCGCATCCGACCTCTATCCCTCCCCCCGCTCACCCATCCGGCATCTATCCCGACGCACCTTGACCCCCTCTCAGAGCTGTGCTGTCCTCTCGCATCCGCCCTTCCCCTCTTCCCTTCCCGCCCACCCCACATATCCAACGTCAACATGTCCGACTCAATAGACCGCGTCTTCGGGCACGCTCTCAACACGATCAACAAAATCCGGCTGACCTCGAGTAAACCGCCCGTGGCCGACCGGCTACTGCTCTACGGTCTCTACAAACAAGCGATGGAAGGGGACGTCGCGACCGTGACCCCACGACCATCCGGCACTTCGGACTCGTCGCGAAAAGAGGCCGAAAAATGGGACGCATGGGCGGCCAACTCAGGACTCAGCAGAACAGAGGCCAAGAAGCGGTATATCGAGCACTTGGTACGGACGATGCACAGTTACGCCAGCGGGACGGAGGAAGCGAGGGAATTGGTGGGCGAGTTGGAGTTTGTGTGGGATCAGGTGAAGAATAACAGCAGTCCCGGACAGAGCGGGAGCGAGGGGTCCGGCGGTCGGTATTTGGCGGGTGTGAGTGCGTCGGGGCAATTACGGGCGGTGGAGCAGGAGCCGGAAGAGGACGAGGAGGAGCAGGTTGAGGAGGAGTTTGTCGATGCGCCGGTCAGTCAGTTCGATGCGGAGGAGGAGGGGGAGAAGGAGCGGATACGCAGACGGGGCCCTGTGGGGGATGTGAAATGGAGAAGGAGGGTTGAGGGGGCGATTGTCAAGATGACGACCGAGGTGGCGGCTTTGAGGGAGTTGGTGGAGAGCAGACGGTATACAGCACAGCGGAGGCGAGGAGGCGTAATCAGCTGGGTGCTCGGATTAGGGTGGTTCTTGGTGAAGCTAGTGGTGGCGGACGTGTTTGTATTGTGGTTGGTGCTGCTATATCTGAGGAGGAAGAAGGATCGGAGACTGGAAGGGGCGATAAGAGTTATGCTCGGAGATGCGCAGGCTGTGGCGAAGAACCTGGCCACGTCGGTACAGAATAAGCTGCCGAGTAGGAAGTAATGCAAAATACGACATATCACGAATGTACAAAAGTCATGAGATCGAGAGCTTGGACATAATTCACTCATCAAGCTAATTCTCATCCCCGCGTAATGCCCTCAAGAGTCGTGGAACGGACAGCCCTTTGCACTGCTCTCAGGTCTCGTCTTCTGCTCAACGATCTCCCTCGTCAGCTTCATGAGCTGATCTTGCATCTGCTCGTCGTTCGACTTGTCGCTACCCTTCTCCACGATGGCAGGCGGGCAGATGTACTGGCCGGAACCCTCGGTCACGGTCGCTGCGTACATTGTGCTGCAGGCGCCCTCGAATTGAGTCTTCTGGAAGGGCTTCATCGCCGCAGACATGCCATAGCCGAGCAATGGGTACGCCTCATGAATGTGGGTCGTAGTCTGGGCAGTGTCGACAATACCAGGGTGGGTTGCGTTGATCAAGATCTTAGGGTGCTCAGAGTGAAGGTGCCTGTGCAGGTATCTCGCATGCAAAAGATTGGCGAGCTTGCTACGTGCATACTGAGCGTTGGGACCGTAGTCCTTATTGAGCTCTTCCACAGTCTTGAACTCAGTATCTGGCGGTGCACTTTCGTGAAGGTTGGAGGAAAGGTTGACGATGCGGACAGTGTGACCAGCATCGGCGGTCTTCTTGAGCGTTGGCAGGAGATGCGAAGTGATGACCTCGTGGCCGAAATGGTTGATGGCTAGATGAAGGTCGATACCATTGGTCTCGGCGAGCTGACGGGTCATGATACCACGAGCAGCATTGTTGATCAAGATGTCGATGCGGTCGGTCTGGGATGCAATGTCGCTTGCGACCTTTGCAGCTTCGACCCAATCTGATTGATCATTCTGGATGTATACAACGCGGTTCCTCGCATCAGCTCCAAGCTCATCCTCGATGGCCTCTAGAGCATCCTTGCCCGTCTCTTGCCTGACTGAGGTGACAAAGAGCTTCGAGATGCCCTTACTGAGGAGTGTGTGGGTACAGCCATAGCCAATGCCTTCAGAGCCACCAGTCACAACTGCGACCTTGCCGGTTAGATCTGGTACATCGTCGAGGGCGAACGTCTTGCTTCCCAAGGTGTGAGCAGGGCCTCCGAAGTTCTCGGCCAACTTGTCCTTGACTGCTTGCATTTTGGTTGTGGTGAGCGTTCTTTTGATTGTGTAGCTTGTGGCTGTTGTAGAGGTAGATGGGAATCTCAAAACGAGACGACGAATACTTAGGGAACTCATATAGTGACTGTCACACCGCACATGTCGTTCTTTTTGTGCCCCGAACGAGCTGCATGATGAGGAGCTGATGTGCCTGTGCGGTTCATACTAGTGTCATAGCATCGTCACCTAGTTTATACCTCGTGAAGAATCTGAGATCTCGCCTCGGCTTTGCATCGTGTGAAAATGTCCATAGATGTGTACGAGTCTCAAACAGTCGTCAAATTAACGAACTCAACCGCGACTGAATGCGCGGACAGAATGAATGTTTGGTGATTGTCTGCATCGGAGCAGAAAAGATCCCGACCAAACCCCACAATCCCGAGATCAAGCAGATCTGCCCGCGTTTTGGCGCACGAGCGGCTGAAATCTAATCATCATCTTGGAACAGTGCCGATTGGGTCTTGCTAACCTCAGCTTTTCCTCTTCAACTCCTTCACATCTTCAGCATCATCATCAAGTTTTGTCAAATGTCAAGCCTCGCTGGCAAGACGGCACTAACTCCGATCTTGCTGCGACAGTATCTTTGCTTTTCTCCCAAGGCTTCCCATCGAGGATTCAACATTCGCAACGATGAGCGATAGTACTATCATGCTTTGTAGGACAATAAAATCGAGCCTGGCAGTCCCGATTGTGCAAGACGGGCTGCTGCAAGACTTCCTTGGATTGTCAACCTGTGTCCCTGTGGATGCATAATAGCGTACTGTTGCCCTCAAGGTTCGTATGTCCGGAAGGGTACCTGCCAAAAGGAAAGCAGCTTCCTGTGAACTCTCAAACATGAATATCTACTATAAATCTGCACGTATGGTTCTTCCCCTGTACATTTGCCAGTCACCACATCATACGGAGAGCAAGAGATCATGGACAAGTACTCCTTCAGCAACCTCCCTTTGTTCGTTCCCCCTGCCTCGCGACATAATGCTCCACTCACTTCACGCGAGGAAGCCATGGGCGGGAGAGTGACCGTGACGCAGAGGAACACAGTGTCCTGGTGGACGTCGGAGTGGCAGTGGCCTTACCCGGAAAGACGGACGAGGGAGCTCTACAGACGTTCGCCAAGTTCTGTACATGGGCAACCCTGGGAAGGAAACATCAGCAGACAAGGAGAGAAGCGCCCTCGCGGAGATCCTAGGGATAGAATGAGGAAGAAGATCAAGGTGGATGATAAGGATGAGCCTCATGAAGACTCTAAGCGCGAAGTACAGACTGCAGTCGAGATATCTGACGGCGAAGAAGCTAAGGAGACGTTGGCGAGAGAGGAGCCGATACCTGCCGGGCAGCACACAGAACCGGCCGGCGACGAGCGGCAGGATCAAGACGAGAGGGAGATCCAAGACGAGGACGAGGACTGGAATACGGAGGGAGGTGCGGATTACAGCAACGAGGTTAGTGGCGAGGAAGATGGCGAACACGAGCACGTCGAGCGAAGCAAGCCGCAGAAGCCGCACATGTACGCCCACGTCAACGCACCCCTTCCCGCCGGCTCCACGAGGATGCAAACGCATATCCCTTACGGACAGATAAGCAGGATTCCAGTGTATCGACACTGCTCTGCGCTACAGAAGCGGCCCAAGCCTCACACGGTCGCTCACTACACCGGACGCTTCCCCATGGGCTACACTAAGATGCAGACGCATATTCCCTACGGCCAGGTGAGCAAGATCCGAGGATGATTGACAAGATGATACGACCCAGCAGCACATACAGCGTGACCCACGACAGTACCACACATACAACACAGCGAGTACGTTGCCCGGATCAAGCGATACCGGCGCCTGCTTCAGCGTCTCACGAACATCAGCACAAGAAAGCGCACACGACTAGCATCACTCTCACAGTCGAGACATAATACATTTCTAACCAAACAATGCCATGCTATTGTCTGTGTCTGTTCAAATCTCCACTTCCCCATCCTCGCTCCCCTTCCGTCTCGACTTGCCCGCGCCATCCAAGTTATCCATCTCATACCCTTTCTCCTTTTTCCTACCATCCGTCCCGCTCGACATAGCCATCGCTTGTCTCCCCGTTTCTGTCTCCTGCAGGAACTCACGTAATCGCTCTTTGCCAACCTCGACGGCTTGCGCGGTGGCGGCGTTGGTCATGCGGAGGATCGGACCCCAGAGGTTCAGGGTATAGGTGACGTAGGCGCCGACGAGAGTGAGGGCCAGAAGGACGAAGTATGCTGGGTTCTTGAGGACTGTGATCGTTAGTGTAGGTGGATGAATAGGGCGAAGAGAAACTTACCAGCTACAATCTCGTTCCATCCCAAGGCGAGAAGCAGGCCGTAGAAGTATAGCGGTACTTGCGCAACACCTCCGATCGCACCACGCTTGGCTTCGACATAAACACCATCGGCAGTCTTGCGGAATCGTACAAGCAGATCGCGCCGCTTGTTCTCAGTGAGAAGCTCCATCTCTTCTTCGAGCGTACGGTCGGCGTCGTCGTCCACACCTCCGATGATGCCGACTTCTTCCTCATCGCCCTTTTCGCCAGCGGGTGGGTCGCCGATCCATGCCGCAAGTGGTGGTTCCTCGCCTGTACTTTTGAGCTGGAACTTGGACAGTAATGGGATGAGAGCGGCCGTGTCCTCTCTTGCCCGCATGTATGTCCCCTCGATATCATCGCCTGGCCGCCATACCCGTGGCACACCTTCCCTGTCGTATCTGAAGCCGTCCTCAAACGCTTCTCTCAGCTTGAGAAGCAGGTTGCCTTCACCGAGCTCCTCTTCCAGCTTGGTCCGGAGCAAGATCCAACTCTTTCTTCGCAGCTTCCATAAACCAATCTCGACCTCCTCAGGACTTGCATCGAAGCTCTTAGCCATGCTTGCGAACTTGCCTTCGGCTCCATTCACCATGCCAGTGAAGCCACTCCAGATGCGATCCCAGATTTCTTTCTCCTCGCCTTTCCCAGTCTTATCTCCTTCGGCTGGTGCACCTGCGCCTCCTCTCCCACTTCCCAGTCGCCCAAATTCGAGTCCTACTGCATCCCCAAGTTTCGTCTTTACCGCCCTCTCGATCCGTCCCAGTAATCTCCTCAACTCGTCCTTCCTCAGTCTCGCCGAAACATCTTCCAATTCCTTCCTGAATAGCCCCATCTCCGTCTCAAACCCAACCCATCCAGCCCCTTCTACCGCTGTCGCTTTCCCAACCTCCTCAAACCGAGTTAAAGCCTTTGTGCGCTCCCCGGTCACGATCTTCTGGAAATCATACGCCGCACCCTTTCGTTGCCCGCTCTTGACCTGGCCAGAAACGTTCTCACTAAATTGTCCCAACAGCGTTTTATGCGCTGCGCTCAATTGCCCCGAGAATAGCGCTTTCAGTCTACCGTCTATACCCTGGCTCAACTCCACGGCCTTGCGCTTGAACACGCCCTTGTGGTACCTGCTCGCCTCCGTCTCGAACGCGCCCAGCGCCGTCTGCCTCGCGGTGCCCATCGCCTTGCCCAGCTCCGCGATGACGATCGGATTGCCGGACTTGCTCGCCGTCGTCTGGCGGTCCTCGAGCGGTGTGATGGCCGCGTCGAACACGACCAGCACTTCTTTCGCGATCTCGTCGCATCGGAATTGCGCCAGCAGTTCTTGCTGCGTAGGCAGATCCAAGTCCTTGTTGCTGTCTATCTGCGCCCACACGTTCTCGGCATAGATCGGAAAGCCGTCCGCGGGGATGCGTCGATGGTACTCGGGCAACAGGATCGGCACGCTCGCGTCGTCGAGAAGGAAGGAGCGCTTCTTCGGGTCCGCGTAGCCTTCTCGGAACCGTTGGCCGAGGCGCGCGACTTCGGAGACGAAGCGTTCTGGTTGGAGGATCTTGTGCGGCAAGGCGACGAAGGCAAAGTCGAAGTAGTCTTCAATCTTACTCGTCTCGAGACCGGGCGGCTTGGAGAGCGTGGACCAGATGCGGGAAAGGTCGGCAAGAAGGGTGGCGCGGAGGTTGGAGAGCGGGGTGGTGCCCAGGTGGTCGCGGATGACAAAGAAGAGGAGGGAGCGGGGGACAGATCTGGCATGTTAGTGGTGGAGGGGAGAAGAGGAAGGGCGGGCTTACTTGGCGTCCTTAAGGAAGAGCTGCAGGTTGACTTCGAAGACAGTCTTGAGGAGACCCATATTTGCGCCTTGGTATAACCCGACCTGATGCTCCCAGATGTTGACGATCAGGACTTCGCTCGTAGCGAGGGCGAAGAGCGCGCTTTTCCGCTCAAAGTCCTGGTCTTCTCCTCTTTCTCGTCCGTCGGTACCCTCGACATCCATGACTAGTATGTTGTCCGCCATACCCTTCTCTGCATCGGATGTGCCATTCGCTATGGCCCCCTTTTTGTTCTTGCTCATCCATATCCCCTTTGTCGTCTGCCGCCGCTCCTGCTCGCTCATCACCCCAAATCGAGTCCAGAAGAGCTCATTGAGAAGTGTACTCTTGCCTGTACTCTGACTGCCGAACACACTGATGATATGGTAATTAAAGCCGGATCGTATTATATCTTCCACCTTCAAATATGCTGGCAACTGCTCCGAATTGAAGTTCTTGTCCTCGTCAATGACCTGGATCCCATGCGAGAAAGCAGCAGGATCCGTAGCTCCCACCGAGCTGAAATGTCCGTTCAGACTGCTCATGATGGGCGGAGCGGTCGGCGAGCGGATAGGAGAGGTAGGTCGTTTCGTATCAGGGGAGAGGCCATTGGTGTTTGGTGATGAGAACGACATTTTGTGGACGGCCAGGTAATAGCTACTGTGGCGTCCTGGTCCAATTTGATTGGCATTGATCGATGGCGCCGGGTGAAATTGATGTCACGCGCTGTGGCTGGAGTCCGTCGTCTTCGTTTGGCTTGGGAGCCAGAACTTGAAGTCATTGGAGCTCCGAAGAGGTCCCTGACTCGAGCACTTGTGGCTCAAAAGGTCAACACCATCTATGACAGCTTTGAGCCGCAGCCTTTAATCACTCTCGAATGACAGTCGCAGATCTTTTCTGAAATGCATATGGTTCTATGCCTCGCAAAATAGCTACCGCTGATATATGCTCAATGCTAACTCTATGGGTGTATCATTTGGAAAGACTTCATAATCATCGTATCTCGTTTTTCTGCCCTTGTCATCTTCGGCACATCTCTACTTCTTGATGGTCTGACTGATAAACTTCTCGCTCGTCAAAAAGTAGATGTGGTTATACTTCTGCTGCCATTTCCTAGCTCGCAGCGTTTGGTCTCCACCCACCCTCTTATCGCTCAACGATCCCCTTCTTGCATCATTCGCTCGCGGCGTGCGAGGCGTTATCGGGTTCGGCGAGCCACGATTGTGTTCTTCGACCGGACTGGCACTGTCAAAGGGATCACCGTACTTGGGGAGGATCACAGAGAACTTTCGGAGATGCTGGATTTGCGACAATGTCCACAAAGCGAAATGATCGACAAGTTGAGACGCAGCTTCGCTCGGGCTCGTGACGGCCAACGAGTGGTAATGCGGAATCTCATCCAAAGTCGGAGACTTCAGCGACGGCCCTGTGCTGTCTTCATCGTCCAGAACGGAGTCGACATCAGGTCGGAGCCATGTGAATATCATGGGCGTCATCAGCTTGCCAAGCTCTTGATAAACATTGATTTTGACCTCGTCTCCTTTGCATTTCTGGAGAAGCTCGGAGATGAAGTCCAGGATGCCTGGGCGCACGTAGACGCAGTTTGGCGGCATGAGCTCTCTCCTCGACTTCGTGACCTCCCTGCTAAGATTTCTGATGACATGTAACGCTCGTTGCGGGTCCTGTACGAAGACTTCGTCGGTGATGAGGGCGGCGTAGCCCTCAGGAAAGATGCGAGTCAGCGACAACTGACGCTGGCGTGCGTTACCCTCATCGCTTTTCTCGTGTTCTATTCTGAAGTGATTGAACGACGATCGATGCAGGGTGGGGAGCAGCTTCGGTATCTGCCAGAAATTTTGTACCCCAGGATGCCAGATGATGACACCACCCCCAGTTTCCCCTGGCTTATCCACGACTGCTCTGTCAAGAAATTGACTTTTCCATGATCCTTGCTCAAGAGGCGTGTAGACTTTGATAGCTTGCCCCTTGAGAAGGTCCCGAAGTAAGTTCATTTCATGCTGCATGCTGAGAGGGAACATGAGGTAAACCATTTTTGCTAACACCTTATCTCCAGCGATGGAGAACAAATGTTCGATGTCCCAGCTCTCAATACCAGTGACTGTATCCATCGATTGAGCTTCTACCATCTGGCAAGCATCCTCCACCAGACCGACAGGCGTCTGAATAGATGCTGGCATAGACGAGAGGTCCCAGGCAACCAAAGCTAATGGCTCGTCTGCTGCGGGATTCATCGCTGTTATTTTGGCCAAAGAATGAAAGTGGTCCCAGGATGTATCGTTCACGGAGTGCAGGACCACCATGAATTGACCAACATAAGCCACGGCTCCTAGGAGATGCTCACCGAGATAATCGCGAAAGCTTTTCAGTTGCTGTTTGCCATTCATGGCTTTCCCGGAGACGAATCCATCATGGGAAACACTTGTTGTGCTGGGTGAGAATGTGGCAAGGTCCGAGGCGACGCAACCCGAAGCAACGACAAGCTCACATGTTCTACCGGTAGGGCTGATCCTTTGCAGCAAAGCTGAATTTAGAAACCGGATGTTGACAACCAGGGTTTCCGCTGCGTCCGAATTTCCGAATCGTAGAGTAGTTGTGATAGAGGGTGGCTCGAATAACTCTTCTGTGGGAAGTGCACTGGGATCAGCGACGTAGGGAGGAACCCCGTGACGAGTTGCGCCCTCCTTGATACGAACGTCCCAGATGACGTGGTAGCAGTCGCAGTCTTGGGCACTTTTGTCGCAGCAACCCATCCTCCAGTCCTCGCACGTCCTGCACAGCTTGACCTTAGTGGGCTTGCCGTTCGCATCCATCGGCATATGTTGAAACTGGCACAAAGCATCTGACCATTTGCAAGAGCCTTGCTTCCAGTATTTGCATGCCTCAAGTGACGCCTTTGGTTGGATGAACTGCATCGGAGCATGCGCGTACTCACATGGCTCATAAACACAAATGCCCCGAGCCCAATAGCGGCATGTGATGGACTTCTTCCTGGTCGGAGCAAAGCCGTATTTCTTCTCCAGAAATGCGACCTTCACCTCATACGATGCCGAAGGCAAAGGAGCTGTCGCTAGTAATGCTCTGGATGCTGCGACTGACGCTCTGCGCTGCTGTTCTATGTTCCAGTCCCGGTATGCCATCCTAGCGGCGCTTGACAAACGTGAAACAAAATCTGGATTCATGGTTTCCAGGGCAGGCGTTACGGAGGGAGGATAACCTCCACCCTCCTCCGGATAGCAGTGATGACGGTCGCACAGTTCATCGGGAAAGACACATTTGCCTGCGAGCCAGAACTGACAAGGCTCTCGGGCTTTAGGCTCCCAAAAGTCGGTGAATTCATGTGAGAATGCACAGTTATCGCCAAAAGTACAGCCCCTGTTGTTCTTAAGCCATCGTCTGCATGTGAGTTGCTTGCCGTCTAGTCTGTTGCTCAGCAGAGCCCTCTGCACAGATGGTTCGATACCAGAAGTGAAGCTGTTGGCGTGGAGCAGGTCTTTTGGTTCTCCGACAGAAAATTTTCCAGGACCATTCTTTGGCGACGCCTGTCCGACGTGTTGGCCAGTCTCCAGATCCAGCGAATTCAACCAGCTCGCATCTGGCGTCTCGTTATCGATGTTGGCTTTGGTCTTCCTATACCGGTACTTTAGTGACGAAGCATCCTTTCCTTGAGGCCCATCCGTATCCTCATTCTGCTCTGATGAGCACTTGTGTCGTTGGACCGGCTTAGCTGTCATACGTATACCATTGCGTCGTGCACGCAAGTAAGTCTTCGGCGCGTCCCGCAACGTCACCGTAGTACCATTCGACAAGGTCGACGGGCTCTGAAGTGTCGATGGAGGAATTGAGGTATGAGATTGCAGATAATTTGCGGCTGGCACATCTGTTATGTCATCTTGCATTGTATCCCCGAAGAGTGAGCCATCAGACGCGAGTTCGCCATCCTCTGCGGGAGAAATATGTTCTTGCTCATCGCCTGACGGTGATTCTGAAGTTTGGGATGCTGGAGTGCCAAAGCCTTGCGCGGTAGGATCTGTAACCTTGAGCTGCGAGTCGCGATTGCTATTTGTCCGAGTCTCCATATTGGCAGTCGATGGCATGACCCAGGCGGCGCCCGCCGACTGGCTTGCATGGCCGATGACCTTGTGCGACAAGTGCTTAGCTTGCTCAATGCCATTGCGATCCTGGGCGGAATCTGGCTGCGTATTCGATGACGCAGTGCCCCATAGTTCATGCTCCGAATCCGAAGGTGTAACAACACTGGCCTTGCTACTGTTCTGTAGTCGACGCTTCTTTCTCGGAGAAGCAAGCTCGTCTCCAGAATCGTTCAAGTCGGACCCGAATTTCTTTCCAGGACTTACTTTGACCGCGACACCACGAGTGCGCAGGGATCGTCTAACTCTCTTCGGAGTGCGTCTTTGTTGCAGTCGCTGTCGTCGCTTTTGTCTTTCTCGTGCCGCAGTTGTCTCTTTCATCTGCTGGACGATATTGTCGACGTCTACATCCTCGATTTCGCCGGCCTTGACCGCTTCCTTGCGTTGTTTCCATCGAGCAATGGTCTCAGCATCGTAAAAGCTCCCACGTGGCTCCCAGGTGCATCCTCCATAGTCATAGCCTTCCCATTTCACAAGGTATTTGACCTGTCCGTTGAACCGCCGTTCACTGATGATTTCCTCGACATCAAATACAGCGTCCAAGACTGTTTTTTGTGATTCAGTGGAACGACAATCATCGTCGTCGTCAGAGATCATGGTAGTGTTTCTCTCCCATCATGGTCACCAGTACTGCACGGAATCCGGCGGGCTGAGACTTGGCCGAAGACCTACAGAGCGAGCGCTTGTAATGACCCTTGTCTTCTGTTATTAGACTCTTCTGCACGTGCAACAAGCAGGGCAAGGTCGATGGCGTTTGTTGATAGTGGCGAGTGAATGTGCTTTGGAAGAGCACTGTGATTCTTACTTTCGACAAGAGAACGGATTGGTATATTCCAGAAGCCAGGCCAGATGTGTGTAAGTTTGGACGTGATTGTCATTCAAAAATGATTGATGGGTTGTCAATTGTCTTGTCAGGGAGGGTTGAGGCGCAAGTACAGATCAGTTCCTTGCTTGCAGGGCAACAGCATTGGCGTAGGGTTAGGGTAAGCACGGCGTTCATGCCTCCTGCGTCTCCTTTAGGCTCCTTCAGAGGAAGACTCCCACCGCCGTTGAGGCTGTTGACAACTCACATCCTCAAAGATCAGCTTGCGTTCGGATTGCACAAGACAGTCTACATTGCGCGACACTACCATCACCTTGACGACATCCATACGACACTGACCGCCCATCATGGCCAACGATGAATATGATGTACGTCCATATCATACCACTCACACGACCAAAAGGCTGACCATCGACCACAGTTTCTTTTCAAGGGTGCGACATAGCCTGACGCAATGACACAATCAATAATTGACATACGATGTAGTTGTCCTTATCGGAGACTCTGGTGTCGGAAAGTCCAACCTTTTGAGTCGATTCACCCGTAACGAGTTCAACCTGGACAGCAAGTCGACAATCGGTGTTGAATTCGCGACGCGCTCCATCCAGGTCGATGCGAAGACGATCAAGGCTCAAATCTGGGACACTGCTGGACAGGAAAGATACCGAGCCATCACTTCTGCCTACTACCGTGGCGCAGTCGGCGCACTTCTTGTCTACGATATCAGCAAACACCAGACCTATGAGAATGTCACGCGGTGGTTGAAAGAGCTCAGGGACCACGCGGACAGTAATATTGTCATTATGTTGGTGGGAAACAAGAGCGATTTGAGGCATCTCCGGGCTGTGCCCACCGAGGAGGCCAAGCAGTTTGCCAGTAAGAAGAACTTCAAGCTGCGCAAGGCAGATACACCAAGATGATTTTCGCTGACACAAATCCTCAGGCGAGAACAACTTGTCTTTCATCGAGACCTCTGCGCTCGATGCTAGCAATGTCGAGCTGGCATTCCAGAACATTCTGACAGGTCCGAACTTCTCGAACAAAAAGCCTACCGATCATACTAACACTGGCCAGAAATCTACCGTATCGTCTCTCAAAAGACCGGCATGCAAGATGACGCCAAGCAAGGCCCAGGCGGCGGAACCGGCATCAACCTCGCACCTTCGCAGGAAGCCGGGAACCAGAACAAAGGAACGCAATGCTGCTCATAGACGATACCTAGATGAGTTGAGAGGAGTCCGTCCCTTGCCTTCTTCTTGGAGTTGGGAGTTGCACGCCTTATCACCTTTGGTCACGAATACGAGCTTTGATGTCGATGGAGATGAAGTCTGGTCCATGAGAGCGAGCCGGAATGGTCAAGGTAGCCTTTGCAATTTGAATTTGATAACTAATATTCAAGTACTTGACAATCACTTTTCTGTCCGTGCTGTTCGTCTCACGTATTCTACATCCTGCTTCGCAGCCTTCGCTCCTCTTTCAACAACTCCTTGCAGCTATGTACACCTTCATCAACATCACACATCTCGGAGCACCCTCGTTTCGCGCTAACCACTCAAGCTAGCAAAGGCCTCAAGACGGATTTAGAAGATCGCCTGACCGTTCACATGTGAAGATACGCCACCTGCAATAATCGTCAGCCAAGCTCCAACATCACCGGGGTATACATACCAGGCATATTCGCGGGCGAGCTCGAAAAGAAAAACGTCCACCTCTTCTCCTTCTTACACTCCTCAGCAAGTCTCTCCAGATCTAGCATCTCACCCAACGGCATTCCCCACATGGCAAGGATATACTCATGCAAGAAATACCCATGCTTGCTCGGCCAGCACTCAAACGCTGGGGCATCGCCTCCTACCGACGCGAAATAGCAATCGTGTATCCAGTCCAATACCTTTTCCTCCTGACTCACGCCGCTGAACGTCAGCTTATTGTTCTCACCCAACTCATGATGGCGCGTCGCTAATGCGTCCCTCTCATCTGGTTTCTTGCTATGGTACGCCTTCACCCAGCCACTGCGCACGAACAGCATATCCCCGATCTCAATGTCCCCTCCTTGTGCCTTGGGCCGGATATCGATCCCCTGACTCTCCCCTACTTTCCGCAGCTCTTCGTAGGTGATCTCGTCGTAGCCGTACGGATCATAGTTGCGGCCGTTGTTCTCTGCCCAGCTCGCGAAATCGAGGAGTACGCCCCGGCCAGCGATGCCGTGCTCGGCCCAGTGGTGGATGGAGCACTTGTGATTGGCGTTTGGGCCGGCGATATCGCCGCCCTTGGTGCCGTTGTAGAAGGTTTGCGTCGCGATGTGGGCGAAGTGGCGGAAGCCGTCCCATTGTGTGCCGGATTGTGTGTTCATCTCGTAGAGGTCGTCGTAGGCGATGTTCTCCATGAGTGTCTTGATCTTGTGCTGGAATTTTTCGCGCTCAAATGCGGGAGTCGAGGGGACGGTGAGGGGGAGATTAACAGGGACAATGCTGCCGGTGGAGATCAGCTTAGAGGCAGAGGCGACGCGGTTGGGAGTGAGGAGGTTCAGACGCCCGAGCTGAAGATTTTAGCGGTATAAGCAGAGAAGACGAGGGGTGGTATACTCCATCGTCCGCACCCCAGAACCACGCGGCATCTTTGGGGGCGCCGTCTATAGCGGGGAGATCCTTGCGGGAGGGGAAGGAGGTGTCGTTCGGATTCCAAGTTGGTGCCATGTTAGTGGAAGGAAGCTGGTCAATGATCTGTTCAGTACGCTGCTGTGCTTTACTGTTTGCCATATAAGGGAACTATGAAAGGAATTACTGGAGACATGCGGTAGTAAGCACTGTATACCTCATCGTCACCTACCCCGCACAACCCCACCATGTAGGCTGAGAATGTTTCGGTTCCTCGGCTACATGATGAGAATTGACTTCGTTGAATATGATCACTAATAGTCTTGATGAGGGAAGTATACGGACAGACAAGTGATGAAAAGTGCCACATAAGATGGAAGAAATCTGGGATGGATGTCAATTTTGAAAGAGGTAAGGAGAGATGGACAGGACGTCTGAAAGGCAAATGAGTCTGCTTTGTAATACACCATGATATCGACCACTCAACTTTTCCCGCAATCTATAATTGAGAAATCCTAGACGATTGCAACATAGCACACACAAGAGGAAGTGCTGTCAGTCATGTCTCAAGCACCAAATATCACATTGTACACGGCGCAGGTAAGGTTGACCCATGAGCAGGGAGACAAGCGAGCATACTCATTATTGTTAGACGCCCAATGGCATCAAGATCTCTATGCTACTCGAAGAACTTGGGTGAGTGATCAATCGACTCTCGTATTCTTGCGGAAGCAAGTGCTTGATAGCCATGCTGACTACCGCAGCCTACCATACGAGGTCAAGAAAATTAATATGAGTGCCAACGTGCAAAAGGAGCCATGGTTCCTCGATATCAACCCGAACGGTCGCATACCGGCCATCACCGACTCTCATCCCACAGAGCCCGGTAAGACTATTCGTGTCTTCGAGTCCGGCTCCATCATGCAGTATCTCGTCGACAGATATGACAAGGACCACAAGGTCTCTTTCCCTCATGGAACAGTCGAGCAAATCGAGATGACCTCATGGCTCTTCTTCCTGAATGCGTGAGTGCGCCAGAGCTCATAGCTAGGCCCACAACTAAGGTGTCTGTACAGCGGCGTCGGTCCGATGCAAGGACAGGCTAACCATTTCTTCCGCTACGCGCCTGAGAAGATCCAGTACGGCATTGATCGCTACCAAAACGAGGCAAAGAGGCTGTACAGCGTGCTCGACGAGCATCTGAGCAAAGTCGGTGGCGACTACCTCGTCGGCAACAAATGCACTGTACGTCTCAAAAGTGACCTCTCTCCTCTGCTCTAACACGAAACAGATCGCGGACATCGCTCACTGGGGCTGGATCTCTGCCGGCCCGTGGGCAGGTGTCACTACCGACCTCTCCGAGTTTCCACACCTCAAGGCATGGGAGGAGAGAATGTGGGCGCGCCCGGCCAGCAAGCGTGGCGCCGATGTCCCAGAGCCGTATAAGCTCAAGGAGATCCTCAAGGACCCAGCTGAGATTGAGAAGAGGGCAAATGCTGGGCGGAGTTGGGTGCAAGCAGGGATGAAGGCTGACAGTGAGACTAACCAGAAGCGTACGGAGAGTAAGGTGTGATTATAGACACCTGCTGCAGTAGTGGGGAGATGTCAAGTCTATCTCTATCAGCTCTATTCCCTGATCCAATGTAAATCTTGTACGGGTCAGATCCAGCTACCGGCCAACACCACTCACCCCAAGTCCGACCGCCATACGCTGCTTCCCGAGCCAACTCTTTGGGCTCTCCCTTCTGCGACTGACGATGACATTATCCCGCTGTATTCTACTCGTCAAGTCGAACCACGCAGACGTCATGAGCTGATTCTCCCGCTTCAACTGCGCGAATGCCTTCTCATCTGCTTTGGTCATGCCTGTGCCGTTCTTGGCTGCCAGCTCATTAGTAAGGTCGAGCTCCTTCTTGTGTGCTATTTGGCTGTCTTCGAGCTGTTTGCGAAGGGCTCGTAGCTCGGCGTCTTTCTCTTCGAGAACCTACATGTGTTAGTTATCGTGTCTGTCTCTGAGGCATAGTGACTCACCTCTTGCGCTGACTTCCCTTCTGTCCTCGCATCTTCGATCCTTGCCACGAGCCGATTGCCCACGTCCACTACCACCTCATCATTCTCGGCTCGTCTGACTTCGTCAAGCAGCTGCCGAACAAGCTCCCACTCCTTCGACTTGCGCAACTCTTCGTCTTCCATGCCGATGCCTCTCGCGCTCAAGAGAGCATATCTCAGCAAAGCCTTGCTCTCTGCCAGCTCAGCCTGGATGTTCTCGGAGTGCTTGGTCAGGTTGCCGTAGCTCCTGCTAAGTGCAGCGTACTCTGCTCCGGCGTCCAGCTTCCTCGACTCGTCGTCGCCGACAGGGCTTCGTAATTCGCCTTTAACGTCTTCTTGAATGGAAAGTAGCGTCTCTTTTGTCGAAGCCAGCTCGCTGGTGAGTTCGTATACACTCTCTTGCAACTTCCTGACCTCTTCGGTAGCGGACATGAGTTTCTTGCGCTGCTCTAGATATGGTATCTTCTCCTCTTCGCTGCCTTTTGTGCCTTCGTTGAGCTCAGCGATGGTCGTTTCAAGTCCAAGCTTGTCGGACAGAATGTCGAGATATTGCTCTTCCAGACTCTTGTTGCGGAGACCAAGTGCACGTAATCGCTCTTCCAGCATGCCAACATCGCCACTGCCGGGCAAAGCAATAGATACTTTCCGGCTCGTTGGAGGTCTACGGTCGGCTTTGTCCATTTCGCTGTCGAGGCCTTTCTTGCCGTCCATCTCTGCGTCGCTGCCCTCGATTTGAGCGAGCTTGCCTTCTAGTTCTTGAATCACTTCTTGATCTCTGGCTTGCCGCTCTCTTACCACATCGTACCGCTGGCTCACCACACGGAGCTCGTGCTCTAGCCGCTTTCTGGCAGTACGCATGTCGAAGATTTCTTGCTCGGTATTGGCGATGATGTTCATGTTCTCCCGATTCGTCGTTTCGAGTCTCTCACACCTGTCCTTCCACTTCTCCATGTCCGCCAACTGTTCTTGGGCATTCTTAAGATCTTCACGTAATGTCGCGGAGCCCTTGCTCTCATCTTGCAGATTCTGGATTTTCTTGCGTAGATTCTCGTTTGCACGAGTTTTTGACAGCAGATCGTCACGCTCGGCTCGGATGAGCTGGAGATCGTCCTTCACCCTTTGATGTGCTTCGCTCGTTGCCTTGAGTCGGTCCAGCTGTCTTTCTTGGCTGGTCGCAGTATTCCTGGCCGCTTCGAGCTCATTCTCGAGCTGCCCAATGTAGTCCCTATCTTGATCTGAGCGGTCCTTGAGCTCTCTGAGGACCTCGTCCTCCCTTTTCTTACCACCCGATGATGGGTCATCCTTGAGCTTCTCGAAGGCTTCCTCGATTCTTGCCTTCTCATGCCTCAAGTCCTCCAGCTCCGCAGCTGCCTTTGCATTTGACTCTTCCAGTCGTCTGATAATTCGATGCGCCTGTATGAGTTGCTCCTCATGTTCCAGCTCCAGATCGCGATCTGTGTCTTTGCTCTTCTCGACAGCTTTCCCCTTGAGCTCCATCTCCTCCTTTGGTTGGAACACATCTGCGTCTTCAACTTCTTCCTCCACTTCTGCTTCCTCCTCCATGCTCGCCATGGTTGCTGCAATAGTCCCTGCCGTCTCTTGGCCCAGTCCAACAACAACTCTACCCATGCGCTGATTGCTCCTCGGACTGTACATGGCCGCTCTCAGTATGCCCTTCAGTAGCCTCACGACCTCTTTCTCATCTCCCTCGGTTGCGATCTTCTTCAGATCAGCGCCTTTGCCTTCGCCGTCGACGTCTGCGCCAGCACCAGTCTCCACGCCGCAGATATCGCGAACATAACCGCCTACTTCGCGCTCGATGTGCTTCAGGTTCTGCCATCGCGGAATCCAATTATTGGCTGTCTCGGATGTGGAGGAGGACGGCAGTGAAGAGGCAGTGAAGTACTCGGGATCGATATCCTGAAGGATGTTCCAGAGTAGATGTCCATCCCGCAAGGAGGTGAGTGTTGTGGGGGGCGAGCTGCCATTCTGCGGTGTAAGGGCCTTGACCCACGCGAGCAGAGCGCTCGGTAAATTGGGCGGGTCAGAGACGGGCATATCGCCTTGCTACTTGATGGGAGCTGCCTACAAGGCAAGCTTATGTGACGCGCATCTTGTCCGTGAATATGTGGTTGACTATCAGAACTCGAGCTCCCTGCGAACCGAAGTCAAAACAGTCTCAAGCAGCGGACGTGGCTCGGAGATATTCGGAAATATCAAGATATTATACAATACTTTTCACCCATCATTGTTCTATCATTCTTGGGTCTGCAATGCATACTGATCAACGAGCAGATCCAATCGACCATACATAGGCACTTCCGACATCATTTGACAATGGCTCTTCGCTTGATCCGGAGTCGCATGACCTCTTCATTGATGCGGCCACCGCGGTACCTGACGATGCATGACCCAAGGAAATTGCCGTTCCTACAAGACCTAGCAGTACAGAAACTGCACATTGGTATTTTGTCTGCTTACCAGTAGTACATCAATTTCCATATCGGTGAACAAGACGATCAGGAAAAGCTCCTGGAGCTCTGCCGATCTTGAGCACGCGAACAGGTGGGGAACAGCGTCACCATGTTTGACCGATTTCGGGGTCTCTGAACGGTATCGAGATGCACCACATCTTGGATAGATCAGGAAAGGGAGATCTCAGATATTCCTGTTTTAATCCTCCGAACAACCTTGTAAATTATGCATATCTATTCAACCTATGCCGCCACGTCTTGGTCTACCCATTCATACGCATGGTAGGAAACACGCTGCGGAGCTGATAGCGGACGACAAGGTAAGCCACCTCGGGCGCCTTGCATATATCTCGTACCCGTACAGATACGTTCTTGTACAAATGCCACTGTTGTTCTCTTTCTCTTTTCCTTGACGCTTTCGCTTCTCACCGCAGCGATGACCACAGATTGGCTAACAGGAGTGTTCCCAGATCGATATAGAGTGCAGAAAGCCTACGAACGGCCAGCCCACAAGTCGTTGCGGACACTGCAGCGGTTGGACGACTTTGAATACAAGCTCAACACTACATCAGAGATATCAGGCCTGTCTTCTGTGGATGCTACACATTTGCGCTCACCCGGTCGAACAGCAGCATATCAGATGTCGACGCAGACCATTACTCAAACCAGCTTCACCGAGACTTGCGCCAATCCGGAACCCGCAGGTCACATGGCCAGCATCAAGACATCGTTGCTCTCTTTACCAGATGAGTTGCTCGATCAGATCTTCTGTCACTTCCTAGATGACCCTTACACCGTACCGCAATTATGGTCAGTGACTTTATCACTACCAGAACTTTCAGAAATCGTGCGAAATGCTACTGCATCCCCAAGGAACAACTATGGACGATATGCACTTCGAGCGCTATCTAGCGTCTGCCGTCGACTACATTGCGTTGCCACACCGTGGCTTTATCATACATTTCCAACATCGACAGCAATGTGGTATCCTGTGACCAATCGGATACCACTTCGGACATGCCAATTCCTGGTATCTCTGCTGCTTAATCCGTCATTGGCGCAACATGTCAAGCGATTGGTGTTACATCCATTGGCAGCGACATGGTGGGCTCATGAGAGTCCGTTCTTTCCATCCCAACCTCCGGAGTATGCAGCACAATCACGGCGGCTAGAAGCTATCTCAAATATTCAGGAGAACATCGATAAGCTAGGCATTGGGAACAGTCAACTGGCTACAGCTTTTCGCATTCGTCTTCACTCTGCGTCTCGTATGGAGGGTTTTGTGGCAGATCGTATCCGTGGCTACGAACCCATCGAGGCACAACTCCTTCTAGCCATCATGCCTCGCTTGGAGACGCTCATCTGGTCAGACTGGCGAAGTGAGGCCGGCCCAGAAGTCGCCAGTATGCTTCGGCATGTCAACACCAACAACCTGAAATCCCTCATAATCGACTACGCCCACGATCTCGGTACGCTAGATCAATGGGGAAACCTAAGTCGTTTTCATACATCCCATACCAGCATCACCTGCGGCTGTGAGCGCGTCCTCTACATCCCCTCTCCAGACTTGCCACGCGGGATGAACACTAGTCCACCCAACTCTCTCACCTTGACACGTACAAATTCCAACAATCCGATGTCCTCCCTCCGTCTCCTCTCTCCGTGCTCAACGGGTCTGCGCTCCCTACTATCTCCCCTTCCTGGCTTACGAGCCCTCCATATCCGACTGACAGTCGACTTCCGCATGCGCGACATCTCCCAATCATGGGGCCGCGTCTCCGGTTCCTGGACCGACGTCCTCTCTGACATATCCGCAAACACCTTCCTGCTCGAAACAATCGAGGACCTGGTGCTGGACTCTGTAGTCAAGAATAGGGAAGATTGGATCATGACGACAGATAACTGGCCTGTCCACGCCAGCTCTCTACATGCTTTCAAGCGTCTGAGAAGTCTAGAGGTACATCAGTCTGCTTTCATCAGTTTCTCCCCTTCGAGCTCGTTCCCGACGCACCGAAGACCGATCGCGGAAGTGGTACCCGGGAGTGTGAGGAGGCTGAGGGTGCTGTGCTTTGATGCTGGGCTCTTAGGGCAGATGGACGAGTTTGTGCGGCATTTGCCTGGGGAGTATGGAGACTTGGAGAAGGTAGAGGTGCAGGGTGGCGACTTTTGTTGTTTCGATGTCAATAGGGCTTATCCTCCGCACAACCTTGTTAGGTCTAGCGAGGATCATATTGAGGGATTGTATAGACGGTGTAGAGAGAAGGGGGTAGAGTTTGTTGAAATGGCTTGATGTAGATAGTGGGATGTCGATTATGATGAACGACTCTATATGATTGAGCTTCCTACCTAGCGCCCCTAATTTAGCATTAAAACTTGTGAGTCTGCAAGACTGTGACCCTCAGCTAGGTACCACTAGTCCCGGCACCTCATCCCTTCCTATATCCACTGCCGCACTCACTTCCACAAAGTCCTCCAGCTCTTCACTGACCGTCTTGAGCTTCTCTTTTACGCTCGCTACTCCCTCATGACCCACAATATGCCTGCTAGGCGGATTGTCGTGCCCTCCAATAGCAGCAACAGCGTACACCGTCTCAGCCACTAGTCTCTCCTTCAGCCCCTTCGCCAATTGAGGCGTCACCTCACTGATCCTATTCTGATGCAATAAATCTCCCATCGTCGGTCCCTGCCCAGACGCACTCCCCTCGTCCGTGCCCTCCGTGCCCTCTCGTCCTCTCTCCACCCCTTCTAATCGATCCAACAACCCCGACAGAATATCCCTAAACAGCGGCGCCCCATTCGCCTCCCCCTGATAATACCCCAAGGGCGGCGCACCCACGACCTTATTCGTCAGAACCCCGACCTCCACATTCGGCTGCACAATCGTCGTACGGATATTAAACGGCGCAACCTCGTACGCCAAAGAGTCACAATACCCCTCAATAGCCCACTGACTTGAACAATAGATCCCCAATCCCGGCGTACCCAAATGGCCCGTAATGCCCGTCAGCACGACGATATGCCCGTTCCGCTTCGCGCGAAACGTAGGCAACACCGCCTTGATGACGTTCACCGCGCCGAAGAAATTCACCTCGAACTGGTCGCGCACGAGCGTCCTCGCGAGCGGACTTGACGCCAGCTCCTCGACGGCGCCGACGACGCTGAACTGCGCGCACGAGAACAGAATGTCGATGCGCCCGAAGGACGCCACTGCGTCGGCAATGGCGGATTGGCATTGGCCCATGACGCGCACGTCGAGCGGGACCGGCTTGAGACGGGGTTTCCAGGATTCTTTGGCCGGGGAAGAGGCGATTTCGGAGAGAAAGGCGCGGAAGGGCGAGCTAGGGGTTGAGAGGTCCGAGGGAGATACGCCTGCCACGATGTAGTCTCCGTGGCTGAGCAGGTGGCGCGAGAGCGAGATGCCGATGGGCGAGGAGGCCGAGGTGAGGAACCAGACTCGTGGCGCATTGTGCGCGGGGAATTTGGGGACGCGCGGAGGTTTAAGGTCTTCTTGTGCGGTGGTGTTGGGAGCGGATTTGGGTGATGTCGCGGTCTTGGAGTCTGGTGGTGGTGGCGATTTGGCGCCACTGCTTTCGGCGGGAGGTGAAGTGGGCGAGGCCATACTGCGGATGGTCGTCGGTAGGTGTTAGTCGGAAAGGGGTGGCCTACCCATGGTCGCGTTGTGACCAGACAAGCGAGAGCTGTATAGACCTCTGCAATTTCTCCAGATCAAGCGTCAAATCTGTAGAAGCGGACGGAGACGATTGTATATTACAGTGCAGGTCGACGTGGGATGTCACAGTGAAAAGAGCTCGAAACGCTGATCCGGATCTTGATGGCGCGGACGGAACCACAAATGGTCGTCCCGTTTAATCAATCTCGTGGTTGTTTGGCGGTCCCCTCGGGCACAATGAGCAAATCAAAAGTTTGAAGGCTTGTCGAGCGTGCCCTAGATGGCAGATCCTTGCAACCCGGCCTTGGAAGAAGGTGGCATTGACGCGCAGGTGGTGGGGTAACTGGCTATAGCAGAGAGATCTGCATTCATCCCGGGTATTCGACAGGTCCGCTTCCCTGTATCTGCACGTGATGGTCACGACGATCATACGTTCTCGAAAGTGCCGTATCGTGCTTGTTCATTTGCATGTCTTGGGTATCACTATGATAAGCATTCTGTATAAAGCTGAATGAGAACATCATTCTCCGCCTCCCCCTTGTGGGACCCCGCCCAGAGAGGCTCAGCCCTAATTCTGCTTGGTACCTTCCATGCTGACAACTACCCATCCTCACGACGCTTCAGGTGAGGCCATGGCACTCGGCGTACCCACTAGCGAAGTTGACGTCGGACTGACTGCCGCTCTACTCTTTCTTCGCTTCTTCCCTTCCGCCTTACTACCCTTCCGCTTGCCGGACACCGCCGGCTGTGGCGTTTCATCCTTGGGTTTTGTGCTGAACGCCGCCGGCACCGCTGCCTTTGCCTTCTCCACCGCTTCTCTCTCCTTTGCCTTAACTGCCGCTGCCTCTGCTTGAGCTTGCCTAGCCCGAAGATGGTCTTTGGTGTGCGTAAAAACAAAGTTCCCTGGCTCGCCGCGAAGAGGATTCTCATCCATATACTCGTCACCATGGGCGAGTGCCAGTCGTAATGAATGTTCAAGCAGAAGTGTGTCTCGGGGATCAAAGTCTGCTTGCGATGTCGCGCCAACCGCTGATGATGACCGCGCGCTTGGTTCAGCCGAAGTTGCTCTTTGCGAGGCTGATTGATCTGGTCCCACGCTTCCTTCTCTGCTGAATGTCGTCGACATCGCTTGTTTTGACTTGCTTGAGGTCGGAGGGAGCCATGTGTACCCCACTGCTGGATTGAATATCGGCAATGGTGCAGCTTGGTCCATGAATTTGCTAAGTGATGTCATGGCAGACAACAAGTGGTTTCCGACGACATCGTACACCGACGGCGCTTGGTAGATGTGCGGTCCAACAGCGTAGTATGTGCCCAGCGTCGTGAGCTCATCTTCCCTCGGCGGTCTCTTTACTCGATCCTGTTTGCGTATAATATAAATCCCCGTATCTGGTCCTTGACTCTGATCTTGCGCCGGCTGTGGTTCCCCCACTATCATGTACTCAGTGCCTGGTCTTTGCCGCAATGTCTGCTCCAGTCGTTGCCGGTCTGAGTAAAGCAAGAGCGTGTTTGGGTCATTGAAGACCTGATTCCAGAGGACTCCATTTTTGGTCGTGTGGTCGAAGAATGGCGACTCACTGAAGTAGCCGTGCACTTTGAAATCATCAGCTCATGGAGAAGGCAAGATGAGAAAACACATACCACTGTTCGAGTGAACTCCTTGCCAGTATGCTAGTACGTCCGGCTTGATGTATTGAATCTCGTCGAGGGGGTCCTTGACCTGATTCGCCATTGTCGCCTGTATGTGCGCTACTCAGCGCACTAACAGTAATCTATCGCATCGGTAATTATTGAGAGCTGAGTTGCTGAGTTCCGAATAAAGTACAGAGCTGCGAGTGATGGTCGATGTGGCTTGCGAATGTGGCTAGTGAAAGCTCATGCCTGACGTTCGGCCTCGGGAAACGAGGTCCAGCGTCGGGCACATCTCCGAGAAATCAGATGGCGATTTGATTCCACACATTCTCTTGATCATGAACAGATCTCAGCGAGTTAAGAGCAAAGGAAGCGGAGGGCTTGGAAAACCTTGATGATAATTCTGTCGAGTGTGTTATTAACTATCGTCACCTCGTCACTTCTACTGTTGGTTGCGACCGGATCTGATCTTGGAAAAATTGCCCGGTCCTTTACAACGATGGATCGACGCCCTGCAGCGGCCGTGGCTGAACACCGACCTCGAATCCTCTTCCTGGATGCATACGACTCCTTCACCAACAATATCATCGCCCTGCTACGCTCTTCCCTCCAAGCTCGAGTGACGGTGATCAAGATTGATGATGCTCGCTTCCTGCACACCACCGACGGCGTCTTCTACTCTTTTCTTCGCAGATTCAATGGTGTCGTGGTCGGTCCTGGTCCTGGCAACCCTCACTGCTCTGCGGATATTGGGCTGATCGAGAAGCTTTGGCGGCTTCCTGAATCTTCAACATTACCAGTGCTTGGTATATGCCTTGGATTCCAATCGCTGGTGCTGGCCTTTGGTGGTTCAGTACTCAGACTGCGCGAACCTCGGCATGGCCTCATAAGATCCGTTGAGCACCGTGGCAAGTCTTTGTTTGACGGTGTTGGCAATATTGAAGCCACTCAGTATCATTCTCTCCACAGCCAGCTCGGCCATGACCTGTCCGATCTGGAGTCGTTATGGACGCCGTCTCTGCAGGCACCGGTCTTGGAACCACTCGCTTGGGATTTATCGGACGACATTAACGGGCCTGTCTTGATGGCAATACGCCACAACGCGAGTCCTTTCTGGGGTGTCCAGTATCATCCGGAATCCATATGTACAAATGCTGCAGGATCGCAAATAATCGAGAATTGGTGGCGAGAAGCTTTAATATGGAAGAAAAGGCGCACTAAGGTTACGAGCGAACCAGCCGGTGCTCGTATAGGCCTTGACAGCGGCTACGGTACAGACGCAGACTCGTCGCCATCTACACCAAGCGAGGAAGAGGCCCAGAGAGTGTCGATGTCTGAAGTCTCACTTACTGGATCTGAACACAAGTCAGCACTGGGGTCGCTAGACACCGCAGAGCAGGGAGGCTCAGTGTACTGGAAGTGCTTGGACTGGTCCGAAAACATCGACGTCCTGCCGATGATGTGTGACATTGCCAGAGAACAGACCTGCCGACATCCGGTGCTCCTGGAATCGGGAACAAAGCATGGCCGGCCAGTACGTGAGGAGACAGGGCGATATAGTGTAGTAGCTCTGGTCGACGACGGTGCAGAGACTTTCAGATATTGGACATCAGCCAGAAGGCTCGAGCACACCTCCCACGGTATCGTTCGTAGCCAGGCATGCGACGTGGCCGGAGCATTCGATATTCTCAAGTCCTGTGTCGCCGCACAGAAAGTGGCTGAAGGACCTGTGGATGTACCTTTTTGGGGCGGTCTCATTGGCTACATTTCATACGAAGCTGGGTTGGAGACCATCGAAGTAAACCCATCGCCATCAGATGTTGATCAACCTGATCTCTGCTTTGTCGCTGTGCAACGCTCAATTGTCGTCGATCATGTAAAGAGAAGAATCTTTGTCCTGAGCATGGCGGACGATGTTTCATGGTTTGATATCATGATAAGCGGAATCAACACAGCGATCTGTGATTTGACGGCTCAAGAAAGGATCGCTTTGCCGCCGTCGGAGGAATGTTGGAAGAGCTCGGCCAACCGGCCGGAGCAGGGGGAGTATTGTAAGAAGGTGGAGTTGTGCCAGTCGTCCATTCGCGCTGGTGATTCTTATGAGCTTTGCCTGACTGATCAGTCGACCTTGAGCTTTGTGGGAGATGAAGAGCGTCTTGTACCGGACCAATGGGACCTGTACTCGCGTCTGCGTTCGACGAATCCTGCACCCTTTGGTGCGTTCCTGGACTTTGAGGATGTCACGATCCTGAGCAGCAGTCCTGAGAGATTCTTGTCTTGGACGCGACAAGGTCTCTGTGAATTTCGACCGATTAAGGGTACTGTGCAGAAGAAGAAGGATATGACGAGGGAGAAGGCGGAGGAAATCTTGAAGAGCGAAAAAGAGCAGGCGGAGAACTTGATGATTGTTGACCTGATTCGACACGATTTGAATGGCGCTGTTGGGTCATGTGGAGGTGCTGCTGAAGTGCCAAAGTTGATGCAGGTGGAAGAGTACGCAACAGTATACCAACTGGTATCTGTCATTCGAGGACAGCTCGATCAATTGGGTATTTCGTCTCTCGCTGGCAGTATACCCGGTGCACTCGAGACGAAGTATCCGTCAACGGGTATTGATGTTTTACATGCATCCTTGCCCCCTGGTAGTATGACTGGTGCTCCGAAAAAGAGATCTTGCGAAATATTGAAAGAAATTGAAGGAGGTAGAAGGCGCCTTTACTCGGGTGTGCTCGGATATCTTGATATTGGCGGAGGTGGTGACTTTTCGGTGCTCATTCGGAGTGCTATACAATACAGAGATGGTTGGCGGATTGGTGCCGGAGGGGCTGTCACAGCGCTGAGCGATCCGTTAGCAGAGTTCCACGAGATGATGGGCAAGAGTGAGGCTGTACACTTGTAGACAATTCACCCCTGAGCTGCAATAAGCAGCGCCTCCACCACGCTCTCCGTGCCTTTCTCCATATCTGTGTGCAAGCAGGAGCCACTCGCGTAGCGATTCAGCTCCGACTAGTAATTGTTAGACATCATCGTCGAAGAATTATCATGCGGAATGCTCACCCTCCACTTCTCCGCCCGATACTGCTCTTTGGCAGCCCTCAAGCCCTCCGCAGTCCCCATCTTGGACCACGAGGGATCCGCTATCTCCTCACTCCTTGAGCAGAAGTGATCATCCAGCTGCCGCCTCAGCTGGCGGGCCTGCACCTTGTTCAGGTATTGCCCCTGACGACTCTGGCGAGACCTCAGCGCCATGCCGCGCTGCATGGCGGCAACGGAATTTATCCTTTCCGCCTCTTTCGCGAGGCGGAGCTCGAGGAGCTTGTATGCTTCTTTGAGTCCCCACATCGCCGTGAGCCTTCGCTCAGGGCTCATCACGCCGCCGCTCGCCGCCCGATCTTGATCGTAGCTCATTGTCGAGCTCTTGCTGCTTGTCGTAGTATTGTATGCTTGCGTTGGTGGCAAGCAACGAGCTATGCAAAAGAGTGGCGAAATGGGAAGGTGGTGTGCTGTGTGAAGTATTGAAGTTTGAGCAGGGGAAGCTGATTACGAATTCTGATGCCAAGGAATTTGCGAAGCTGCGTCGCGTTTCACTCACCAAGTCCTCCCCTAACCACCTACCTTACCTTCGCAGCAATATGATCTACCCCTGGCGGAGAACCACAGTCTTGTCGAGAAATGATGCTCCTACAACTCCTTAACCTTGGAATGAACATTTGCCGCAGTATGCGCGGGTGTGATGGTGCGTTCGTACTATCAAATATCGCCAAATCTTCCTCGCAATCATGGCCAAAAAGTGGTCTCCTCACGAACGTACCAAGATTGTGGCTGGCCATGGGCCATAATCCCTTCAGATCATAGTCGTCACGTGACTCGTGCCCGATTTGATCCGGCAAAAGATAGCAAAAAGAGGCGATCACCCGGTGTGATCTGATGGTCTGCTACTAGAGCCCGCACTGTCTATTCTGCAGTGTCAGCCCGCTCTTATAAGGTCTGAGTCAGTATCTGGTCTGGACTTCCGCTAGTTCCTAACTCCGTCCAGACCCCTGCCCTTACCACTGAGCTATACCGCGTGCGGTGCTGAGGTTGTCGAGCTTCAGTGGTAATTGGAATATGTTCCAACGTAAATAATATATATAGTCATAAAAGTGCCATCTGACTTGTGGGTTCAGGAGGATCCTTGTGTGAGCCTCCTCCTTCCTTCCACGTCTTCATGATGATTTATCATTGTCCGTCTTGCAAGACTTTGTTATAATCTACACGACGCAACGATAACGACCTGCTATTATTGCAATCGGAGATGACTTACCGTGCGCCCGTACTGGCTGTCGCCAACTCAAGACGCGTCTTGTTGATTTCACAAGGTGGAGAGCAGTCCACAACGTGACAAACATCCGCTAAACATATCTCAGGGTCGTTAAGACGAAGACAGCCAGCAAGCATGTTAGACAGGGTCCGATCTCTTTGGGTTCATTACGCATACGCGAGATCATTCCCGACTGTTCGTGAGTCCATCGTACCGTCACTCCATGTAGCCGACCATCGCAAACATGAGGGCTTGCCAGGAAAGAGGAGGCAGTAGATTACACTTTCAGAGGCAGGGGGGGCTATATTGCAGAGCAGCAGTCCGAGAGGCGTGCGTGTTGTTAAGGTTGTTTGCTGGAGGGATCGATGGGACCGGACAAACAGATACTCCTCTCTAACGTGATCTGGAAACAACCTTATCGTAGTTTGCTTTGCAGAATCACTTCTCCGCGAATAGTCTGCTGGTGTTTCGGAGCGAATGCAAGGCCTCATCCTCTACCATCCATGTCTCGTATGATGTTGACTTGACCAAGCGTGCCACATAGTGTGCTTCAGTCTCACGCGCGTTCTCTGTGATCTGTTGCAAAAAGCTTATGTGTTTGAGATATAGCTCATAGCAATCGGTCAGCGCAAGATGGTGTTTGCATCGATTGCCTTTCATGGCCCTATATCACGCATGTCGTCGGATTTGAGCGTTGCAGCAGTGCAGTTGGAATTTTGGCCGCACTCGACAACACAAACACGATTGCCATGTCATGACCGAATCTGATCGTTCTAATTGAGGTTGTAGGATGGTGCGCTACTCCAGGCGCACCTTTTCATGCCAGTATCATGCTCAGACGCCTCGTAATGGTATTGCGATGTTGGTTGTTGCCAAAAGACCGCTTCCAGAGCTCAATCCAAGATTCGAACCCTCAGCCCTCCACAGCCTCGTAGACGAGGATTTCGCTGGACTTAAGTGCCGTCGTTGAGAGCTACAAAGCTGTTGACCCAACACGAGCTAGAGTATTATGCTTACTGATCTATAGCCGCGCTTGCCGCGTCGTATACTACCTGGGCCTAGACTTTGGTATACTCAGGCGAGGGTTTCTCATTAAGTTCTTACACCTGCGTGCACGATCAGCAGCCCCTGCGACAGCACCAACCATACTCGGAGTATTATCTGAACCAATACGACAGCTTCAATCGTAAGAGAAGAATCAGGAAAAGCTCCGACACAGAAGGTGTTGCGCAAGGACCTCGTCCCGGGAAAGGACGTGCTGCTTCCGAGACAGAAGCCTGGATACGACGACGGCGACGAGCCGCAAAGCGATATCATGGATGCGGACGATGCAGAGCATCAAAGAATATTGCCGCATGGTAGCTAGCCATACCTTAGCCCAGCAGGAGCTCAAAATCATCTCGGACCTTCCATTCAGCTCAGCGCATGATGTGTGATTGCCGTGCTCGTTGGAGTCAGCACTACCTCAGCCCAAAATCGTTCTCGGGCCTCCACCGACAGGCAAGCCTGATGCCCTGCAGACACCCCAGCTGGATTCCCGCTATAGGATATAGGCAGTGAGAAGAGCGTTCCGGGTGATTGTAATGCCTCACGACGAGATTGGGCCTGTTGGATACAAGGAAACCAGTCAGAGCAAGAGCAAGTAGAATGCAAGCGAGGATGGGCGAAGATTGAGGTTTGACGGCCGACACTCATGGCGCCTCGACTCGCCAACCTGCGTTGACCTTCACACCGACGATAGGATTGAGGTGGTGTGCATGTTGTTACCAGAGCCGTACTACGGCTGGCCGGAACTCAGAGTGCCGATAGCGGAAGCATGCCACACTGTTGCGAAGGGCGAGTCTTCGTTCACTGTGCAACGATGGTGGATAAAGCGATCTGCGCCACAGAAGCCCCTTTCCTATCGGCTGGGATGCCAGTCCATATCGTTGATGACCTTGACAAGAGAGCTGTCACTGAGTCTCTCCTGTCAGGCAAGTCTCTGTTCTTTCCAACGGATAGATGGAGCTGGATCAGATTTGGACTGCTCTGAATGGCTGCAAGCAGCGTCAATCGAGAGGTCCGGAACGACGGGCAGTTCTCTGTCCGGCTTACACTGCCTAATGGTGGCTCCTGCGTAAGGGGTCATGTGGGATCCCGGCAAAATCGAAGCTCCTGTCCCTCTTATAGAATCTGGACCAGAGCCGAAGCTATTTCTGTCTGACACGCTTCCACTTTTCGCGGTTTACTCCTTTGCATTAATGACGACAATAGTGAACTCGGAGCAAGGATCTGGCATTACCCAGGATGGTGGCCGTTCTTCGGTATACCTTTCAAGTCGGTATATCAATCATTTCCAGTCGTCCGCCAGCTGTAGGGCAGAATATATATACCACTCCTGCAATTGTGGCGGAACGCAATGCTCGAAGACCGGTCTTCAGACTTCTCGAGGATGCTTGAGAGTAGGCTGGCTGCTGCAGATCGACCACACACTTGCCAGGTCCATAGGACACAAGACTATCTGTTCTAGGTCCAGTGTCGGAGATAATCCATCAGTCTATGTCCAGGAAAGGGCCTTGCTGCTAGCCGCATCGATGAAAGCACATGAAGAAAACACTGACAACAAACAGGGGACAGGGAACGGCATGAGAGGGAAAGCAGAAATGGTGTATTACCAAAAGCGCCAGATGAAGAAGAAGAGTATGATGAAACCGAGTGCTGCGAATGGACCGTACTAAACAATAGTCAGGAATCGGTTTAATCAAGACGACATCGCCGCATACCTGTTGCAGCAGTAATTGCCAATTGATCCTCACCGCCGCTCTCTTGTATTTCTTGCTTGCGTCTCTCAACTCGCTGCTCATGGTTCCCATTCTTTCGAGGGAGTCTCCTCTGTATAAAAGGTCTTCCAGGTTTTTCGACATGATCTGCGTGGTTTCTTTCAGTTGTGCTTGTACTTTGTCGAGGTTGTTCGATGCTCTTGGGTTCTCATAGGACTTCTTCGTCCTCTGTATGAAAGTGTCGAAGTCGTTGAAGGCGTACGGTCTTAATGTCGCCGATCGATACTCAGTATCTTTATGCGTGTTAAGAAACTCAGCGGCGATGTCGTCGAGATATATCGTCGCGAGCTCCTTCGGAAAGGAGCGTTCGGTTATGGCAAAGAAGACTAAGTCTTCATGACGATAGTAGCTGCATTAATCAGTACTGGACAAGCTCCTTGAATCTGCGGACTCACTGAAGCTTGAAATTGCCTGTCTCGATCGCCGCTCGGGGCTCCGAGGTGTTCGTCATCTTTCTGATGATTGATCGCTGTTGCCGCTTGACCTCATTAATCTCGCGGTCGGCCTAGCATACCAAGTCAGCATCTTTGACCATTGCTCGTCCTTGCGAGCTTGGATGTTGTCGTACCGATTGATCCTCGACAGATGCGGCGAGCATGAGACCGTCCAAACGGACGATCTGTGTTGAATAGATTGGCATCTTGGCTCTTGTTGGACAGCACTGGAGCTGCTGATCCTATGTAAGCGCGCTCATGCGGGTTCGAGCTCGTCGTCGTCTGTTAGCTCGAGGCCAGGTGTGTAGATCTTAGGGTCGCGTGGGAACCAGTTCCTGCGCGCAGATGAATGAAGTCGTCACTTCTCAAGATCTCAGATGAAGCCTCAGCGAGTTGACAGGTCACTAGAAGCAATAGAGTGGTTGGAAGAAGGTCATCAAGTTGTTGATGGTAGATTGGAACTGCTATCCTAACAAAAAATAACCGACCGACGTCGGGTGTCAAGCTTGGCGGCCCCGGAGCTCTTTCCTGCACAAGGACCATCCTCCCTTCCAACTACAATCAGCATCGTTAAGTAGCACGATCAATTAGTCAAGCATATCGATGACATTGCTCTGATCTTTTCGTTCATGTAGATGCGCACACTTCCACTGAAGAGCTTGCTACAAGCCCAGACAGGGCTTGGTGTCCTGAGCAGCAGTGGGTAGCTAGCAGTGGTCTTTCCAGCCACTGCTCAGACAACAGCACGGTAGGAGCTTCAATACAAGCTGAATCAACGACAATCGAGCGCCATTGATCGAGAATAGTACCTATTCTGACCTACACGGTCAGTTGACACGTCCGAACACCCCAAAGATATAAATTCTCGACCTTTGCTCATCCTCTCATTTTCTCCTTCCCATCACAACCATTATCTTGCAAAGAACCAAGCTAGCAAGCTTCTCACGCACCCATTGTTACCACGACGCATCACACCTGCAGCTAGTTCAGGCTTCTCGTCACATACCAGACTCGCAGTTCCTTCCACGATTTCACGGTACGATCTCTGACCACAACGAGTTGCACAGTTTCTGATATTGTCTAACTCCTCGTCTAGCTTCAAGCTTCTTACACACGCCTTCACAAATCTTATATCATCACTCAACACCAGCGCTTCCATGCCAAGCTCATCAAGATGCCCTCGCTCATGCTCAATGGCTCCGCAGGCCGCGGTGTCACCGATCTCAACGTTATTGTACGTTTGTCAAGTGCCTCATTACTTGTTCCTCACTGATCAATACAGACCGTCCTCAATGATCCCAATTCGTGGACCTCATTGTCTGAGGATGCTCGTCGCCAGATCTTCACTACAATCCCGCGTATCACTGATCCCCGCACTGGCTCAACGGTTGAACCTGATATTAACATTCACCCTCTCCGCAACCCTCTGCTTGCTAGCGCTCTCAACGAGTACATCCAGCATGTCGGCTCAAGTATCGACAATGGCTTTCATCGTCAGGGTTGGATCGACGAGGCTCGTGATGCCGTGGTCCGCAACGCCAACGGGGACTTCGACGAGTCCAAGGAGGCCGCCTTTAGGGCCTATTGGGGCAGGTACGGGTCGGTCACGCCTGTGCCTGGGGTCCAGTTGGCTGAGGGTATGCAGCCAGCTCCAGCTGCTGCCCCCGCCCCTACCCCTGCGTCAGCCCCTCCGCTGACCAATCACCCGAACCTATTCCCGGCTCCTCCTCCGCCCCCTCCTGCGGCCCCTGCGCCGCCTGCTCATCCTACCATCAGCCCTTGAACAGGGAGCCTTGAGCAGGGAGGGGTCAGGAAGGAGGGTCAGCTGGGGACCCAGCGGGTAGGGAGGGGACTGGCAGGTAGTAGACCGCTGTATGATAGCACTAGCTTGCGATAGCTATCATGACAATGAACACCAATGCGTTTTGCCTGCCGTCTCTGCTCCTGTCATAAGTGTACTACTACGCATGACTGGTTACCCCATAACGATCAGCTGCCACACCAAAGGCTCGTATGAATGTGATGGTAGTATAGGGGAGGCAATAGCTCAGGCTTGAAGCAAAAGATGCAATATCACAACATACAGCTTCAAAGATATTTCTACCGAATTTCGATTTCGATACTATTTACAATTGACATAGAATTTTCATCATGTCCGAGTCTAATCTAGAACATCGCCAAACACATAACCTACTTCTGATTTCCAAATTGCTGAACCAGAGGGAATCTGCTTCGCCGTTTACTTTGATCCTCGACACTTTGAAGCAGTCGGCTCGACCACTGATCTCAGATTGCATGCGCCGAGCGAGGGTGAGCAAGGGATGACTACGCAATATGACTCAGCTGACACAGATCAGATATCGAATAGTAGAGTGATATTTGTATCGATCGAAACTTTGCGCAAACCCTCTGAGGCAGATGTGTTCATACCTATCTGGCGCTATGGTCTCGATCAATTCCAAGCAAAACTCTCGGCAGCAATTGACCAACTTGGGTCAAGTCAACGTGACTATATCCTGATGAAGTGGAGGATGGCCGAGGGCTAACACAAATAGGGTGTCTAATCATAATTGATTGCCTCAGTGCTCTATGCAGTGGCGAGAGCGCTTCTTCAAATCTCCCGGCGTTGCTATCTTCTTTTCTTCGACCTAACATCTCTTTGATCGCGACGTATCATACTGATGTACCCCCGTCGCCTTTGAATGGCACTGACGCTTATCGGCCGCCCCCTTTGACGTTGCTCCGGTACCTTGCGACTACTATAATATCTATCCACTCGTTCCAGCACATGCTCGCTCAAAAGGCAGCACGAGAAAGAGCGCTAGCTGAGCCCAACTTTGGACTTGATCAAGGTCTTGATGGTGTGCTTGTTGGCGAAGTAGCACAGGGACGGGATGGATTTCTTCTGGAGATGGAGTTTCGGCGAAAGTCAGGCAGAGGAGTACGGGAATGGTTCTTTATGAGCAGAAAAGCTTCATCTCTGCCAGCGCTACCAAATGCAATCAAGGTGGCTCAGAAGGCAGTCGGACTCGACAATGTGATATTGCTGGAAAATCATCCTTTATGGAAAGCGGAGGAAACCGGAACCGATGGGCAGGAGCAGGACGAGCACGATGTTACCTTCAGCATTGGGCTGACCGAAAGGCAGAGACAGGATAGGCAAGGCGTTGTGTTGCCATACTTTGATGCTCAGAAGGGAGGCGGCGAAGGAGGGAGGATACTGTACGACATGGGTGTCGAGGATGATTTTGATGACGAAGAAGATGAGATTTGACATGGTAGCCGATGTATCGAATTTGCGAGCTCTTCGATTGTCCGAACCTTGTTTACGCCCTAAAAAATGATTGATTGAGAGATGAGCGGAGCGGAGTCAGGTAGCGGTGTTGGCGGAGGGTTTGCCCGGTTGACCAAACCTTCACATGACTTTAGAAAGTCTTACCAATTGTCTCGCGGACATCAAGCTCCTATAGTTTGCAACACCACAAATTCTCCTCACTCAGGGAATCTTTTTGAGCGATCGCGCTCACGGTACGACAGCGGATTGTGCCTCCCCGAAAAGCCTCACATAGCGCGATAACTTCCACGCATGATCTTGCAGCAAACGCCTTTTTAGTATGGCTCCCTCCCGCGAGGAGGACACACATGCTGACCGCCACAATGACCGAAGTCGCAACGAAGGGAGAAGATACGAGGATAGTGGTCGCGACCAAGCTCGTGAGGGTAGGGGTGCGAATGGGGTGACCGACGAGGGAGGGGCACACGATCAAAAGAGAGGCCAGAAGCGGAAGAGCTACGATCAGAGAGGGAACGAAGACCGATTGAAACGACAGCACACACGTTCGATATCACCGGAGCTTGTCGACCAGAGAAGAGGCGGTCCGCCAAGAAATCGCGAGCCTCCGAAAGGGCCCAGAGGATATGCGAATGGCGCCGGAGGTCACAGAGGCAATTATGGCAGCCACACTGGACCCCGAAGACATGACCGCGACGAAATGGACATAGAAGATCGGCGCGGAAAAGGCAAGTCGAAGGACGATCATCCCATCAATCGTGTTACGGCTGCCTGGATCCCGGATATCCAGATCGAGGAAGACGATGAACTGCTGCAGGAGGTAAAGCAAGCTATGGGCTTCGCTGGGTTCAAGTCGAGCAAGAACAGGAAGGTTCCGGGCAATAATAAGAACTATGGCGTGAAGAAGGAGAAACAGACCCAATACCGCCAGTACATGAACCGTGTGGGCGGATTCAACAGACCACTTTCACCGAGCAGGGAGTGAGCAGCGAAGACCTTCATTACGAGGGCGTCAATGTACCTTGACTGTAGTCTAAAGCCCTCTGCTTCACATCTGGACACGAGTATGGCCTGGACATGGGACCAAAATCTGGGGGTGGCAGCATCCTTGACTTGCAAGCATTCTGGAATGACAAGACGGGAGAGGATTGAGACACTCACTCCGGTCGGCGAAGGTATCGAGATCCTACGAAGAGACTAAATAGACACTCAAGTAGCATAAGCGGCGGACGAGCAACGGAGCTGGTCGCTTCTGATTGACCAAATTTGCAGGTGGATCCGGATGTCTACGAAGCTTCCAATATTCATGAGATACCAATTTGAAATATTCATTTCGCAAACCTCTCAGAAAAGGTCGCCTTCAAATTCAACAGTAAAATCAGTCTTTTGAAAGGGAATCTACCAGAAGTCGGCCCCGAGCTCGTCGCCGAAGCTCTCTCCGCAATTTCTGGAGCTGCAAGTCGCAACGTATTTCTGTTCTGCCTTTTATCTCTACATCTGCCTCCACTTGTGCGGTCAGATTGTGCACCGCGGCGAAAGGGATGAGAGGAGCAGTGAGAAATTGGCCAATGGCCAAGCTCATTGTCCTTCTGCAGCTGCTGCTATGCCTGGCTCATGCCGCTGACGAGTCAGTCTTCACCAAAGCCTCGAACGACTCCCTACTATGGGGCGCATACCGACCAAACCTCTATTTTGGCATCAGACCACGATTACCTAAAAGTTTGATGACTGGGCTGCTGTGGGCACGTGTTGAAGACTTTCAATCTGTACAAAATAGTCAGTAATGCTACTGGTCATGCATGGCATCTGCTAACTCAGTCCAGACTTTCGATATACTTGCGAGCAACATGAAGGCATGGCTGGCTATGGTTGGGATAGCTATGACCCGAGATTAGGAGGTACACAGACCATCAAGGATGCTGGTAACGGTATCGACATCACTACCGACTTCGTCAAGTTCCCGGGTCGAGGCAGCAATGGAGGATCGTGGGGTGCGAAGATCAAGGGCACGCTGAGGGAGGATAGTCCACCCGACACCAAGACTACTGTTGTTTTCTCCCTCGGAATGGAAGGCTTCGGGAGTCTCGAGGTCGAGTCTATTGAAGGAGAGGAGGAAGAGCTTGGCTACACTGGGGACGTAAACTTCAGGGGCCAGACCAGCGACCTTGGTGAATTCACCATCCTTGTCACAGAGGGAAAAGGAGACCATCCGACGCACCCTTTTCAAGGCAAGACTTTGGATCCGCTAGACCACACGCGCGTACACAGTCTTCAAGTGCCGGACACAGCGATTTGGCAGGCAAAGAATGTCATGTTCAGCAGCATGAAGACAACAGTCGACTATTACATTGAGCAATTTGGCCAAGAAAATATGCCTCCGCCGTATCAGACCTACCGGATCGCCAATCAGCCCGGACACGGTAACATCCATTTTGTACAGAAGACGTTTGAGGGGAACTTTGAATTCGATGTTGTGTACTCCCAGGGGTCTGCAAAGGTCAAAGCCAATGAGCTTCCAAAGCAAATTAAGGCTGTAGGTGAAGAAATCGCAAGTCGATATGCCAAGATCCACAAGCCAGAATCTCCATTCACCAGGACTATGCAGGAGACATTTTCCAAATCGCTCCTGTCTAACCTGATTGGTGGCATCGGCTATTTCCAGGGCGATCAGCTCATGGACAGATCATATGCCGAGGAGTATGAAGAGGCTAACGAGGGGTTCTGGGAAGAGACAGCCGCCGCACGTGGCAGAAACGCGCAACAGATGGAAGGCCCTTATGAGCTCTTCACAAGCATTCCCTCTCGTCCCTTCTTCCCTCGAGGCTTTCTTTGGGATGAAGGCTTTCACCTCATACCTATTGTCGACTGGGATATTGAGCTCACCTTGCAGATCGTCAAGTCTTGGTTCAATACCATGGATGACGATGGCTGGATCCCCCGAGAGCAGATTCTCGGCCCCGAAGCTCGTAGCAAAGTGCCCCAGGAATTCCAAGTCCAGTATCCGCACTACGCCAACCCACCGACATTGTTCTTCATCCTTGACATGCTTCTCGAGAAGTCAACATTGCCTACTATTCCAAATTCTCACCCATTCATCTCATCTGGCCAGCAGATTCACTCATATCTGTCTGAACTCTATCCGCTCCTCAAGCGTCAGTACTACTGGTTCCGTAAAACTCAGCGTGGCGATATCAAGTCGTACGACCGAGTGGCCTTTTCTCAGAAAGAAGCATACAGATGGCGAGGTAGCACGAAAACACATCTTCTCACCTCGGGACTAGACGACTACCCCCGGGCACCAACACCGCATCCTGGCGAGCTTCATGTAGACCTCATCAGCTGGATGGGTATGATGACCAGGACCATGCGCCGCATCGCCGCCACCTTAAAACTTTCCGAAGACGAGGCTGAATATGATTCGCTGTCTGCTGCCATCGAGCGCAACATCGCCGATCTTCACTGGAACAAGGAGCATAAGACCTACTGTGACGCGACAGTGGATGAATACGAGGAGAGCGTGCACGTCTGCCACAAGGGCTACATTAGTATCTTCCCATTCATGTTGGGTCTCATTCCGCATGATGATGAGAAGCTCAAACTTACTTTGGATCTTATCGCTGATGAGGACGAGCTCTGGAGCTCGTATGGCATTCGAAGTCTGAGCAAGCAGGATGAGTTTTATGGCACTGCCGAGAATTATTGGCGCAGCCCAGTCTGGATGAACATGAATTACTTGATAGTCAATGAGCTCTATGTAAGTGATGACAATTTTTCTTGCCAGTGCGCCTGCTAAAACAGCATAGAATGTCGCTACCGGTAAAGGACCGTACGCCAGCAAGGCGAAAGAGATGTACATCTCACTCAGAAAGAATGTTGTCAACACAGTCTTCGATTCGTGGAAGGAAACAGGATTTGCCTGGGAGCAGTACAATCCTGAGACGGGCAAGGGGCAACGTACCCAGCACTTCACTGGCTGGACCAGCTTGATCGTCAAGATCATGTCAATGCCAGATCTGGAGAGCGGGGTCGCCAGTGCTAAGGGTGATTCTAAACAAGAGCCGATCAAGGACGAGTTATGATCAAGATAGAAGCTGTAGAATATGCCAGATATACAAAAGTGATATGACTACCCCTGAATGATAGTATGCCATAAATTTAAGCATGTGATGATCGACATTGCCAAGGCCGATATTGAGCTCCAGGACATTTAGCCAGGTCGCATCTCTCCGACCATTAGATATGAATTGAAGCTTGATCGCGCAACGTTCGTGCAAGCACTCGCTGTCATCCTCATCGCCGATTGGATATGTACAGTTCTCGATAATGTCAGCCGAACAAAATGGAGAAGCTCAAGCACCTCCAGACGACGCTCCTGCACCACAGCTTGAAATCGAGAAGCTCCATGCCCTTCCCTCCGAGCAACAAGACCTCTACCTGCTCACGTTCACCTCTGATCTCGTACGGCACGTAGAAAAGCTTGAAGCAGATGCTGCTTCTCGCCAACAGACTGGCATAAAAAAGCAGCTCCTCGACATCGTCAATCTCTCTTCCCCGACGCCCACGCGTATCATCAGGAATAATGTCGGCACATGCTTTCGCGAGCTATTCAGAAAGTGCAATCGCAAACTTCTCTACGAGTCCATTAACGATCTTGTCGCCATCATAAGCGCTGGAAGGGAGAAGGATATCAAGAGCAAGCATGCTGCACTCGTTGCGGTCGGATACCTCATGGAGGGGGCAGGGGATAGTGCCGTCAGCTTGTCGGCGAACGTGTTTGGCAGCGCGATCAAGCTGCTAAAGACGGCCTCAAGCCACGCTGGACTGAGGGCGGCTGTGTACAAGACTCTTGGAAGGACCGTGGTAGGAGTGGAGGGATCGGTGGACGAATTGAGCGCGAAAGAAATCTTGAAGGTCGCGAGGACAGCACTGAACAGCGACAAGTCGTGTCAAGTCCAGGTCAATGCTTCTTGGTGTCTGGAGCAGCTACTCAAGCAAACAATATACTTTGACAACTCGAACGACTTTGAGAAGCTGCAGACAGCTATTTGGAAGGCCACAGACAGTGCTAGCAAAGATGTCAGGCATGCCGCGGTGTCTTGTCTGGCCGTAATCCTAGTCAAAAGCTTCGCCGAGAAGCCGAACAAGGAGGTGATCATGAAGAAGCCAAAGAAGACGAAGAGCAAGGGTAAGGGAGAAGAGGAGGAGCCGGACGAGGAGATTGACAGGGCTGGGACACCCACCATTCAGAAGCCCGTTACGGCTCTATCGTTGAATCTGTTGGAAATACTCAGATTACTCGCGACTCGCTATACCAAGTCATCCACTACCAATCGATCGCGAGCCGCGACAGCCATCTGCTACAAGAAGGTCCTGCAAGCTCTTGGAGAGAAGATCGTTGAGAGCCATTACAGTCAGATCGTTACTCATTTCTTCGTCGACATCATCACACAGCCATCAATCAAGCACATACGCTATCGACTTCTGATGACTCGGAAGTTCATACGCATCTTGCTTGAGGATGTCATTCACGGAATGCTGGGTGAGAGCGCGCAAGTCAATGCGGCTCGATTTTTGATCAACGATGTTCTGAAAGACTATCCCCAGGCATTGCCAGAGCGACCCGCGCCGTCCAAGAATTCTCTGATCATAGCATTGGCTGCGCTTGAGAATTTGATCGGTCGACTACAATCTGCTGTTCAGCCTCTAGCAGACCCTTGCAGAGAAGCTTTGATGCAAGTCCTGCAGCATCCCAGCTATACGGTCCAGGTGTATGTGGCAAGGTGTATGAAGGTCTTCGTCGGCGCTTGTCCTGGACAGCTGCTCTCGACAATCACGATGTGCATGAATAGCGTCGGACGAGAAGTGAGTTTCCTGGGTTCTGGTCGTCAGAGCCCTCGCAAATGTGTCGGCTATGCAAATGGACTAGCTGCTCTGCTGAGTGCATCAGCAGAGAATCCGCTCTACGGCGCCATCGATGTGTACGCAAGGGTACTGGAACAGGCAACCACGTTACTCAAGTCCAGCGGCGTCTCGAACGTCAAAACTTCTGGTACCCAGCTCCAGGTGGCCTGGATCATGATCGGCGGTCTGATGTCGCTTGGTCCCAGCTTCGTCAAGATCCACCTCCCTCAGCTGTTGCTTCTATGGCGGAATGCCTTGCCCGCGCCTCCGGCAAAGGACGAAATTTTGAAGCGAAATATGATCGAGCAAAGCTTTCTGGCACATGTTCGAGAGTGCGCACTGGGATCAATCACCGCTTTCCTTCACTTCAACAGTAGACTTGTCACTGCTGACGTAGCAAAACGGCTCGCATCTATGCTGCAAAGCACTATATCGTTCTTGTCATATTTGCCGTACAAGAAGACAACCGAGGACATTACGCAGCGACTGTCATCCGCACTCAATCTGCTCGACTTTGACGTCATGGTCAGGAGAAGAGTCTTTCAGTGCTTCACTCTACTTGTAATGTCCAATTCACATGCCGTCCCAGATATTGTACAGGAATCCAATGTTGTCTCGTTGGCAGTCTCAAGCTTCGCCGATCCTGATAACTATCAGCCTTCGTCACTAAGCGCATCGATAGCAAGCTCTGTGGGTAGCTTCGAGTCAATCTGGGAGATGGGTGACAACTCAGGCTTCGGTGTGAATGGACTCGTTCGAGGTGTTTCATTGGGCCCGGTGGCCATCGAGAAGACGCAGACAGGCTCGACAGCAATTCTGCACGGAGACCTGGAAGCCAGTATCGAACAGACTGTGAGTGGAATAGCTTGTATTGTTGAAATCGACTAACCCTGTCCAGTTGCTACTTCCCATGGGCGAGGCCTGGGAGCACGATGGCGTCACAAATTACTTATCGGCAACGAAACAACAACCACAACCACCCGCAACTGAGCTTGTCAATGCCGCAATTACTGCATTCGCACTATCTTTCCCCTTACAGTCACCACGAGTGCAGGGTAGCATTCTCGAGCAGATCTCAAATTTCATGGCCTCCATTTCAGCATCCCCGAAGGACCCCGCCCGCCGGGCTGCAGTCAATGTGAATATTGCAGCGGCTTTGCTTCTGGCCACGAAAGTGCTTCAAGGCCAGACAGTAGGGTCTGCAGGTAAATTCCAGAGCGCCTCTGCAGAGAAGACAATGCAAAGTATCTTGCATGTAAGGCGCACAAGCCCTCCTCCATTAGTATCTTGCTGAAATGTACAGATACTTTTGATCGACAACGACGAATGTGTCCGCTTCATGACCGCCGAAGCATTGGGTAGACTAGCCAGTCTTTGCGGTAACGACTTTGTCAACACTGAGGTAAACCAGCTAGTAGACATGATTGTGTCCCAGCGAGAACCTGCAAGCAGAGCTGGTTGTGCTTTAGCGCTGTCCTCAATTCATTCTCAGCTTGGTGGCATGGCAGCTGGTTTCCACTTGAAGACGATTGTAGGCCTACTGATGTCTCTTGCCTCCGATCAGCATCCCACTGTCCATTACTGGGCTCTGGAAAGCTTGAGTAGGGTTGCTGACTCTGCCGGGCTCACATTCTCCGGGTATGTCTCCGGCTGCATCGGGTTGCTTGGACAGTTATACATTGCCGATACCCACAACATGGACTCAGGACTGGAGGCTTCGTCTAACCTTGAGATAGAACACAACACGGTTGTAAATATCACAAGATGCATCGACGCCATCATCAACGTGCTCGGTCCGGATCTTCAAGATATGGTCAAGTCCCGAGAGATGATTCTTACTCTCATCCGACAGCTGGAAGTGGAATCAGATCCTTCGGTGCTCGCAGCATCATCAAAATGCCTAGAGAATCTCGCGATCTATGCGCCGGGCCATATGGAGTTCCGACAGTATGTCCAGAGCTTGCAAGCTGACTTGTCCTCGCCAAGCGCTGAGATCCGCAACACCGCCATCGTTGGCATCTCGAACCTGATGCGTAAGGATGCGCAAGAGATCGTTGACATTGCCAAACCCGGTCTTGAAGAACGACTTTGGGAGCTCTTGGACGAAGACACAGACCGAAAAGAGATCAGAGGCATCTTCGAGAATTGGCTGCAGCAGTCCGGGCTTTCCGATTGCCACGACTGGGTGCGGAGATGCAACGGCGTTCTCACCAAGTCTAGAGCTCGGATTGAGGAGAAGACACCTCAGATTCCTCAGCAAGCCGCGCAGGACATTCAAGACGACGAGGTTGCAGGCTTCGCTGCAGCAGCAGGCGTGAAAGAAGAGGAGGCAGGAGCTCCGTCATCTGCTCTAGAACTGATGCGGTGGCAGGTACGCTTGTTTGCGATGGATCTGCTCGCTGATTTGATCACTATCGTTGCCAAGGATGCTGCCTTCAACGACGAGTCGCCGGCTCAAGCATCGCTGCAGCAAGAGGTGGCAGACGTGGTCAAAATCGCATTCTCCGCCTCTACTGCAGGAGTCGTCGAGCTTAGAGTCAGAGGTCTGGGCATCCTTGACAAAGTTCTGAAGGTGAGAAGGCAAGACTCAGTGTTCGGCAATAGAGCTAACACGTACAGATGTTTGGCGGTACACCTGATCCAGACTTTGTCGATGCAATGCTGCTTGAGCAATATCAGGCTCAGATCAGTTCAGCGCTCACGCCAGCTTTTGCTGCTGATTCCTCGCCTGAGCTTGCTGCGGAAGCTGTCAACGTCTGTGCAACTTTCATCTCGATAGGCATAGTGACAGACGTCGAGCGGATGGGACGTATCCATAAGCTACTTGTGTCTGCCTTGGACTCTTTTGCAGGTAGGACTCTTACGACAAAGATTATGATCCAAATGCTGACGGATGATTCAGTTGCCTCGGAGGTGGCTTCCATCGGCGACCTGAAGGGCCTGACATCCAACACGCAGGTCATGGTCCGAATGGCCGTTTTCTCGGCCTGGGCTGATCTGCAAATTGCCTCGAGTGAGCAGAAGTATCTGGAGGATGTCGTCAAGCCGCACGTGGCTCGCTTGACTCCTCTGTGGCTCTCATCACTGCGAGAGTACGCCAGACTGCGGTTCGAGCCGGACGCATCAAGCAGTTCAAGCGCTGCCATGATCAGCCAGGGACCTGAAGCTCTGTACGCAGCGTTGAACAGAGAGACGCTGCTAAAGGTATAAATAGCATCCTAGTCCGCAAGACCAGTGCTGACATCTTGAAAGTTCTACCAGGACTCGTGGCTAAGATTCGTCGACGCCATTGCAAGTCTGATCGACAAGGACAGCGAATTTGTCTTCGATGCTCTGGACGGCAGGGCAGATCAACCATCGACAAACGGAGTTGACCACGATAAACAGGAGATGATAAATTATCGAGAAGAACCAACAGCATTTTTCTTTGTTCTCTTCGGACTTGCATTCGAGGCATTGGCAGCTCGCTTTGATGACAGAGACACACTCGCAAGATCAAGGCGACTAGACATCTTGGAGGCTCTCAAGAAGATCTTGCGACCTTCGGTGGCAGGTACAGCGATTTATCAGGATGTCATCTTCACCGAAACTATGGATCTGCTGGACCGCATGGTCTTGACCGAGGGTATCGATGTGCAAACAACCATCGTTGAGATCGCGCGGAATATGTGCATCGCACATCCTTCCTCGCGCAAGCCGGACGACGTCGAGGATGAGCATCTGTCTGATGACATTGACCAGCTATTTGAGCTGACTAGGATCATTGTTCTTGTCCTTGCCGGGCTGATCCCAGGCGTGGCGGAGAGCAATCGCCCGATCCGAGCAGAGATATCGGACGAGGGAGTGGTGCTGATCCGCTTGGCTTTAGATTCTCTGGTGGATGCAGCCGAAGTCTTCCCGTCAATTATCAAGAGCGATCTCCACGCTTGTATATTCCATCTCTTCATTACCATCCTGGGCACGGCTTCGTGCCAAGCAGCTGTCGTGCCGACTGCATTACCAATCTTCAGGCGCTTTCTGGATAGTATCTCCCGCGACGCAAGCTCGGAGACTCGCAAGCAGATCCGCAACACACTTACTCGCTTCATCGTCATCCTTAAAAATGCTCAAAAACGCGAGAGCGAAGCATCATTGCCCTGCGAGAAGAACACCATCTTGGCCTCGACAATCCTCATTACCACCGCACATGCCGTCTCCCAGCCCGGCGACAGCACAGTGGTTCGCTTCGTGACCGAAGTCGCAGAAGCATTGAATTATCCAACAACGACCAAGATGGCAGCGGGCTGTGCACGCTCACTACTGCTCATCTCGAGCAAGTCGACTGTACAGAGCACGATTGTGTCGTTCCTCCTGCCACGGCTGGTGACTTTCCTCACTACACCATCAGAGCTCGAAGAGCTAGACGAGACGTCTTCAACCATCGCGTCTGCGCTTGTAGCGTTTGCTACCGCTCCTCGAATCCAAGCTCCCGACCAACTCAAGGCACGAGCAGCCTCATATGGCCTGGTCATTCCCATTCTGCTCTCCAGGGCACACATGCAAGAGGAATTGGGCAAGTCGGAGACAAGGGAGACCGCGGCTAAGTTGCTCGAGCTTGCTGGGGCTGATCAGGGTGCGTTCAGAATCAGCGTGATGAAGCTTGAGCAGGATCAGCGGACTTTCATGGAGAAGATATTACGTGAAGGCGGCGCTGGTAGGAAACAAGAGGCTGTGCAGGAAGAGAGGGAGGAGCCGAGGATCGCGTTGAGGATGGACTTTTGATACGACGACTCTGTCCAGTGCGAATGAACGCGACAGATGTTGGTAAAGCACATACAATACCGAAATCGTGTACATCACTACAACTACTCTGCAACTATTGAGAACCAGGGTCATTAGTCATGTCCATCCTCGCGTTCTTATTTCACATGCACGCTCACCTCCCCTTTCTCCTCACTATCACTCGCCCCGCTCACATCCCCACTGACCCCTTCGAGTGTCTCCCTCGGCCCAAACGTCCCGAAATAGTCCACCTCATCCACCTCACCTACTCCCTCAACAGGACTCAGCCAATTCAAACACAAGTACCACGCCATACTCAACGCCGTGCCCAACGGCCAAGCCATATAGTACATCTGGCTCCACCCTCTCAGCTCCACATCCGGGTCCTGCACCCTCTGCACGAACCCGGGAAGCGTCATCCACACGCCCCCAATCCACGCCGCGAAAGCGCGCCAGTTCACACCCCTGCTGTACCAGTAGACACTACTCGCATCCAACTTGAACAGATCTGTGAGTTTGAGCCTGCGGTGACGAAGCAAGAAATAGTCCCCGAACATGACGCCCGTCATTGGTCCGAGGAAGACGCCGTAGCCGCCTAGGACATTCAGAAACTTGCTCGCGCCGTTGAGCAATTGCCATGGCTGCACTACGAATGCGAGGCAAGACATGAGTAGCATGCCTCTGCGGATGGTGAAGAAGCGCGGGAAGAGGGCGCTGAGATCCATGCCCGCGGAGAGGCCGTTGTTGGCTACCACCATGCCGAACTGTGCGACTGCAAAGGCTAGAGAAGCGAAAGCGACTGCGGCACGGGAACGGGAGGAGTCGTTGTGATGGCGTTGCATTGCGGATAAGAGATTGTAGGGTTCCCAGAGGAGCGTGCCGGAATCCTCGGGGTACAGGGTCGCGGCGCAGGAGGTGCAGATTATGCCGACTAGTGCGACGACGATGGTGCCGAGCGGGACCATGACGAGTTGGGCGAGGACTTGGTCTTTTGGTTTGCGCGCGTAGCGGGTGTAGTCGCTTTGCACGTAGATGTGCACGGAGATGGAGGAGATGTTGGTGCAGATGCCAAGGATGAGCATCCATGCTAGGCGGGAGCCGGTGGCGGGTGTGGTGACGAGGGAGACATCGGAAACGAAGGAGCCGGCTGACCCAGTACGAGCAAGGTAGTAGATAAGCAGGGCGAAGATGGTTGGAATGACAATGGCGCAGGAGGTGAGAAAGGGGATTCGGTAGTGTTCAGGTTTGATCCAGATGAGGGGAAGGTATAGTAGAGTGAAAATGATGAAGGACGCAAAGTCGGCTGTGGTCATGGTACCGTTGGCGAGTGGTCGGTCAACATTACGGAAGGATGGCCAGATGGCTGTCAAGAAGACCCGGATGCATTGTCCTCCCCAGTAGACCTGAGTGGAGAACCAGATGCAAGCCAGGAAGACGCGCTGGATCACGACGAAGAGAAAGCCGTGTACGCCCCATGGTGATTTTTGGATGATAGGGAAGCCGATATGCCATTTCGCTCCAGGCGCACCAGACAGCACACAGAAAAGGCCGACCAGCAAGTTCCCAATAATGACTGTCAACATGCATTGCCAGACATTGAGACCCAGTGCGATCAGTGAAGATCCGGTCGTCCAGCCACCGATATTGAAACTACCAGTGATTACCCACAGCGTCACAAACTCCCATGGGCCGAAGGTACGTCTCTCTGGAGGTAGCGGAGCCGTATCAAAATTGGCATGTGTCGTGCCATCCCCCTTCTCCCGCCTCACCTCGAGCTTCGACAACAGTGCGGAGAGTCGTCCCATGGCTGACAGCAGGGTGTTTGAGGAACCAAGGATTTGCCTTGTGTCAAAGACGAACGCGAACAGGGAAGATGACCTGTTGAAGTAGTCTCATGTCGTGCGCCGATCCCACGATAATAAAGAGTCCCTTTCTCAAACCTGTGTACCCACCTCCCCCAGTCCAGCCCTTACTGACACGAAGATAGACAGGCCGTCCCGTGTGTAAACCCTGAATTACAGCCACTGATGCTTTAGAGCTTAGACCCCCTCACAGAATGAGCATTGATGACTGCAAAATACAATTAAGCGGTGTCGGCGGATTGTGTATCGGTAGGGCTGATTATGAGGTAGGCCGCGCTTTACGCTGGTGTTCATTGGACGGATGATCCCATTGTGGACCAAGAAAACGTTGCTGCTGAACGCCACCGATAGTCGAGGTCTCTGTGGGTGGGAACGAAGCTCTTCTGTCCATCGCTCGGCCTTTATTGATCCTGTACTACTCCCGTGGTGGTTGCTCGCTGTACTTGTCGACCTGCGGATCGAGCGTGGGAGGCATATCCTCTGTACCACGAGTAGTAATTGCAGAACCAGTCCGTTCAATTGTCCGGTCGAATGCTTTTAGCGCTCGGGTAGTTACCATGTCTTGAATTTCTGGAGGTTTTTACCTCATGGAAATGGTTCAACTAGCCGTGTACCGGCTTGCGATGATGCCACTTCACCGAAGAATGTCCAGATAATAACCGTTCTCCCGCTAGACTTGCAGAAGCCACTACTGCTACTTGATCCCCTTGGGTTGTAGACCTTGGTCTGTTATGTTCATTTCCATCGGTGTTACTCCTTGACTGTCCTGTGAGGGAAAGTCTCGAACGCAACAACTGCGCATGAGATTAGTCAATCACTTCCGCCACAATGACGACCACGACCGAGATTGTGGCCAAGCCAAGGACTATACGCCTCACGAATGGCACATATTACACACCAAACTCGAATGACCTCTCGAAAACCGAAAGGCTACCTCTCATTGATGTAGCTAGAATCTATAGTGACAACCTCGAAGACCGTAAGGCCGTTGCAGAAGAGATCCGGCAGGCCTCGAGGACTATCGGCTTTTTCTATATTGTCAACCATGTAGGCCGTCCTCCTGAGTACAACCCGTTGCCCGATGCTGACTCTGTTAGGGCATCGATATGAAGCAAGCAGGAGCCGTGCTTGACCAAGCCAAAGACTTCTTCGCTCTGCCAAAAGAGAGAAAGATGGAAGTGTGTACCGATCTCATCCCTGAGGAGTTCTGCGGGTACCACCCGATGGAGCACTACAACATCAATGGCTCTGCTCGACGGGGTAAGACCTCCCACCCGCTCCGAGTGGCGTCCTTGCTTATGCTTCCCAGACCTGCACGAAGCATACAACTGGAATTATGCTCCAGCCAAGGACCCAGACTTCCCCGATGCCTCTTTACCCGAGATCAACCTGTGGCCGAAGGGGATGCCAGACTTCCAGAACACTCTATGCGAGTATCAATCGAGCATGATCCGACTAGCCAGGAAGATGACCAAGACCTTTGCTCTCGCGCTACACATGCCAGAAGACTACTTCGACGAGCACATCGTCCGTCCCGAGGCTGGTCTGCGGATACTCCACTACCCGGAGCAGAAGGCATCACGAGACGACCAGAATGGTATCGGCGCTCACACTGATGTCGAGTGCTTCACCATCATCGCTTGCGAGTCCGATGGCCTTGAAGTGCTGAGCAAGTCCGGTGACTGGATCAAAGCTGAGCCGGTGCCGGGTGCCTTTGTGGTCAACATCGCCGACTGCTTCATGCGCCAGACGAACGACTTCTTCGTTAGTACCATTCATCGCGTCATCAACAAGACTGGCAAGGAGAGATACTCTGTGCCGTTCTTCTGGGGTCTGGACAGGAAAATGTTGATGAAGCCGATCCCGACGTGCGTCAGCGAGGAGAATCCACAAAAGTATCCAGCGATGACGGCTGGCGAGTACTATGTGTGGCGGACAACCAGACAGAAGAAGATGTGGAAGGAAGGAGATACATCTTGATCATACTGCTTCGTCAGTAGATATTTGTACAGTCGGGAGGTGCTCCAGTATAACCCAGTATGTCCATGAAATGTCGGGCATATTCGCCCAGTAGCATAGCGTCTGCTTGAATGATAATGCTCCAATGACACTATCGTCAATCATGCGTATATCCCGCCGTCCATGCCGTCTGGCACAGGGAACCACTCGCCGGGCCAAGGTATGCTTTGTAACATCTCAGGTGGTATCATCATCATGGGATCAAGGTCTGCTTCACTGATGGACAGGGTTTGATCACCCATGTGTGCCATCGGTATTTGTGGCGGCAGCTCTTGTACTCTGTGCTCTTCTCGTGACTGCAAGAAATGGTCAATGTCTTGTACGTGTTGCTGCAGCTTTTGCGCAGATTGCCCAGCTGACGCCAGACAGCCATCTAAACCCTGCAATAAATCCGCCATACAAAGCATCACTGTTTTCAGCTTAGTGTATTCTGATTTGGAGAGATCCTTTCCGATGAAACTGCTCAGAATCTGGCCAAAACCTGACAGCTCCTGCAGCATGCCTAGGCTCATTGCTCGAAGAAATTGTGGGTGGATCTTGCTTATTTGATTTATCAGATTATGCGCCGTCTGACAGGCTTGCAGTAGCGTGGCATCAGTGGACGTGAACGCCAACATCTCCACCAATTGCATGGTGCAGACAATATTCGCCGTCTGATATCCGCATCGATCACTGCGGGCATCATTGGACAAGGTTGTGGTTGTCTTGAATCGGTCAGGCAAGTTGTCGTACGCCGCATTGAGCTGACCAAGTATTCGATGACCAGATTGGTCTTGTGAAATGAAATCTGTTCTTAATAATCTTCTGTCGATGCTTTGTGGGCTCCTGCTGAGCCTGAATTTGGTGATTAGGTGTTCCATCCCTCGGTACAGATCCGTCACGAAGTTCCAGCCAGTAAGCCATTCCAGCTCGATCCCGTTGCCGGTGAGCAGCTCATCTGGAATACCAGGGTAGGTCACGTTCGACTGCAGGTCTGGACATCGCACGACGTGGCCCATGACAAGAGAAGTGTGTACCTCCAAACGGTACATATACCAGAAGAGCCTTCTTCGTTCCTCCCGCTCAACGATACTCATATCCGGCTTCCACAGCTTTTCGTCGCAGAATCCTTGCTCCGCCATCGCAGCATGGTAGAAGCCAAACATTCTGTGCAAGAGGGGCGCCATTCTTCGCTCCAGTGCCGTCACACAGATCAGACCGAGCGCCTGCATCAATTCTGTAGATCTCATCTGGGTGGTTTCACTTGGTAATGCTGCAATAGCTTCCTCCAAGTAGACGTCCAGGTTGACATGAGATGAGTCTCGCCTCCCATTCTCGTTTCCGGTCTGTATCCGCGGAGCGCTAAGCGCACAAATCGCCATGAGCAACGCATATGAACCCTGGCTGGATGGCAGCTGGTCGTTGTGCCACTTTTCGCGGAACGATCTCTCGAAAACGACATTCACGACTGGGTAAGATTGAAGGAAGTAGAGATCAATGAGGTGTTGAATGAGTTCTCGAGAGCCGTGCTTTTCGTCGTTGAGAGTCCACCGGGCTAGTCCTTTACCCGGTTGTGGTTTCGCCCCTCGCCGCTTGGCCACTCGATTCCAAGTACATGCGACCCCGAAGTCGTGGCATGTTGAGCAGTCCGGATTGTCAGAAGTCTTTGGCGCACATCTGTTATATGTCAATTTCACTTGACGGTGTCAAGCTGCGGAGTAGACCTACTTTCGGCCTCGAGCGTGGCAAAAGTCACATGCTTTGGTCGCTCGCTGTCGTTTGATAGGTGTTGGATTTGTCGCCATGGTGAATATTGCTCCACAAGCCCGCAGAGCGATCAATCATGCGTGAATCACTGTCCGGCTGGAACGTTCCCGATGGCCGAAAGGTGGAATCTCCTCGGGCTTGACACGTGCTGGACCGCTTATGGAACGTGGTCGAAGGCGGCTTCTGTGCTCAATGCGTACTTGACGCGAAGCTGCATCGCCGCGGACGTAGCAGAGAGGTAGAACTGTCAAGCAAGAGAGACGTTCTCGAAGGTGGGCAGAAAAGTACTCCAGGTGGACGCAACGATAAACAGACGAATGACGAAGCCTCTAGATCGAATTATAGTTTCTGGTAGGGTTGATCAAACTAGTGCTTCGGAGCAATGACTGCGCGGCGCTTTGCTCCGAACGGTTTCTGCTGGCGGGCGCGCCCACGGCGGGGAGGGTCAAGCGTGACAAGGGGAAGCTTGGGGCAAGTCGTGATGCAGTGACATGGACGGCCCGACATCGGATCTTGCCGTGTCAGGGTCGCTTCCGCTTGCAGAAATCCTCTTGTCGATCTATTTTCTCCCTTCAATATCACCAGAGTGATCATTGTCTGGTTAATCGCTTAGACAGACAATAGAGTAAGGATTCTGGTATTACTAATTCAAATTGGCTGTAGACGCGGTATGTCTTCAGACAGCTGGTGACAGCAACGTCAACCACACTTTGAAGCACATGCCACGATTGACAGGCATCTTCCAATGACTGGTACTGATGGAGAACAACCAAAGCTTCGATACCGGTTCATTACCCGACAAATTGTGTGAATCAGCTCTATTTCCTCTTTACAGATGGCTGTACTGCAGAGCAGAAGCAGCATCGATCAAAGAAGCCAGCAAGTCTGCTGTCCAGTGCCTGTCGTTTCGCCAGTGCTATGCACGAAGCAATTCTATGAAGAACTTACATGGAGTGGTAAGTCAATGGCTCACCGGCCGACATGAGCCCTAGACACCGAGCAGGGTTCTTTGACGACCCAAGGTAGCCTTCTCGTGCAAGACTAGAACAGATGGCTAGGAGGGCTGAAGGTGCCACTACGAACACTGGCGACAAAGCGGGACTAAAGAAAGTTGAATTTTCAGGATCGAGACCAAACGTGAATGCGAACCACAAAGTAGCAGAGCTAGTCACGGTTTCCAAAGCGAATCTACCACTAGTCAGCAAGCTCTCATTGCCCACCCTCGAGAGACCAACACTTGGCCCGGAGTCACCACATCCGGGTTAATGGAACAGCCAGGCACCACCTCGAGTTGCGCAGCCTGGAGGCCAAGGCGAGCTCTTAGCATGAACCCAGCCACTGCAGCTTCTGTACACTGTCCGATAATATACAGAACGGTACGAAGCAGGCTGCGGAGAGCAGCCGCGAATGTGGCCATCGTGATGAAAGGGTTGAGATGAGCCCCAGTAAGCAGTCCGGCTCCATAGACAAAGAGGGCTATCAGGGGCACTTGCACAACAGCAGCAACCACAATGGATACCAATGGTCCGACACTTGTCCTTGTAGCGAGCGGCACAATACCGATTGCAAGTGCACCTCCCAAATAGTTTTGTATCAAGGTCGCTATTGCTTCTATCAAGACCAGTGAATAGAGCGTCAAGCAGGTGAAACCATCGAATGACTGTAGTTGCCGCCATGATGAGCTTGTGAAGCTTTCAGGTTGGACATCTTGGTCTCGAATTATGGCAGGGTCAAGCGTGAATAGCTGGCTGCCACCCAGACGTTCTGCAAATGCTTCTACTGCTACATCATGGCCAAATGCCCGTTCGGTGGCCGAATCTGCTTCCAGATCGGTAGACTTCGATGGTATCTTCTTGGTAGTGAGATGCATGTGCTTGAATGATCGCGCCGTGATCCGATGCATATAATGCATCATGGCATTTCGATGCGTTTTGACCGGTGGGCATTATCTTTGCCAGTAGCGAAGAACATGTTCCCCCTAGTATCGGGTCTGGAACTCGTCCAGGGTCTGGCTCGGTGTTTGTTAGCGGCTAATTCAGAGCGAGCAGAATTCGTTTCAGGGTATGTTCTCTCATCCGTCAAGCTACGAGGTCATTCAAGGGCGAGAAGCAAGCATGCATAAAAATCAACCTGATTGTCCATTCGAAAAACTGCAATTTGATCAGGCTCTCAAGAATGCCTACGACACTTACCGGCGCTTTCTAATGGGCAAGATGCTACCAACGGGGTGTCGAATCCATCCAGGACGTTAACGACGCTAGTAGTCGTCTCCAGCAGTCGCTCTATGCACAGCCGGCGTCTCCTGATCCTCTCGACAATGATCCAAGGTCGTCCAGCAGGAGGCTGCAAAAGGCTTCCCGAGATCTTGCAGATGAGTTACGTCCAGTCAACTCGCAAATGCCAGGACCAAAGAAAGGTAGGTTCGATAGTCTCTTGAGAAGTTCGAATCATCTTCGGAAGTACAGATTCTTGTGCGGAGCGTATGATCGAGTCTTGTTGCAGGAGCAGCATCTCAGTCATCGACTACTCATTCGCTTGGGCGAGCGCCTCTCGTCCTTCGGACTTACTTTGGGTCTGCAGAGACAGCGGCTCATGACCTACATGTCCTACATACCCGGTACAGCCACCATCAACGAGATCTGCAGACCAGACACTACGACCAGATTCTGCGTGCTCTGAGAGTTAGTCAGAAAGGTCTCGAGAAAATGGGATTGACGATTCAGCAGAAGTAGGGTACTGCTGCTCTTCGTGCCTTGCAGCAGCGAGTTTCGTCGAGTCTACACTTTCAGGCAAGCGACTCTTGTCGCGAAGAGATTGCTAAAGCTCATCAGTAAACTTTCCAATGGATCCGGGACAGGGGTGAGCACAAGCATCATTGGGATAGCCTCGCCAACTGGCTCGGAGGTTTCCAACAACACAGTGCTTTCTGGATCACAGGAAAATCGGAGTCTAGCAAGAGCAACCTGATCAAATGCATACTGCAAAATCCACAATTCAGGGCACTAATTAGATATTCTACAGAATATACGGGCGAGACCGTTATTTCGCATGCCTAGATCTGGCTAGCAGGATCTTCATCGATGTAGAATTCTATTGTAGGCTTTCTCCAGTCAGTTCTGTACCAACTCATGGAACGAGACGTTGATTTGATGGCCTCGGCTTTCGACCAGCAACCCAGACCGCCCCTGTGGACAAGCTCAGGCTTGCCAGAAAAGATTGACAAGATTGTTGAAGACTCCAGCAGAGAATACAGCTTCATGCTGGCGGTAGATGGCTTGGATCTATGGCGCGGTGATCTATCAATTGACCGAAAGGGCGCATTCGCCACACGTTATCCCGATTAACATGCAAGAGGTCAGATGCATTCAAGTTGGTAGACGCTCCTCGACATCAGAAGCCTAGAAGTTCAGATGTATCATTTCGCGGCTCTGTAAATGCTTCAAAAACAATTCGGGTTTGGAGCATGAGATATCGAATCCGAGTCTGCCAGAATGTTGAAAATGCCTCATATTTACAATTTGTGCTTCTTCTCCCCACTAGCAATCTTCCTGAACTCCTCCTGCGGGACGCCCTTGACGAACCGATCCAAACCGCCAATGACCTCCGCTACGCCCTGCGCATCCAGTATGTCCCTCTCGGGTCGCTGAATCAGCGCCTTGATCTTCACCAAACTATCCTGGTTCAAGTGCGTCCCCAACCTCTCATCAACCTCATGCAACACCTCCTTCATGAAGCTCTGTGTGTCCCCGGGCTTGGTATCAAACACCTTGTTCACGAACCCAGTATGCACCAACTCGTCGATCGTGATGCGCTTGCTCATGATCAGCGCCTCATTTGCCTTGCTGATGCCCAGCCGTGTGACGAAAGCGCGGGAGGCACCACCTTCTGCTACGAGACCGAGCGAGGAGAAAGGGGTGAGAAGGAAGGTGTGTGGGGCTGCGTAGATGAAGTCCGAGAAAGCGACGAGGGCTGCTGAGAGGCCGATGGCGGGGCCATTGAGGGCGGTGATGAGGATCTTAGGGTGTGTGTAGAAGGCATGCGTGATGTGGAGATTGTTGGAGACGAAGGTCTTGAGGAAGTGGCGCTTCTTGTCGCCGTCATCTGGGGCTTCACGGGAAATGGTCACATCTGCGCCGCTGGAAGGAAATTAGTGGAAGCTATGGGAGAGGAGGAGGAGGACATACGCGGAGAAGAAGCGCCCATTGCCGGTAAGAATGGTGATGTAGATGTCGTCCCGAGCGGCGATCTCGTGCATAAGTTGAGCTACCCGGTAGTAGAGGTCTTGTGTCATGGCATTGAGCTTTTTGGGGAGGTTGAGGGTGATGATGGCAATGCGCCCTTTGGTCTCGAAGGTGACTTCTTGCTCGGCCATGACTGTGGTGTTATTTCTGTTTGGCTGGTTTTCGATGTTGTAAGGAAAGTGGAGGTACCGGACGAAAAGGTCTATATACAACGAGGCGCGCTTAGGATAGTCAGCTTTCTTAATGTCCTCGGTTTGTTCCTGGTGCTTTCCCCCACACTTGAGGTAGTGAACCTCGGCACGGATGAGTGAACCAAGTGGATCTTAAGCTTCCTCCACGATTAGATCTGCCTTGGTCTGTGCTTTCGAGATCTCGGAAAGAATTGAGAAATGTAAAGACGAATGACGGATGCTTGAAGGAGACAATACTCTCAAGGATTTCCCTAGCACAAGCATCGCCATTCTTCGGTAGACCGAAGGCATACCACACAAGCAAGATGGGGGGGCCGAATCTGGAAGTTTTCAAGGTATGTAAATGGATATCATGCTCGAGAAGAGGACAGCTGACTGGTGTGAAGTTCGGCATGTACATCATGTTCCCGATTGGCATCATGTACTACTTTGGTACCAATCTCGATGAGAAGTTCAGTACGCCCGACTTTTGGCCCTCGAAAGAGCAGACTCACCAGATCCCATACGATCGGAAGGAGATTGAGGAGGAGTTGGAGAGACTGAAAGCGAGGAGGTTAGCGGCAAGGGCGAGAAGGTTAGAGCTTGAAGGCAAAGATCCATCATCACAGCCGGGAGAAGTACAACAGCCGTCGCCAATTCTGCAATCATTACAGCATGGTGAAAAGACACAAAGTTGGGGGAACGAGCAAACACAACAACCGAAAGGAGGTTGGTTCTCTTGGGGAAAGTGAAGGGAGGGCGGCTGAATGAATCTATGATACACTGTACATTATACTTGATACCCTGCTTAGAAGAGCTGGCATCTGTTCCGGGGATTGTACTATACAATGACCTTGCTCTGCAGGTCCTCCCAGGCTTCTTCCTCGAGTCCACCGCGAGCGATGTTCATATACACGCCTTGGACTGTTGACTCCTCGTTCTGCAAGTCCTCCACGAACTTGCCGAAGTTGGCAGCGGTCTCCGCATCCTCGAGTGGAACGACAGTGTCCTCGTTTGGCGACCAGATAACTTCAGACCTGGAGATCTGAAGCCCTAAAGCTTGACTGATGGCTTCTCCGACGGCTCTCGTCTCGTTCGGCTCCGATAGTACAACTAATCTCCCGTCGCTGTCTTCTTCCACGTCAAGAGCTCCGGCTTCAAGAGCTGCTTCCAGGGCATCATCAGCGTCCATACCGTCTTTCTCCTCAAAGACTGTTCTCCCAACCTTCTTGAAAAGATAGCTCGACGGCGAAGCTGCACCTCCGTGTCGCTTGATCACCAGACGGAGGTTCTGAAGCGTTCGAGCTCGGCTGTCCGTCTCACAATCGATGACCACTCCGATATTACCGGGCAAGATGGCTTCGATGGTCAACGCTTCAAGCGCTGCACCGGTGGCTGACTTGCCCTGCCCTCGAGCGATAGCCGCTTCGATAGATTGCTTCGCAAATCCGTTCTTCTTCGCTTTGACGATGAGATCCGCAAGTCGGGGGTTGGCGTTAGGATCAGGACCGAAGACTGCCTAGTGTTACTTATGTAGACCTGGGACAACGAGGTTCCTCACATTTGGAAGCCGTCGCTATCTCGTGCGCGAATTGACTCCGTTGCTTGTTCTTCGAGGCGTCATTCTTGGCTTTGTCGTGCTTGATTGTTGACCATCTACTGTGTCCGGAGAACGTTATTGGGCTATGGTGGAAACCCCGAGGCCGCAGTGCAAGCTCCTTGCACAGGAACCTGGACCTGCATGGCGCAAGTGAATGCGACACAGGTCTGATCATCAATAATTTGCCTGATCGTGGTGTGAGAGGGGCACTTGAAGATTCCCGTGAGGCTCTTCGGCATCAAAAATTTGGCTTACATAAGCTTGCAGCAACGTTGCCATCAGTAGCATACCACGAGAGGTAGAGATATAAGCATATGGCCAATATGGCCAGTCAAGCTCCAGATCCTAAGGACTTCAAGAATTGGCAAGATGCGTTCGACTATCCCATTCCCGTCATCCGTAAGCTGGAGCAGCAGCTTCAGACCAACATCAACGACAACAGGGAGAAGGTCCGGTCACTGGTCGGGTCAAGTTATCGAGATCTCCTGGGTACAGCAGATCGCATCATTGACATGAATCGCCAAATGCAGAACTTGGAAGACGTCTTTGCAGATATTGGTCAGAAGTGCAATTCGCGTTCCATCAATAAGCTCGCCATGAACCATGCTAGATTAAAAGGTCATCAAAGGGATGAACAGACTGCCAAAAGGCGACCGATAGCTGAAGCAGCATTGCTACAAGCGTGCTTGTCATCAGCTCAGAGAAATTTCAAGGAGAATGGAAGCCTGCTATTGGCGGCTCGACTTCTTCTGCTTGGTCGACTTCTGCAAAGCAGCGCCTCAAAATCACCTCAGGGAGTACGAGTTGTTAGTGAGCAAAGGTTGAAGGTGAACGGCCTTCGTACCAGACTGTTGTCTGCTATCGATCGAGAGATTGGCAAACCGGGACTCTCCAGAACTCAAATGCTTGATCTTCTCCTTGCTTATGCTCTGGTGACAAGCAGCTCTCTTGCAGACGTCTTCCGTTATGTCTTACATGTGCGTCAACAATCTCTACTCGAGCTGTGTGATCAAAGGAAGCACAGGTCTATCATAAAGGCTGTCGACCTCTACTTCACGACTCTCGACCAAGTCAAGTCCGTCTTTCCGAGACGCCTGTCGGAGACAATTGAGCGAACGACTGGTCCTCAACTTCTATCTGATCCTGATCTTCGATCTACGCTGGACTGGGACTTGGACATACATGAGAGATGGATCTCGAAAGACATCCGTAACTATGTCCCGTGGCTCCGGAATAATGATCTGCAGACGGACGTTCTCGAAGAGGCACTGATGCAATGGTCAGATACAGCCAGCAAGACCATCGTCGCTGGATTTGGAAGTCTCCTACAGGCTATCAATCGACCTGCACGTGTCTGCAAGCTGCGAGAGTCTGCAATTCGTCACCTTCTAGAATCAGACACGAAAGCAGCAGGGGTAGACAAGGAGCCTTTGTTAATGTCCGTGAGGAATCTGTTCAGGATCCGACTGTCCGCAATCACCTCTGCTCGGGCCTCGTCCATCGCGGACAGTGTTTCGTCACTCCTGTCCAATGCAGCTGCAAGATTTCATGATGTCGACAGTCTATGGGACTCAAAACTTGCTTTGCTGGATCTCCGACAAGGCGCCTCTCAATTACGGGAGCAGGTCGTTTTGCGAAGTCACGGTCATAATGAGAGTCTGACCAAGCTGTTCGAAGATTTGAACTCTTGGACGAACAAGCTAGGTGAGGTCCGCAAGACGATCAAAGAGATGCAATCCCTCCGGTGGGCGGACAGTCTAGATCTTGATGCCGATCTTGATGAGGATGCGGGCAAGTATGATCAGCTATTTTCCAAAGACGACCCAGAGCAGCTTGGCAATCATCTGACAACAGAAATTGAAAAGGCCTTACGAGAGTGCCTGGATGCCATCGAGCAGGCCGCGACAATCATCACAAGTAGTAAGAAGAATTCAACAGTGGAATTCGAAAGCGGGGCTCCACCAGCGCTGTTTCTGCTGCGCGTACTGCGGATCTTTACGCCTCATGTCACGTCGAATGATCTTGCATTCTTGGCGAGTGTGACAGCCAGAAGCCTTCATACTGTGCTAGCAGATACGATTATATCTGATTTGACCGGTGCAAACAATTCCGAAAACCTGCGAAAGAGCTTATTCGCTGGAAATCCGCCAATGACACTCTGGAGCGGATCACCTTCTTTACCAGTACAACCTGGCAGCAAAGCTTTCAGGTTACTTCGGGATTTAAGCAAGCTCATGAATGATCTGGGAAGTGACGTCTGGGTCAAGGACGCGGTCATTGCTGTCAAGCTCAGAATTAGAGATTTTGTTACTTCAGCTGTCGAAACTGCTTGCACCGGCCAGGAAGAAGAGTCAGCCCCAGGCACCGAAGAACATGTCGCTGAGATCGCAGCCGACAGCAAGGCAAACGGAAACGGCGACATTGAAGTGGTCGGAGATGAGAGTACGACGAAGGGCGATGTCAGTCAGAAGGATGAGACGAACAGCGACCACACTGCGTTGTCTTCACAAGTCATTCTCCAGCAGAAGCTCATTCAAGCCCTGTTTGATGCGGTCTACCTGCAAGAAGTGCTTCATGTGCCGGCATCAAAGGACAAGGGGAAACTGGATCAAGCCATCCAACAGCTTACTAGCAAGGCCCAGCTGGAAGAGTCTGCCCTGGACAGGCTGACCAAGAGTGCTCAGACCTACCACAAGCGGACGTATTTGCTGTTTGGCGTACTCGCGAATAGCTAGCAATCACATCATATAATAGAGAACAATGAGTATAATGATCGAATGACTTGATTCCTGATCTCAATTCGCTAATATTTCAAATGATCCCCCACGGCTTCTACGATCTCCAGAGACTCTGCACCTGCTTCGGGCTGCCCGCAGGAGACATGCCGTCCTCAAACTCCTTAGCAGCAATGTAGACACCGCCATTCCTCTTCCCTCCCTTCCTTGGGACTTCAGCCCACGCCTTCGCCTCACTCCTATTCACCTCTCTCCTGCCCTCTCGTGCCCTGTCCGCACCACGCCTCGTCACCGGCCGGGACTGGATCATCTCCGCCTCGCCGCGCTCCTGGCTGCGGATCAAATTGTTGCTAGCGTCGACCCAGCGCTCGAACTGTGGTCGCATGCAGCTCATGCAAGCGGCGGTGATGGCGAGTCCGATCTCCAGCTCGCCCGCGACGCCTTTGGCCAGACCCTGCAGCGTCACATCGCCCGACACCGGCGCCAGGATGACCACGACGCGAGCGGCAGCGGCGCCGACGGCACTTGCGCCCACGGCGAGGACGATTGCGCCCAGAGCCTTGGCGCGCAGTGTGTCCTCTGCTTTGACGAGGTCGGAGATGGCGGTGAGAAGCACGAGCAGGCCGACGAGGGCGTTGAGGACGGACCAGATGATATCTGCCCAGGAGGAGAGGCGGGAGGCATTGCATGTCGCTGTCAGGTTGACGGCGAGAGTGGCGCCGCATGGGAAGAGGGTGAGGCCCATGAAGACGACGGTGGCGACGATTTGGAGGGCGAGAAAACAGTGCAGGACTGGCTTGATCATCCGGTGGCATGCCTTGGGGAGAGGCGCGGTGAGGCAGAGCTTGACTGTGCAGGATGCGACGGAGTAGAGAACGGTACCTGCGCGGAGGAAGGTGGTGGTTTGGGTTGTAGTGAAGGTGGGGCTATTTTGGGCGATGTAGGCTTTGAGGGTACTGGAGAGGCAAAGGTAGAGGGAGGAGAAGGTGCCGAAGAAGATCAAGGTCAGGAGGAGGATCCAGTCTGCGCCGCTTACTGTGCGGAGAATGTGAGAGCGGACGTAGAATCTGTGGGCAAGGGAGAGGATGGAGCCGATGAGGAGGCCGATTGTGAGGGTGTCCAGCCAGTAGAGGGCGGAGGCCATGGCTGGTGCTGAAGCAACAATGATAGGCATGGTGGCATTGGCCGCGGAAGACATGGTCTCTGACATGGTGATGTATGCAATGAAGGCGATGTTGGAATGATAGAATGCTGGATAATGAGAGTAGAAAGCAGATACGTGGGATACTTAAGCTTCTTGAGGTTCCATGCATGCTGGTATAGGTCGGCTACGAGGTGGCAGTGACTGTCGCTGAAACGTGTGGTCTCGGTCTGCATGTCTTACCTCTCATGAAGCTGATATAGAAGAGGCGCACGGTACTATCGTTCGTAGCCAAAGTACGCGGCAGTGTGATCGATTATCGTTGCGAACGTTTGACAGCAAGACAGCGAAGGGAGCTTCTCACAGTCGACGTTATAACGTTTGCTGTCAACGGTGTGTGTTCTGGAATGCATAGAACCTGGAGTCGGAAGCACAACGGTACTGGAAGATGCCGAATGCTTGATCGACAACTGGTCTATACAGCCCTACTATTTTTGACAGGTAACGTTCGTTCCAGACCTCTGTGTGGTGGTAGGCTGGCAATAGCTGTGAAATGTTCTCGAGAGGCGACATGGACTTGTGTCAATCGTAGTATGATGTATCTCACGTATGCATAAGCAAGCCACATCTGTAGACATGCTTCGTTCGATGCCTTCAATGCTAGATTGATGGTCATAGTGGTGTTCTGCAGTGAGCAATATTGATAAAGAGATGAATGCTGTTGATCAAATCAAGTCTAGACTCGATCTCTCCACACTTTCGGCCCGTCGACGGACACATTTTCAGTTTCCTGTCGTCAAAAGCTTCCAACCTGCTTTCATGCCAGGGCTAGTACGCTCCGTTTTCAGCCGGCAGCGTGCTGTACTACATGGGAAATGCATGCTTGGACGCATGACCTCTCGTGGCCCGCCGTTACATGTCAAAGGGACTGGATTGCCAGTATTTGCAAATACTGCCACCGTCTCTACTCGCATCCAGGTGGACATGACAAGATGTTCTCATTTAGCCAGAGTGTCGAACAGGCACAGAAGACTCGGCGTCTTGTGATTATGACAATGCCGAGCGTTCAATGGGTCAGATGGAGCATTGATTCCCTGTCGTAATCTCCCAGATTTCCTTCAGCCAGTATGTCAAAGGCTTATCAATCTTAACATAGGCCAAAGTGGAGCCCTTCAATAACAGTGACATTTCAACGCGTGGGAGAAAAGCTCCGAACTCAAGCACGCGTGGAGTGTGTAATTAGGGCAAAAGATTAGCAACAAGGACGACTTGCGTTGTTAAGATGAAAAAGCTGCATCTTCTCCACGACTGAACGAGCTCCTCGGCAATGGTAGTGCCAATCAAGGAGATCCGGTTATCATTGTTCCACCGTGTTTCATCGCAAGGCGCCCTTCTCGGAGAGCATCTCTGCCATGGAAGCTATGCCGCACGCCGTGAGATATTGCACCAGTGATTTTAGCCATCTTGTCGCCCAGCATTGCACGGTCAATTGGACAAGACGGCGGATGGAAGGATCTATCGTTTGATGAGGCTCGCTCATGGTAGCATGTTTGGAAGATTGGGAAGATCGACAATGGCTGTGGCATCCACGATGCAGGCATCCCGGCGATCCATTTGAGCCGCCAGGTCGAGGAGTCACAGCATCTGAGTGGCAAGGTGCTTGACTCTCGCACACTGCAGATGCAGCGTGACCCGAGGCAAAGCATACTGAGTGCACAAAGCTTGTATACATCTGACGAATAGACCGTCAGATGTCGCAGCATAAGCTCCTGTCCGCAGCACGATAGACGGACAGTGACGGTCCGATGGCTGGTCTTGGTACTGACTGTGCCAGCAGATCGGGCTTGCCAATATGTCTGATGCTGCTGGACTGTGCATGGTTCGAATCTGGCTGCATGCCCATACGTCGATGGCGTTAAGACGGGTCAAGGAAGAGAAGGGTCCTGGAAGACTAGAGATTGTTCTCAATGTCCGGACATGACATCGAGACATACACATGACAGGGAACGATCGTTTTGTCCCATATACTGATTCTGTGGTCTCGGTGACGGTACACCGAAAATCATTCATCATCAGTGTGGTCCAGTGGGCTCGTTACAAGTACTCCCATGATCCTGTCGCTCATCCTCGCAAATCATTCGTACTGGCGTACAGGAAAATTCAACACACATCAAGGATCGGCAGGGGGATAGACAGCCACAGTGAGAGTGGAGAACAGGAAAGAAACCAAACACCACATCCACCGCACCCCGTCGTTTCACCCTTAGCGCGCCTCGTGCTCCCCGAACTACACCTCTTCCATATTCATTATTCCGTTTCAGCGGAAGCAAGAAGGAAGGCGGGTCATCTTCTTCCGGCTATTCTCATCCATGAGCATCTCTCGCCAAAGCAACCTGTGACACACCCAGACAAGCTCACGGTCAGTACACGGTCAGTACTACCCACATTTCCATCCCCTGTCATTGCTCAATCTTGGCAATCAAACACACCCTGTCCTGCATCACCATCGCAATCTCTGAATAGTCTGCAACGGTCCAGAGTGGGCTACGTCCAGTGGACTGCCCATCCAAAACACCCAGGCGCCAGACCGACCCGCCATCCTGTTGTGGCCATGACAAGACTCGATGGTATGTCCGTACTCGAAACGGGCATACAAAACAGCAGTCCTTTCTGCCTGTTCTCCTTCTCTCCCCATCCATCACACACTCGATCCTGTCTGGAAACAGTCGTTCCTTCGCTTTCAATCCGACATAAATTCCGTTGACCGGACAGTCGTTCTTTATATCCATTCACTTCGATAAGCTCTCGTTTCAGAAAAGGACTCAATTCGACTCCAACAAACTCACTCAAAATGCACTCTTCCGTCACCGCTGCCGCCCTTGTGGCCCTCGTTCCCCTTGCTGCTGCCCACGGCTTCGTCAACAACGTCAACGCCGGTGGCAAGAACTACGCCCAGATTGGTCCCAACCACGCCTACAACGCCGCCAACAAGGAGGCCGGATGGCGTGCGGGTAACCAGGACAATGGATTCGTCGCTTCTGACGCCTCCACCCTCGCTGGTCCCCAGGTTGCTTGCCACAAGGGCTACAACCGTGCTGCTGCTCAGCCAGGTCTCGGTGAGGCCATTCCAGTCGCCGCCGGTTCCGCCGTCACCCTGACCTGGAACACCTGGCCCCAGTCCCACCACGGACCCGTGATCAACTACCTGGCCAAGTGCCCTGGCAAGTGCAACGCCCTCACCGATGCCACTCAGCTCAGGTTCTTCAAGATCAACGCGGAGGGCCTCATCACCCCCGGCAACGAGAACGGCTGGGCCTCCGATAAGCTCATGTCCAACTCATTCAAGGGTGTTGCCAACATCCCCAGCGGCATCGCTAGCGGCGAGTACGTCCTGCGCCACGAGATCCTCGCCCTCCACTCCGCCGGCTCCGCCGGTGGTGCTCAGTTCTACCCACAGTGCGTGTCCATCAACGTCTCCGGCGGTGGCTCCTCCAACCCATCCGGTACCCTCGGATCTGCTCTCTACAAGGCCACCGACCCCGGTGTCACCATCAACATCTACACCAAGCTCAGCGGCTACACCATTCCCGGCCCTGCCGCCATCAGCTCCTCCGCCAGGGCCTTCGCCAAGAAGTTCTTCGCATAGAGTGGTTCGAGATGCATTGACAAAGGGACACAAAGGGCATGACAATATACCAAAGCATCACGCGGTGTGGATAGTCCTTAGAAGATCAAGCTTGAGTGGAGGACCGGTGCCATTTTCTTTTCTTGATTTGGACGTTGTTTGACCGGATCGAGGATGGACCCTACCTACCTTCTTGTAACTATACTTAGCCATAGTGTCGAGCAATCGAAAGGTGGTTGACAATAACGTTCTTCCGTACCAAAGGCTGTGAATTGACCAAGTGTTTGAAGAGCCAACGGTTTTGTATGTTGTCATTGATGTTGTTCTGTATACCGGTGTAAAAACGGTTCGGCGCGTTGAGATCCATTTCACAGTGGAACAACCTAGAGGCCTGAGCTGAATGTGCTCACCACGAAACATTGACATACCGCGTCGACCTGCCATGTCTTGTCTCTTCTCTGCCCTTGACATTCCCGAAAGCAGGAGCTGTCATCCATGGTTCGCACATAGATGAGGCGGAACGACATTGTCGATTGTTCTAAGGAGTCAGAAGTATCCGGGTGAAGTCTGTGAGGCTCTGGCCTTTCGAGGTCACACGTGAAGGGCTCCAGCAGCTCCTCCACTTCCCGACGAAGCTCTACAGCTTTTTTTGACATCATCTCAACACTTCTCCGCGATCCTGTTCAGCTTCATCCCGCTTTCACCTCTCAATTCGACAATCCACGATGGCGACTGTTGGTGATTCCCAGCCGGCTAAGTATGCCCTTGTGACAGGCTGCACACCAGGCGGTATTGGACACGCTCTTGCTCTCACGCTTGCCGCTCCACCATACTCTTACCACGTCCTAGCGACGGTGCGCGACCCCTCCAAACCCGACCTCACTTCGCTAAGCACACGACCAAATATCACTCTGCTTCCGCTCGATGTCACCTCTTCAGCGTCCATCTCCGCTCTCGTCGAGAAAGTCACGACTATCACGTCGGGGAACCTCCATCTCCTCATCAACAATGCCGGCCGCAACTATACAGTGCCCGGCATCGAAGTCTCCATGGTCGAGGTCCGCTCGGTATTCGAGACCAACGTCTTCTCCGTCATAAAGCTTACCAACATGCTCGCCCCGCTCCTACTGAACGCAGCTTCGCCAAATCCAGCAGAAGGCAAGGGGAGTGGCTTTTACACACCCTCGGGCGCATACCTCACTCTCGACCCTAGCACCGCCACGCCGCGCATCTTCCGTCCTGTTCTCGCGAGCCTGAACTTTCTCATCCGCGTCACAACATTTGGCTTGCTCTCACCGTTATCAATTAAAGAAGTGCGGCCTACCATCATCAACATTGGCTCTTTAGCGGGGACACTACCATATGTGTTTGGATCAGTGTACAACGCGAGTAAAGCGGCGCTGCACAGCTATGGAGATACATTGAGAGTCGAACTCGAGCCCCTGGGCGTGGACGTGGTTACAATAGTCACGGGAGGGGTGAAGAGTAATATTGGACGGGTAGAGAGGCATTTGAAGGCGGATAGCAGATATCGGGACGCTGAGGAAGAGTATGCGCATAGACAGAAGTACGCTGCCGAAGTGGGCATGCGGAATGAGGAGTATGCTAGGAGGGTCTGCAAGAGAGTACTAAGAGGTGGGGAGAGAGGATACGTTTGGGAGGGAGCTATGGTGGCTTTAGCAAGAGCGGGTACTTGGGCGCCACAGTGGGTTGTTGGCTGGTGGATGGGTGGGAAGTTTGGGTTGAATAAGGTGAAGAGAGGGCCGACTGCTGCGGTAGCGAAGAACAGCAAGTGAGAGGCCCAGAGAATTTATGACACTGGAGCGATACTGCTCAAGCCTACAAGGCAAACTCGATTTCAGGATTCAATAACTCGAGTGCACAAACACAAGGGTCAAGCGTCTATTCCACCACTCGCAGATGTCGGACTGGCATGCTCACCCCCGCGGCCGCGCATTCTACAGAGAATATCCCGACGAGGAGTATCCTCACAGAAAGCGCCTTTGTACCAGCGACAACGACAGAAGCTTTGAGGTCAATAACAGGCTGTTTACACTAAAGGAAATGGAAACGCATACCAGCCAGAACAATTTTCGTCTGCTAGTTCGCGCGCTACAAGCTCTACGACCACTACGGTAGTGAAGACCGAGGTAGTGGAGCAAAGGCACAGGCCGCACAGCAATCTTGATCAGAACTACCACACTCCCAGCCGGACGGCTTCAGTTTCGACATCACCAAGCACGAATTTCCAGTGAGTGAAGTCAGGCCCATTCCAAAGGTCCTTTTCGACACGATAGCAGCGCCAGACTGTGGTTGGAAGAATTGATGGAAAACGCCGCGCGCTGTTCGGCAACGCCATTTTGAACTGCCCATCGGAAAGGCGGAATTATGTTAGCAAATCAGGCTTGCAAGAGAAAAGAGAAAGACATACCATGATCAACAGCACTACCACGATTGGCAACCAGACGATAATCATGAGCTTGCGACCCCGTTGAGCCGTGTCAGTAGGACTGAGATCGTCGACTGCCTACTTTTGTGGCAAGACTTCTTTAGCAATGTGGTGCGCCTAGCATGTCATCGCTAGTCTCCTTGTATATGTCGTCGTCGTCATTGATGAGTGTAGCCAATGCAGGAAAGATGGAGAAGACGATGGCTCGGCGACATTGCTAGATGAACTTGCACTGAATGTTCTTCGTGCGCGTATTTGACTTCTCATATGCAACGATACCGTCATATATCTTCTTTACTACGCGTCCCCATGTTGGTCTTGCTGATGGGCTCTCGTCGCCCCATGGCATGCGGCGCAGGAGGATGAGGGCCAGCAAGCAGTCGTTGTTGTTACGTGAAGAACGAAGCCCTACTTAGGTCTCACCCCTTCCAGTTCAACTTCACACGAACAAATGATCATTAAAGCTATCTATATCTCAAATCACCGTCTCATAACCAGACAAGCTGCAAGTAGCTCAAGAGCTGCTGCATCATCATCGAGTGGAACAAAATCATGCAAACGCTGCTTTAATCGTGCCAAAAATTGCCATGCCCAAGTACCGTTTCCTGCCGCCCATGATCTTACTCAGTCGCCGCTAATCACATCGTCTAAGCAGTCGGGGTCGGAGTGACTGTCACGTAGATCGTGGTCTGAGATGGACAGGTACTAGTGTTGCTTGCCAGTATTGAGCTGCTTGATCGCGAGGTACTCGTGCTTGAAGAGGTACTAGAACTAGATGGGGAAGTAGTGGTCGTCGTTGTCGTGGTCGGTGTGGACGAGGTCGTGGTGGTGGTAGTTGTCGTCGGTGTCGAAGATGTGGTAGTCGTGGTAGTTGTCGTTGGTGTAGAGGAAGTTGTGGTAGTCGTTGTCGTTGTCGGAGTAGAGGACGTCGTTGTAGTCGTGGTCGTGGTTGACGTCGGGGAGGGCGTTGTGGTAGTGGTAGTGGGCGGAGTAGATGAAGTTGTTGTAGTTGTTGTTGTCGTTGGAGTTGACGAATCAGTGGTCGTGCTTGTTGTTGTCGGTGTAGAAGAAGTAGTAGTGGTCGTCGTTATTATGGGCGTAGAAGAAGTGGTAGTGGTTGTCGTCGTCGTTGGCGTAGATGAAGTTGTGGTGATGATTGTCGTTGTCGGAGTACTAATCGTCGTCGTCGTCGTTGTCGGTGTGGAAGATGTTGTGGTAGTCCTAGAGATTGTTAGCGACGCGAACGACCCGGCAGATCCGGACGTCGTACGTAGTTGTTGGTGCTACAGAAGACGTGCTCGATGAGCTTGTGGTACTAAAGTACGACGTCCTGCCACCAATTAGTCAGCTGCTCGAACCGAAAGGAAAAGAGATGATATTACGACAGTGTTGTTGCGGAAGAGCTGCTGCCACTAGCGCTCGACTAAAGGGGCTGAATTAGTGAAGGCTCCTCTCACCATTCGCTTCTTAATGCGCCGCCGGGCAACACGCACGATAGTTGTCTGGGTCTGGGTCTGTGTTGCCGTCGCCGTCACGCTGACAACGCGGTCGCTTACAGACACGGAGACGCTCGTCTGTCAATTGTCAGTCCCGGTTAGTCTACTGCTTGAGGTTGGATGCTCCTACCGCGGTCGCCGTTGCAGTGGCGGTGCCCGTGACGGTTCCTGTGACCGATTGCGTCTGCGTCTTGGTGAAGCATATACGTCAGTCCCGGCAATCTTGAGAAGATGTACTGTCGTCAACTTACGGCAGTCGCAGTAGCAGTAGCCGTGGAGACGATCGTGGCCGTGCCAGTGACTGTGCCTGTCACCGACTGCGTCGCTGTCTGTCGCCAGTTAGCATCTTTCGGTCTAAAGCATCTACTATTTTGCAAACATACTGCAGTAGCGGTTGCGGTTGCCGTAGACACGAGCGTCGCTGTCGCAGTTCCAGTGACAGTGCCTGTCACGGATTGCGTTTGGGTCGCCGTGGCTGTGGACACTACGGTGGCTGTTTGCGTGGAAACCAGTGTCGTTGCTTGCGTGGTTGTGACCTGCTGCGTTGTAGTCGCAATCACGGTTGATAAGGTCGTGGCAGTTGCCGTGGCTGTGACCGTTCCACCAGACTGGCTTGTTGTCGTGGTGGTGGTCGTGCTAGTCGTCGTCGTTGGAGAGACGGTACTAGATGAACTCGAGGAAGTTGTTGTAGTCGTCGTAGTTACCACAGCGCCCACAGTGGCCGTATTGACTATTCAGATAAGTACGTATGCATATCTTGAGGACTGAGGTGACTACCAAATCTGTACCGAATTACTGCAACACGAGTTGATTGCAAGGCGTCGGTCTGAGAGAAGGCTGGCGGAGCAGCATTTTTCAGGACACATTGGCCCGCCCCTTCACCAAAGTTGGGGCCATTATTGAAAGAGAAAGATGTGCATCCAGCCGTATTGTCGCAGGTGGCGAAGCAGTCTCTCCAAGTATTTGGCGCAGCGACCGTGGCAAGGCCATTCGGGCCATTTGCGGTAGCAGCACCGCACATGTAGTAGTACAACTCTTGAGCATTACTGTCATAGACGGCAGTTGTGCCAGTGTTGAGGGCGGTACAAGACGGCGGCCATGGTACTGTAGTCACTCCGTTGGCGCCAACAAATGTGTTTGTGATGGTATTGACAGTGGACTGAGCTGTGGCGAGGCTGATGAAAGCAGCAAATGCCGCATAGATGAAGACGAACATGGTATCAAGGATTCAACCGAATCTATTGAACGAGGGTATTGTGCTATAGTGAGTGACCGGTCCAAGACCCAAGGGAGTGACGAGGCGAGATGGATGTTTGTGGAAGACAGGAAGACTGATTGAAGAAGCCGCTATCATGATTTTGAGCGTCATTTGGGACAGGCGGTCGATGTTGTTGTAACGCGCTGCGCGATGGGAGATGAGGAATGCGTCGCCTTGCTGGACCGATGAGGAATGGAACCGGGTCTGGGAATCCAGCTCTGCACGCAGACAACTTACGAATGAAGAGCAAAAACCATAGTATAACTTGTACCAAGAGAGATACCGGTACGCTTGTTGCTGATCGAGCTAGCATTGCAAAAGAGAACATCACATCTTCGACTTGAGCTGATGACTGTCACGTCTTTGACCTTCGTCGTCCTGCTCAGGGACTTGCAGATCTGGGAAGGTAGACGGCATGATCCGCCGAGGTGAAGAGCCTGGAATGAGTGAGTACCTAGAGAAATCCGTGATACCTCTCTCTCGTCGTAGGAAATCCTCATCAATCTCTAGCTTGCCATTCACACGACTTGATGGCGATTTGAGAATCGCTAGAATTGCATCCGAGAAGATCTCCTGATTTCATGAGTACTCACTCTCGTACATCTCGAGTCTACTCACTGCCTTCCGCAGATCCTTTGCTTGATCACCAGTCATATCACGGGTGGCTGCTGATTGTATTGCCTGTGAGCCGTCAGACTCCGTGCAAAGGTGACCAGAGAAGCACCCACCGCTGCCGGCCAGAGCGATGTGATGGCCATATTCTTGTGTCCTTGCCGCTCCCAGTCCATAGCCAATCCAATGGTCAATACAGACATTGCGATCTTCCCCATTGCATATGCCGTCTTTCCACGAAAGAAGCGGGAATAAATCGGGGGGGAGATGACAATGATTCGCCCATTCCAGCCCCCGGCCTTGAAATAGGGCAGGGCGGCTTGCACCGTTACATACAAGCCTTGAGGATTGACCTTCTGCATGAGCTGGAACCGCTTGGTCGGTGTCCCTTCAACGCTCGACCACCAGATGGCTCCAGAATTGTACACTAATACGTCTAAAGCTCCCAGTTTCTACCCCGTTATTGGCAAGCCACAAGACATGTCGCGCAGCACTTACCGAGACGACTTCATCGACCATGCGTTTTAATTCCTCAGGTCGTCTTGCATCCACGGAGATAGGAAGAGCGATGCCACCCGCCTCTTCAATCTCTCGTGACACTGTGTTGATTGTCGACTGCGCTGAGTGGGGATCTGGTGGGAAAGGCTGAACCTTTGACGCATCAGAGGTTGACTTTGCTGCAACAGCCACTACGTCCGCTTAGAGATATGGTGTCAACCTCTGTGAATTATATCGTACCTGCATAGCCAATTCGAGCAAGATCGATAGCTATCTGTCGGCCGATACCTCTCGAAGCTCCTACTATCAGCGCTACTGAGGGCCTCGTTGCCATGATGTTTCACGGAAGTATGGATCGTGGACTGAGAGGACTACAGGATCAGAATCGCTGGGGTCCTTATGCAATGCCCTCCAGCATTCGCAGATCGATTAGTCTGTATCAATTACTGATCTGCCGCTGCAGTAAGGGTCATGCAGCCTTTGGACAGTCGTCGACGTGGGGGTGGTTGAATACCCTATTGATCACAGATACAGATGCGCCTACAGGCACGTTGTCTAGATGTTCTTTAAGAAGCACCTCGAAGCTATGCTGGTTCTTCAAGGTAGAGGTAGTCGATGAAGGGGATCAGCTCTATGCAGGGTGAAGCCTCGATCGCGGCAAGATTCCGCGGCTTTGCAACGCGAAACGCGTCTAATGTCTTGACCGCGATCATGGAGATTCATCTTTACTAAGACAGAGATATATTCATCACCATGCAAATATTGCTATGAGTTCATGGAGTGGTGATATCCATGTTTCTCAAGATCAGAAGCTGAAAGGTATGAGAGACAATGATCGCCTCCATAAATACTGACCGCAAGCAGATGTTCGTATCTGCAGCGCACATGCTAGCAATACGCTGGCCGCAGGAGCCAGGTTGACATATTTATCTCTGGTTGACATAGCCCGGATCCCGATCAGTATAAGATGTAGTGTTCTACACGATGTCTCAACATCCAAAGAGGCGACGGCCAGCTGGTTCAGCAACCTTCTCTGTGGTGGACAACGGTCACAGCCCTGGTGGAGTGGCGCAGTACCGGAATCTGATCTTGGAGTACTAGCTCAGATCGATCAGGAGCATGCGGCTACAAAGGATCGTTCGAACGCCACTGAGGTCCTGTTCTTCGCTGTTCGAACAAAACATAAGGGATGTCCACCTACGCCGCCTCACCTATCCCATGAGACTGCCATTGAAGAGCAGCCTTGCATTTCGATCAAGGCAGTCTTACTGTGCTCAGACTTGCTGAACAAGCCTGCTTTATCCGGTCTGACTCCGCCGCCCTCACCGAAGCCCTCCGACGATCGCATTGACGGGTTCTATTTACCAGACCCGAGTAGTGCTACAGCAGCGGCCAAGAAACGCAAGTCTCTAACGGATACATTCGAAGAGGCGTCCAAGAGGCGCAAGCTGGCCAAACAGGGACTATCAACCTCTCTGCTGGAAGATCAATCATTAGCCCTGCCGGCAGCTGGATACGCTCGGCCACCATCAATTCCAGCTTTACCCGACAAGAGGACTCTCAGCCGAGCCGCATCGCTTCAGATCTCCAAGTCTCGATCTCAGTCTCCTGCGCCTCGACCTGGGACATCTCATGGAGACGTCAAACCAGTGACGAATCCGGTAGAGCAACGCAATCGGGACCTCGTGTCTCGCCTTGTACTAGCAGGCATGCGTCTACACGGCCTTTCGCAGACAAAGACCAAATCGACTTCCCGAACAGAAGAGGAGAAGCAGTCCGACGAGGAATTCAAGCTGATATACCACAATGCGCTCAAGGCTGTCTCCTTTGCGTTCCGAGAACACATTGGAGTCATCGATCTCAAATCACACACGCCTCTTTTGCAAGAGAAGGTAGAGATCATGCTCAATATGTTTTGCTCGGATCCTCTCGTGGAGCCGGCTCTGCTGGCGGATCTGACTCCGAGTGGCAGGACACCGTTCAAAACGCCAACTATGCAGCAGCCCGACGTTGGAGGCTTCCCTTTTCCAGCGTCCGTGGACAGGGTGATTGAGTCAAGTCCAGCTCAACAAGTTATCGCACGTGGACTGAATATCACCGGAGCCGAGGAACAGCAAACTACGACAAGTAAAGGCAAAGAGAAAGAAGCAGTGCGCATCGTTGTAACACAAGACTAAGCGGGGACGAGAGCCAGGCTTCTAGCCGAGATACGCGTCGAAAATATACTGTATTGATACTGATACTCCACCACGCAATGCCATATATTTTACAGTCATCATCATATGGACCGGGTATTCCCCAACTCCGATTGTGCACTTCGTACGTATGTCACCGTATCTCGAACATGTCGTCGTCCTCGAGCTCGTCGCTGTCCCACTCGTCCTCTTGATCATTTTGCGCCATTTCGACAAATCGACGCAATGCCGCAGCTTCCCGCGCCTCGATCTGTGCCGGTGCAAGACCACCACGACCTCGACCGGCCCTCCGCCGCTGTGCAGCGAGTGCTGCTGCAGCATTAGGCTGTCTGCCACGCTGAGGCGCCGGTGGTACTGCCAGCTGGTTCTGGTCCGCACCGTCTCGAGCATTGCGGCCCCGCCCTCGGCGCCGGCCACCCATGACTGGCTCTTCCTCCTCCGGCCAAGGTACCGCGGGTACATCCTGCTCTTGAATGCGGGCGGCTTCCATGCCTAACACCATTTGGTGCATAGGATCGATCGGGCCAGGTAGAGGGTCTTCCCCGGCGAAGAATTGTCTATGCCTCTGGCGAGCGGCAGCATCGATTCTCTGCCCAGGCGGCGGTATGGGCGCGGCGGCTTGTGCGTGCATTTCTGCTTCGTCTCCATTTCTCTGTCCTTGCTCTTCGGCCTCTTGCTCCCGTGCAGCCATCGCGGCATCCTCCTCCTCTTGCGCGCGCTGGGCGATCTCGAGTGCTTCTTGCTCCCATCTCCTTGCACCTTGGAAATGCGCATTACCCTGTCCGTCGTCCCCCTCTTCGAGCTCCCAGAGCCGCATGTAGCATCCGCTGCCTTTCTGATTGAAGTGCTGGTAGGGATTGTCGGGAGAGAGCCAGGCGCCGCAAAGATAGCAGAAATGCGTGTTGCACTGGAAGCACTTCATGTGGTTGCAGCCCATTGTTTTTTGGACGGGAGAAGAGCAGGTTGGGCAAGGAGAAGTGTGTTGCCGGATATAGTCGTAGGAAGCCTTCTCTTCTTCTGATAGATCGGCAGGGTTGCGTGGCCAGCAGCGGGCGAACTCCCCGTGCCAGCCCGAAAAGCAGACACGGCAGAATGCTAGTAGGCATTTGGGATTCGAGCAGATAGCGAGGCGGTCGGCAGGCACGGGTAGCTTGTTGTCTGGAGTATCTTTGGTATATGCTGGAGGTGGGTCGGCCACCTCGTCAGAGGACTCGTCGACGTAAAGGTTGAGATCGTCCGGGATGGGAGGATATTTATTGCTCCGAGCAGGTGCCTGGCACCACGTGCGAGGACAGTAAATGGTCGATTTGTCCGACTCGAGCTTCTTCTTACGCTTGAGCTCGACGTAGCGGCGGGCTTGCGCCTCATTGATGCCGATGACAAGTAGCTCTCGAGGGTGTATGGACTTTCGCTTCTTTTGCGGTTCACCAGGCTTGCTTTTCCCACATGTCGGTTCCAGACAAGTAATATTACCGATATCTCCTTCTGTGATAGCAGAGTTGTAAAAGTCTTGCAGGCATGCTCGGCAGAAAACGTGGCCGCAGCCAGACATGCGGTGGCACAGTGTGCCCTTCTTTGGCTCCAAGCAGACACCACAGTCGTAACTGCTGCCTTCAAAGATCTCCTTGTCCCTGATTCTACTGAATTCTACTAGCTCTTCTTTTGCATGTGGCGTGATGGTGATAGTATGCGGAAGGTCGAAGAAGCGTTCGGCAGCTTGCTGGACATGGTCGATGTATGTGTATAAGATCTGGCAACGACCGTACTCTTCCCAAAGTTGCTGGCACTCATTTTCCAGTTCTCGTAACTTCTTGTCGCTTATCCAGGGCGGTGCCACTCGAAGCTGTACTCGTGGGAAGATGTTGTCAGGGTAGCCTGCAGGTAATGCTGCCTTGAGGTGGAGAGGAGGTAGGTGTCTGACGACGGCAGCCTCGAGTCCACCACCGAGGTCTCCGCCCTCCCCATGCTCGGAGACGACCGTGACTTCTTCCGTAGGCGCGACCTGGATATCGAGAGACAGATTGTACCGCGAGTCAACGACAATCTCAGGGAAGATTGACGAAAGCGAGGTTATCTCTTCCTCCCTCTCGTCGTCCATAATTGCTACCGGTGGCGTTCGTGGTAGTTATGCATGGGATGGGTGAATAGCGATCGGTGGTCGCTATAACATGAGCTGCAGAACTTTGCGTTGAAGGGCTGCCGACTGTGCAGAAGTCGAGAGCAGAGATGTATGCTTAGCGAAGAAAGAAAATGTTTGCATGCAGGTAAGTTTATAAGAGGAGCAAATGATGGGGGGGGGCGATCCCATATGAACGAGGTCGCATGCGCCAAGCCCTCGTTCTCGCCGTCACTTGCGGCCGCAGCTAAAGTTGATGATTACCACTCCGACTCATACGAATTTGTACACCGTGAAAGGATCGTGTAATCTCTCGGCTCACACTGTCGGAAAAGAACATAAGACGCTCAATGAAGCTCAATCGAAGTCTGGACACCGACCGGCAGTGCTACGAGGACTCAGAGTAAGAGCTGTTCTCATCTGGGTTGAAAGACGATGGAGGATCCTCCGTTGGCTTCGCTATCGCTGACTCACGTCCACTACGTGAGTGAGCATTATTCAGAGGATGAGGCAGATTTCTGATCTTATGTCTAGAACCCAGATGACCCTATATCCTTCATCTGTGCGTGGCTCGCCTTAGTGCCCCAGGCCTTGTGCATCACGTATGCCACGTTGATATGGAGCACAAGAGAAGCCGAAGTGCTATTGATGTTTGCTGGACAAATGGGCTGCGAGGCGGTGAATTGGATACTGAAACGAGTGATCAAGGAGGAAAGACCACGACGTGAGCTGCCTTCGTGGTTACATGTGAACAAGCTTCAAAATGCTGATTTGTCGTAGGTATGAACGGTAAAGGCTATGGCATGCCATCCTCGCATGCACAATTCGTCTCCTTCTTCGCTGTGTCTCTGACGCTATTCCTCCTTTTCCGACACAATCCACATTCCCCGAATACGAGCACGACTCACGTTCCAACGAAGTTATGGGAGCGTCTGCTACTGGCAGCGCTGGTTGTGGCAGGCGCAGCCTCTGTGGCCCAGAGCAGAATATACTTGAACTACCATACCCCGAGACAGGTGTTGGTTGGGTGTGTCGCTGGAGCCGTCATTGCTTTAGGCTGGTTCGCAGTTACAAGCTTTTTGAGATACTCGGGTTGGTTAGAATGGATACTGGACCTCGAGTTCGTCAAATTCTTCAGAATAAGAGACCTGGTGGTCAGTGAGGATCTGGTAGATGCTGGTTGGGAGCGATGGCAGCTTCGAAAGCGAAAACGCAACACATCTGTGCATGAGACGAGAAAGAATAGATAGCGGAGCAACAATGCAGTCAAATTGACCACATCTTTCAGGCACGCTTCTTGTAACTGCATGATTGCTCTGCCCCTCCTCCACCGCGGGGCAGCGCGAGATGTTTAAGAAGCGGAACCACGCCAGCCTCAAAAAAAATTTGGTCAAATCCATTCCACCGTCATTTGCACTCCGTCAGCGCCCAATCGAATTGCAATTCTGCTGACCATTACCCACCATGTCTGAAGAGTCATATGACACGTTCCGGCATCCGCTGGAGCTACGTTACGCCAGTAAGTCGCCTCGCAGTGGACATCGACCAAGTCTGACTTTGTACAGGCAATGAAATGAAAAAGCTGTTTTCGCCAAAAGAGCGTGTGACCACGTGGAGGCGCTGCTGGATCTGGCTCATCGAATCGCAAAAGGAATTAGGTCTACCTGTATCCGATGAAGCGATCAAGCAGATGAAGGACCATGAAATTGTCGCCGATGAGGAATTTCCAGTCGCCGCCGAAGAAGAGGCAAGACGTAGGTATGTTGAACTGACTTTACCACAGTTGGACATGGCTCATCCGATGCAGACACGACGTAATGGCATGGGTGCATGCCTACGGCCTTGTTGCTCCCGCCGCTGCAGGTCAGATCCACTGGGGAGCAACGAGTTGTTATGTCACAGACAATGCGGACCTCATCCTGATGAGAGATGCTCTTGACATTGTGATTCAAAAAATGGCAAACGCGGTGGAGAAGCTTTCTGCGTTCGCAAAGCAATGGAAGGATCAGCCATGCCTAGGCTATACTCACTTGCAACCAGCTCAGCTCGTCACAGTCGGCAAGCGCGCATGCGTTTGGATTCAGGATCTCATGATGGACCTCCGAGCCATGCAACGTGCAAGGGATGAGCTTCGCTTCCGTGGTGTCAAGGGTACTACAGGTACTCAAGCCTCCTTCCTCCAGATCTTCGACAACGACCACGACAAAGTCGAGCAGCTGGATGAGCTCGTCACGAAGAAAGCAGGATTTGAAGCAGCGTATCCAATCGCTACTCAGACCTACAGCCGCAAGGTTGACCTGGAAGTCGGCAGCGCAGTCTGCAGCTTCGGCGCCACTTGCCAGCGTATAAGTACTGACATCCGACACCTGGCCGGCTGGAAGGAGATCGAAGAGCCGTTCGAGAAGGATCAGATCGGCAGCTCAGCGATGGCATATAAGCGTAATCCTATGCGTTCGGAACGTCTTACATCGCTCGGTCGCCGTTTGGCAAACCTTCATGCTGACTTTATATCCACCTATGCTTCACAATGGATGGAGCGGACTCTCGATGACTCGGCTATCCGCCGCATTGACATCCCGGAGATGTTCTTGTGCGCCGATGCGCTCCTTATCCTCATGAACAACATTTTCGGGGGGCTCGTTGTGTATCCAAAGCGCATCGAGAGCAGGATACAAGAAGAGCTACCGTTCATGGCTACGTAAGTCACAACTATTCGCCATCATAGATGTAGCCCGTACTGACCCCATACAGCGAGAACATAATCATGGCCTTAGTCAAGAAGGGTGTATCACGACAAGACGCTCACGAAGAGATCCGAGTTCTCTCGCACCAGGCATCTGCGGCGGTCAAGCTAGAGGGCAAGCCGAATGATCTGATTGACCGCATCCGGATTACCAAGTTCTTCGAGCCCATTCATGCCGAGCTTGATAACCTGCTCGACCCCAGCACCTTCATTGGACGGGCGCCGCAGCAGGTTGAGAAGTACCTTGCGCCGGGAGGTGAGGTAGATTCTGTTTTGGCGAGATACAGAGGCAAAGGCGGGCCAGCGACATCAGAGAACCTGAAGATCTAGAGCTATGTGTTGGGAGACTTGTATCATACACATGATTTACCCGTTGTGCTTCACCGACGAGATTCAGCGCGGGCGGGCTTGAATAGAACTGATAGACACAAAACCCCGCGATGCCATCCATGCGATTTCACCATCATGAGCAGGGCGGCATGCTGCCAGGTTCCCTCTGAAAGCATTATGTACTGCTAGGGACAGGAGACGAGAAGAGAGAGCAGTACTCTTCGTCCTCAGTGTGCGTTGTGAATGAGCCATACCGCTTGTGAATATCGGATGTACAAATTGGGTTTCCTACCAATTTCTACAGCTAGTGTACATTCACCGCGCCACGTCTGAGCTGCCAAGGAGCTCCACTTGGGCCTTTCTCATGTCTTCCTGTCTGGATCAAGGTATACAGACACCTAGTAGTTCTTGCCCTCTAAACTTGGCCCCTTGCTGAGCGCCTCCGATACCTTGTCCTTCACAGCTGTCAACTTATCTACGCCCACCAATCCCTTGCCCTCTCTGCCGGCGACTTGGTCGGGAGAGTTGGTCGAGACCTTGCTCTCCTTCTTCCGGATCAAGTCGTCCTCCATCTTGTTCGGATTACTGCTCGTCTCGGCGAGCTGCTTGGCTGGCGCGGGGTGGTTGGGATCTGGTGTCCTATTAGAACTTGTTCGTCGGAGCTCGGCGGATGAAGCCGTATCATAGCGCCGGGAGAGGCGAGGCAGCGCGCGCAGGGAACGAGTGTGGTTTCATGGATGGTGAAGACGCGGCTTCGGGATTCAAGGAAGAGAGATAGCGCGTGCGATATTGTGATAAAGTGAAGAGGGTAACGAGGACAGCGAGGAGTAGCAAGTGTAGGTAGAGAAGAGAAATGGCCGTACCGCTTGCTGATGAGGCGTATTCGGCCGCTGACTTGATGTCTGATGGAGGCATTGTGATGTATTTGCTTGATTGTTGTTGTTGGTTTTTTGTCGGTTACGACTGTCCTCGGATGGTGCTTGGTATGGGGATTGATGTATTCGAGAAGAGGAAACGAGGGGAAGTTGAAAAGCAATTGACTTACCTTCTCAGCACTTATCACACTAACCTCGTTTTTTTTTTACATTTGTTGGGCGGAAGAGTCGGGTCGTGGAAAGCTGCATGTTGTCATACCGTAGGATCCGACGGGAGTTGGTGAGGGGCAGTTGGAAGCTAGCAAGTATGCAATATGTATGTCATTTCTTATCAGGCCTGCGTACCGCAAGACATTTTGTCAGATCCAGCAAAGTCTGTCATGAGAGGGAACGAAGTCTGTTCGGATGGAAAAGTCAATTGATATCCATCACTCCTGGATGTTCGGCCTTTGTGGTTTACTAGATGAAGAAAAAGGAATGGGCGGCAGGAAAGAACTAGTTTACCCCGGTCGTCACCACGCCGATCCCCAGAGCGTTGGTACTATCTTGCTGGCGAATCATCAAATCGATACACTGCAGCTGATATCTATACATGTCTAGCTTCCAATCTCCTTCTTCACCCACTTCTCAAGCCCACCCCTCGCAATGATCTCTTGTACATTTGGAGGCAATTCACCCACGGCCTGCTCCCACTCCTCGCCGCCCTCACCTTCCCGCACTACCACCTTGCTTCGCCGCACATCCCAGGTGAATGTCCAGCCCGTCCGCCTGGTGAGCATCTTCTCTTTGACGTTGACTTCAGCCGGCTTGGGGCTATCCAAACTTTCGCTGTTGCCTTTTGGCTCAGTCACATCCTTCTTCGCCTCACTCCCAGCGTCAGCGCCAAACGTCTCCCTCAATCTCTCGACCAGCCTCGGTACCTCCACGCCCATTAGTGCATTATTGATAGAGTTCCTGCTGAAGATATTGCCGAAGCTGCCTGCAACTACTAGGTTGATACCTCTGGCCAGGATGGCAGTGGCAGCCTGCTCTCGACTGCTTCCACAGCCAAAGTTGAAACCGGAAACAAGGATATCATTGTGCTTGACGCTCTTTGCAAAGGAGGGGTCGTAATTCTCCATGACGACAGTCGCCATCTTTCCAGGAGACGACGAGAAGGCATCGTCGTACGTGTATTTGCCAGGATAGATGGCATCCGTGTTCACATTGTCGGCATCGCAAAAGACGATCTCGCCAGACACCTTTTCAGGGAAGCCGGGGAGGATGTCAGTGAGCTTCTCCTCTTTCGGTGACGGCTCCTTCTTCTCGGCCGTGGACAGAGGTAGCGCTGTACTTGCGCCTCCCGAGCCGAGAGCTTCTTCGCCAGACTGTACAGCAGCCTCGGCATCGCGGACAAGCTTGTCCAGTGCATCCTCAATGGACATGGCGGTCTCCCTGATGGCATCCCCGCTACCCTCTCCGCGCCTTACGCCTCGCCAGCCTTCAGGGCTTGTGTACCATCCCGGCCCAGCAATCTTTCCTTGCAGAGCAGAGGCAGCTACCACTTCTGGACTGGCCAGGTAGGCTTTCGCATCAGTGCTACCCATCCGTCCCTTGAAATTCCGGTTCGATGCACTAATGCCGACCTCGCCTGGTTCGAGCAGCCCCGTGCCAAGACCGATACAAGGACCGCACCCACTTGGTAGCACTTTAGCACCAGCATCGATTAGAGCTTGCCAGTCCCCCTGCTCCTCAGCAGCCTTCTGCTCTGGTAATGAAGCAGCGGCAATGTAGAAATTGACGTGATCTGGAATTTTGGGTATCTTGCCATCCTCAGCAGCATCCTTGAATACCTTCGCAGCAGCGGCGATGTCCGATCGTCGTGAGTTCGTGCAAGAAACTAGGTAGGCTTTGTTGACAGGTATGTTCGCTTTCTGGAGATCCGGCAGAGGTGTCGCAACTTTGACGCTGTTCGGACCAGAGACGTAAGGGCAGAGGGTTGTCAGATCGAGGAACAGTTCTTTTGTGTACTTGGCGCCTGGGTCTGCTGTAAGCGCATTCGCTTCGAGCTCATCGAGACGAGCGTGATTGAAGCGTTCCTTAGTGCCAGCTGCCATTGCAGAAGAGGTGTTTCCATATAGCGCGACCTCAGTAGCCTTGGATCGAAGCCAGGCCTTGAGAATAGAATCGATCGGGAACAGACCCGTGAGGGCGCCCCACTCAGTAGTCATGTTGGCGATTGCTAGCCGATCATCGATGGACAAAGACTTCATGGTTTCCTCTGATCCAGTGAATTCGATGGCATGGTTGAGGACTTCGTCGTTGTTGAATAGGCCGGCCAGTGCGACAATGACATCTTTGCCTGTGACACCGAAGGGAAGTACACCAGTCAGGTTGACCCTGGCAATAGGAGGTATCTGCCACCATGTCCGTCCTGTCGCCCAAATCGAGGCAGCATCTGTCCGCACTACTGGCGTACCTAAACAGCCAATACCACCATACATATTGGAGTGGCTGTCACTCGCTACAGCGACTGTGCCCGGCCATGCATAGCCTTCTTCAACCATGATCTGGTGTCCGATACCCCGACCAGCAGGATAAAAGTCGACGCCCTGCTTCTTTGCAAAGTCTTCAATCTTTCGGTATTTTTCCAAGTTCTTCTCCGTCTTGTTCTGGACATCGTGGTCCAGTGTCATGACGATCTGGTCCGGATCATTGATCTTCGTCGCGCCAATTGACATGAACTTGGTCGCAACAGGCCATGTGTTGTCGTGTGTCATGCAATGATGAGGAAGGAGCGTGACATAGTCGCCTGACTTGACATACTTGCCGGGCGCGAGACCATGGCTGTACTGTTGTACAATCTTCTCTGTAAGCGTTTGAGGTACTGGCGAGGTCTTCTGAGCCGGTGAAAGTATGCTTGCGGTATCGGAGGACTCGAGTTGGGTATGGAAGGCGTCTTGTACGTCTGCTTTGAGTGTTCGAGGAGTAGAGGCAAAGTAGCGTATGCTGTTGTGAGGACGTCTGCTCAGCGTCTGGTTCGCGCCTCGTGTGTAGCTGTTGACCGGTCGTAACCACAAGCAGGTTCGCAAGCTTCGAGTAGCTACCCTCATGGTGCCAGCTTCTAGAGGAAAGGCGATGACCGGATCGTACAACAGCCACTCTACTGCATTAATGAGGAAACCAGTAGGGGCCAGGAATAGAGGCACGACAACGTAAGGAGCAGAGCCAGCTAGTTGCTGTGGGCTAAGAGAGATTGTAAGTGTGAGAGCAAACCCCAGGAAATTTTACCTTTCTGAATGCGGGCAATAGACGAGCTCTTATTGGCCGAAATGCTTCACCTACAGCATATGCAACAAGCGCAGATTGTATGCCTTTGCAGATGACAAAGCTTGTTTGATGACCTACAGGGACCGTCTCCATGCTCGAGGGCTTGCATATAGAGCTCAATGGCTTGCGAGAGATATGTTCGCTATTTCGAGCGATGTGCATATTGAAGCCAAGGCATGACCGATGGCGGAGCTCCGGGCGCCAACCCCGCAATCGGCCAATGTCCATTCGACTCATAAATTTCCCCGAGTCTGACCATCTTCCTTCCTCGAGTCCTCGTCTTCGTACCGATTGATACAGAATCATGCCAGCACGCGAGGAGGTCTCCTACTTCGGTGCCGGGCCCGCACCGCTTCCTACGGACGTTCTGGAACAGGCCTCAAAAGTACTACTCAATTACAACGACAGTGGAATTGGCATCACCGAGATCTCCCATCGAAGCCCGGAAGCCAATGCTATTCTGGCGTCAACACAAGCAGCATTACGAAATCTCCTGGACATTCCCGATGGCGATGGTCCAGATGGGTATCAGATTCTATTCTTGCAAGGTGGAGGTAGCGGCGAGTTCAGCGCGAGCGTTTACCACATGGTAGGGATCTGGGTGGAGAAACGACGAAAGGAGATTGTGAAGGAGCTTGGTGAAGGCGCCTCTGACGACGATGTCTTTCAAAAGCTCAAGGTTGCTGTGGACAACGAAATGAAGATCGACTACCTGGTTACTGGCAGCTGGAGTTTGCAAGCGTCTCAGGAGGCGGCAAGGCTTGTAGGGTCCGGGCCAGTCAACATCGCTGTCGACGCTCGGAAGTCTCGGGGCGGGAAGTTTGGCGCCATCCCACCAGAGGCGGAGTGGAAGCTCACCGCGAAACCAGAGGACTCAGTCATGGTCTATTATTGTGACAACGAGACCGTAGATGGAGTAGAATTTCCGTCCTTTCCGGCTTGTCTCGCGGATGGTTCACGGCATGTTGTCGCCGACATGTCTTCAAACTTTATCAGCCGGAAAGTTGACGTCAAGAAGTACTCTGCAATCTTTGGAGGTGCGCAGAAGAATGTGGGCACAACTGGCATTGCAATCGCTATCATCAAGAACAGTATATTACCTCCGTATTCTGAACTGGCCAAACCGGATCTACTTCGACGCCTGAATCTACCTGTCGGGCCTGTCGTTCTTGACTGGCCGACGATCGCAAAGAACAACAGTCTCTATAACACTCTGCCGATCTTTGACGTGTATGTTGCTGGTCAAGTCATGCAAGGCCTGCTCGCCAGACATGGTGGCGCTCAGCCGAAGATTCAGGGGCAAGAAGACGAGTCGGACCAGAAGGCGAACCTTCTGTACGGTGTCTTGCAGAAGTACCCACATTTGTATCATGTGGTCCCAGACGCTACTGCTCGTTCGAGGATGAACATCTGCTTCCGAATCGGGGATGATGCCGACAGGGATGCCAAAGAGAAGGCCTTTCTCGCTGGCGCTGCGCAATTGAAGCTGCTCGGTTGCAAAGGGCATCGTAGTGTTGGGGGTTGTAGGATATCAAATTGTCAGTGTACTGTCGAGCGAACCATAATGAGGACTTGCTGATACCTGCCAGACAATGCCGTATCCGTAGAGAAGACGCAAAAATTGGTCGCCTATCTTGACCAATTTGGCCAAGACTCCACAAAGTAATGATGCACAGCTGGCCGGGTGTGGCTGCCGGTCCACAGAGAAGTGCATGAATAGACCCTGTCAGAAATCTGCATGAGCAGTCTCTGGCTCAGGTGTCAAGGGGATCGGTTCAGCTGCTGTTGTATCACAGCATTGTGCAAGACGGCAAAATGCGCCACGCATTTGCCGGTCTGCAGGGTGGCGAGGCAAAGTGAATAGACTTGCCGTGGGGACAATCTCCGAGCCTAGACACGACATGGCGTTGTAACATTTGCAGCAGAGTGCATTGGAGAAACCATGCACATGACACTCCACTCGAGATAAATTGACAGGTCTGTAACAGGTCTATCAGGTTGTGAAACATGATGGGACCCAATTGGAAGATCGCCCCAAGGATGTCAGATTGCATTTCAAAATGTCGAGAGACGTCAATTAGGTGTCCCGGTATAGGGGTCCATCTTGTGAGCTTGATTGGCCATAAGCGAGAATTGTCTATGCACAAATCCTTGTCGCCAGGGCTCGAGCGAGAACCCTACCGTGCAGTGCGATCAGTCGCGTTTGCCGTGCACAGGCGCCAGTGCGAGTGCGCCGATTAGACTGTGGTGAGTCTTTACACTAGCGCTAGCCTGGGCCGCTCGCATAGTTTCACGGACCATGTTGTCTCGTTGTACAGCTGGCTGAGCCAGCCGTGTAGAATGACATCTGTTCACGCGAAGGCCCGCTCCCCTCCGCCCGTGCGACTTCATTGTACCCTGCTCGAGCTTGCGGGTAACTGACTTCACTTGCTTTGAGATACTCTGAGCCGCCACAGACGCGCGAGCACCTCTGCTTGTTGCTGATCGACCTATGGTTACACAAGGCTCAGAAAATCGTAAAGACACGTCAAAACAAAAGCAATCAATCGACAACAGACAAGCATGCATGTATACTGCTGCCTTTCGACCGCACTCCTTAGCTGCACCGGATGCACAGGAGCTCTTCAGCCGGAAGCTACAAGGTACATACACTCGTACGGTGTGGATGTAGTGCAGAATCCATAAGGCTTACTCTAGAAGTAGAGACGGCTTTTACAACGTGCTGCCTCCCACTTGCCGGCAAACAGCATACAAGTAGCATGGTCATGCGAGCACTTAATCTTTGCACTTTCCTCATTTTTTCCCAGTCCGCAATCGAACCAACACACTGCTGTGTTAGTATATTCGCGTGCGATCAACACTTTGCCGACGTATTCAGCTCTTTTGCAGTCGAGGTGTGCTCTAAGTCTGGTAGACTAACATGAAGCCAACGATAGTGAACCACAGTTTACGTCCTTGATTTGAGACTGTGAACCACTCATTTACATTATTACCACACCAGCAGCATCGATATTGGCTGTTGACGGAGTCAATGATGTATGGCAAGACTCACTATCAAGCAGATCAGGGCAAACGTGTCTTGAGATGCGTGACCAAGTCAGCCATGGCTTTTCGTCGACTTGCGTTTTCGCGTTTCGATGCGACCGAGCCAATGTGGCGTAATTGATACACGGCCGAGATGCTCTGATCTTTCCGTTTTAATCGAGCCCTTCGTTTTGACATGTCTCCCTCGTTTCTACGTTCAGAGAGCACCCCACAGCTGGTCAATGCCCCTTAGTACCAGCCGTACATGCATCGTGCAGGGTATATACTTCGCGGACCTCCTTGCTGTGAAGATCCGTATGTTGTAGACATGGCCCACCATGCGCTTTGATGACAGAGATTGCATAACAGGAAGGTATTGTTCAGAACAAAGCGCACTTGGGGAACCTGGTCGGTGGGAACCTGGCGCCAACATATCAGTTGTTGTCCTTTGCGACAGTAAACAACACATTGTGTACGTACATCAAGGTCAAAGATAATACCCTCGTTTTCCTCCAGAACAAGGTCAATTCATCGAAGTATAAACACCTATCGTTGAGGGGTGTTCAGCATCTGTTCACTTCGGTATGTCTCAATCCACTTCTTTGGTAGTCGATCGAGCACTGATGTGACTTACCAGTAAATTTGGAATTCAACATTCTTGCAGAGCCATCAAGTCTCGTGTCTCTGATCCACAGCTTCAACATCATTGGTCGCGACCTAGTCTTAGCTGCGAGACGTAAGACACGATATCTCTCGAGTGCGTTCTTCTATCCCTCCCCGAGGACTACCAAAGTATGGAGAGATGTGTTATATGGGTCTAGCTGACGATATCTTGATAGATATATATGCTGGACGAAGAACGGGTCCCTCAGTCCCCTTATATGTCTCCTTGAGCAACACCCGACCAGCGCAAGTGAATCCTCGGACTCTAGCCTCTGCTCGACAAACACATTGCAGCCGACAACAAACAGCTCAGGTATATGTATGCTTCGTTCAGTCGTATGGACACGACATCGCGTATGCAGTAATGGCTAACTATCGCAGATACGCAGAAATGTCTCCCACCTTCCACACGCGTTTCCAGCGAACAGGTGAAGAGTCACATATGGTCAGACCGAATATTGACATGGTCAGTATTTCTATCACGTATCCCCCGCCAATCGCTCATACTGGTTGCAGGAGTTACCACGGTCGATCCACACAGTCTCACCACTATCGATTTTCGCACCCACAGCAGCTGTGCCTTCGAGCAGCTATGCTTTCGAACATGCATCGAGAGGCCCAAGCCTGTTCACAAACTCCTATGGCTACCCGTCGTCTATGTTCCAGAGTCGGAGTCCTCCCATAGAAGATCCAGGGCTTAGCAGCCATCACTCCGCCCCAGACAGCAGCCATTCGCAAGAGTCCGTCAGTCCAAGGACCATCAACACACACCCAGATCCATCCTATCAGCAAGCGACGATACCTTGGTCGACTGCCGCCCTCGATGCCTTCATCCCAGATCTGGCTTATTCAGCTCCTTCGATCTTCCAGCATGACTTCTTCCCACAGAAAATCTGGGAAGCAATTCCTGTCGCGCTATCACCAACCTTTCAATCTCCCTTCTTGGGGGAAGGCGCTGGTCGTGATCATCGATCGGCCGATTATGGAATGCGTCCAGGCGTTGTGTCGCAGGAAGCCGGTCTTGTCATCCACGCGCCCAACCAAATATGCAGGAACCAGATCGATGTAGCAAATGTACACGGACAGAGCACCATCACATGCTGTGAGGCGCAGGTTGATCGGGTCGACGACGAGTACCATCCCGATGAGATATCGACCACTGGTTCTACAGTACTAGTTTCTGATCCGGGGCTGCGCCTCCAGCCGGATGTGCCTCAGCTGCCACCAACATCGGCGGCTGCCACCATGGACGATATCATGATCCGAGCTGACTCTGAACCCGTCTCGGCGACTGACACCGGCAGTCAGGTCGGCCATCAGGCACATGAAGAAAGGGAGGAGGAGAATGAACAGTGGTCGATGAGGAAGAGGGTTGACAATAGCAGGATTACTGCCTCTGAGAGGAAGCGCCGTGATAATCTGTTGCTCAAGCTCAAAGACGAGGGCAAGACATATCGCGAGATCCGTGAGATTGGAGGCTTCGAAGAGCACGAGTCCACACTCCGAGGCCGTATGAGAATCCTTCGTCGGCCGCAGCATGCCAAGAGGAGGAAGCCGAAGTGGTCCGTTAGAGATGTGAGTCTTCACCCAAACACAAGTTGCGTTGTAGCCTTTAATGACGTTGTCCAGGTCCGCTTACTTGAGAACATTGTTGACGGAGAGATCGAGAAAGCTATCCGCGAAAAGAAGTTCAAAATTCGTCGTATCAAGAAAGCCAGCGACAGAGAATCCGTCACCGAGTACTTCAAAGCTCCATGGTCTGTCGTGGCCCAAAAGCTTCACGAGCAGGGACGTGGCTACCCATTTGGTCCAGCATCCTGTTCCAAGAAGTGGCGGGAACTTCACCCAGGTGGTACGACCTTTTGACCTCGTGCCAGCTGACGTATTTGCTCCGGCAGCTTTGCTACTTGAATTTCGTCCGATTTTGGGCTTGGTCTCTTGGTTGAGTCGATTCGTCGTTTCGAATGGGCTTGAATATCGCGTTCCGTTGCCGTGGATCGATGGAGAGGAAACACTGATGTTTGGTCTGCATGGCGTGGCATTCTGGATCTATCGCATTCTGAAATTGAGATCGAGCATGGATTCTAAGGAATCAGATACCCACATAGACAGCATGGAGCTGGATAATGTATTTCGGTTTTGTTACTGAGCATTCTCACTCTTTACCACCGCCAGCGACCCGCTCTGCTTCACAATGTCCAGTAGCTATATGCAGAGCATTAATAGTGCTTGCTGCCGCCAGTGCAGGCGATACCCATCTTGCTAAGCTGAATATGGAACAAGAGAAAGAGATGTTCACCACCATCTTCGTGACGCGACCTGTCTCGGGGAGCAGACGCCGCCCCACCAGTGCCAATCTGCGTTGCTGCATCATTCTCACCAGCTGTAGTATTTGCAAAGCATCACCCGCACCATAGCTCCATCAGAGGCACGACGACCTGGCAACTGGCCTCAGGATCTGGACCAGTTGATTGAGTGTGCGTCTGAATCCCATCCGCGCTGAGCTCGCTTATGACAAAACGAGCTATGATGGATCTGGGACTCGCAGAATCTCTGGCCGGACTTGTCAGGAGCAAGTATAGCGCCGCGAAGCAAAATGGTGCCGTGACTTTCTCCGAGACGCATCTCGCCATCCTGGATTTGAGGGAACACGCAGAAGGCAATTTTCAGCTCCGGTACTGCCCTGCCTTGCAGAAGAAGCCTACTCAACAAAAGCCCGAGCAGACTAAGGACAAGAAGAGATTCAACCCCTTTGAGAATCCATCCGAAGATCTCTTAGTCGCTGAGGTACCGTCAAGCAATTCTACTCATAGGCTAGTGCTGAACAAATATCCTATCATTCCGAATCACTTCATACTTGCTACCAAGCACTTTGCGGAGCAGACCGATTTGCTGCAGGCTGAGGATTTAGCCATGACATATGCAATCCTCCGAGCCTGGGAAAAGGATAATTCAGAAAAGAGCCAAAAAGATGTTACTACCGGTCGCAGCTTGAGGAAGGACGAGCCCGGTAGTAGTCTCTTCGCATTCTTCAATTCTGGGTCACACAGCGGTGCATCTCAGCCACATCGCCACCTGCAATTCGTGCCATTCGAAGATATGCAGAGAGATGTGCCGTCAGGCCAAGAGTGGCGGCCGCTGATTCCACCGGGCGCAGCGTTGTCGTCGATTGCATCTTCCGTACCGGAACTACCATTTGAGTCGGGGCAAGCACCGGTGCCGCTGGAAGCGACAGCAGATGACCTGTATGACATCTATTTGAACCTCGTCAAGAAGTATGTTGGCCTGGATACAGACAATAAACCGATCGGGAGTTACAACCTGGGCATGACCAACGGAAGCATTGCGTTGGCAAAGCGGACGAACGAAGCATATATTTTCAAGGACGAAGATGGTAACGACAACCCGATCGCTGTTAATGGTACGATACTGGCAGGAACACTTCTGGTGAAGGGTGGAAAGGAATGGAACTGGCTGAGGCAAGACCCAACAAATCTACGAAGGGTACTCGCCACCCTAGGTGTACCGAAGCAGACTTCCAATAGGCTTTGAGCTTCTGTTTGGATCAAATGTCGGAGGTGACACGCATCGCTGTCAACCACGCTCAAGTCGACATTGCAGTCCTCAGAGCCTCGAATTCAGCCGGTGTCTCTTCCTTCTTGGATGTAAGGACCTTGCTTCGGAGCTCATAGGTCTTCTGCCGAGCGGTTTCAATCGTCTGTGCGCCCGCGCTCGTTGTAAGAATCCCTTCAAGGGTCTTGCGGACTGTATCGCCATCATCATCAGGCAATAAAGGATATCCATCCGTTATGTCCTTTCTTGCACGCCTGCCATTCACACCGATACATCCAAGCAGCATGCCGAGATGGTCCATGACTTTTGTGTCGAGGAATTGATCCGAGGCGATGGGGCAGGTCACACACGGGACGCCTGCGAAGATGCCCTCCATCATGGTACCGAAACCTCCATGAGTCAACGCAAACTTAATGGCTGGATGTGCCAAGACTTCAAGTTGCGGCGACCAGCCAGTAATGATTCCACCAGTGTCAGGTCCTACAGCAGCCCTTAACCCCGTGGTATCTTCTCTGTGGAGAAAGACAAAAGGCGTCCTTGTCTTGCTCAGAATGTCGATGACCAGCAAAGCCTGCTCCCTGGAGAAGTCACCATGACTACCAAGGGCCACGTAGACTGCACTCTTCTCCGGTAACTTGTCAAGGTATCCCAGCACTTTGTCTTGATCGTTCACAGGCTCAGCTCTCTTCTCCATGGTCTGTCTGTATCCAATCTCTGCCACTTGCTGATACCAGTCCGGGATCATCGGTCCAACCATGAAATTCTTCGGACTTTTATCGATTTCGGTCCCTCTCCAGCTGTGGCCTTCCAGTCCAAGATTCGAGTTGCTCACGACCCAACCTTCGACCATAGTATACAGTGGACGGATGAAGTCGTAGTACAGCTGAGTCGCTATGTCTACTGCATCACCAAGAACAAAGTCGACTTTCTTCTCTACATCTCCGATGCCAGTCAACCCGACGTCCGTGTCCCAGTCTGAGCCCGGTACATTCTTAGGATGCTGAGCAACTCGCATCATATACCACGGACTGGGGAAAAGGCAGTAGACTTTGATCTTGGCTTCGTACAGCACTTTAATGGTGGCACCCATCAATGGGTTGACCAATGACGAGACCAACCTCTTCCCATGACCGAGCTTGCCATCCAGACCTTTGATGGTGTCTTTGATGGCATCTGCGAAGTCAGTCCCCATGACGAATCCAATTAGCTTTGCGGGATCGGTCTCGACAGCGTAAGCATGGAATCGACCTCCAGCTAGCTCGGTGACATGGACGTTTGAATTGGTAGCTTGGCCTGATGATGCGAACTGGCGCTTATATACGGAGAGTGAGAGGACTGGCATATGAATCTGAAGATCGGCCGTGGCGAGGGCGGTACAGGTGTTGATCATGTTGATAGTGTGGCCAGCCCCTGGGAAGGGCACGGCGAGGACGTGGGTTGGCATGATGAATGTGCAATTCGAGATGGATCGTCAATGAATACAGAATAGTCACATTCTACAAGCGGCGAAGGGTTACACTGAGCTCTATAAAGTAGCTGGACCCAGCATTGCTGACATCGGCGACTTTTACAAGGAGTCTTACCTCGACCAATTGTCAGGCGTGAAGCTTGGAGAAAAGTCTCCGAGGCCCAAACGAACTCAATTGTGTTGTAAAGCATATCCTCAGACGGTGTCAGAAAGTAGCGTGGTGCTTACTCATGATCCAAAGTTCGGTAGTGTCTGTTCGTATGGCAAATATGACGGCTGTTGAGGTTTGCGAGTCCACTATTGTGATGCTTCTTAGCTGAAGCCTTCCCTGATTTTGCGTTTTGAAGTCGCAAAACTTGTTCCGCGCATTTGTTCGCAACAATGTCTCAATGCCACGCATTCCACCTCGACTAATACGTCAAGCATCATCAATAGATCCACTGCTCGCAAGACTTTTGCCAGTGACACGAGATCTCCAGTCGGCGAAGAGTGAACTCCGATGGCTGCGAGAACATGCTGTCAAGCAAACCCAACACCAATGGCACCTACAATACACGGCCAGCGCGAGTCATGCCCAAGAACGACAGGCAGATGTCTCAAAACGACTGATCAGGTACTGTCATGAGCGAAGTAGAGGCAAGCCTTTGCAGTACATCCTTGGGACCGAGTACTTTGGTGATCTCGAATTGAGGTGTGAGCCGGGAGTGCTCATTCCGAGGTATGCTATCTCCTCCATCGATTATACGTCTCTCTCAATGAATTTCCATATGTGTGTAGGGCGCGTTGCTGATTGTCCGCAGGTGGGAGACAGCTTTCCTCGTCGAGCACCTGGCCAAGGTCATAGGAGGCAGATTCTCTGCAAAGAACGCTCATCCATTACGTGTGCTCGAACCATGCACAGGCACAGGCTGCATGTCTCTACTCTTGCAGCACAGTCTTAAGAAATTGAGATACCCTCGCTCAGTGCATACTCTCGGACTCGACATCTCGCCACAGGCAATTGATCTGGCAAAGAGGAATCTCACACACACCGGCATTATTGACATGAACACCACAGGCAGCACCATTGACTTCCGGGTTGCAGATGTACTTGCTAGCGGTCTTCACAATGCTCCAGACACGAATGTCTCGGACTGGCAGACTGTATTGAAGCAGTATGAGAGGGATCAGCACTGCCGCAACAATGACAATCACGGTATTCAGATGGGAAAGCGAAGCGACCGGGTCCAATCAAGAGGCAACTGGGATATTCTCATGTCCAATCCCCCTTATGTATCACCGACCCAATATCGACTGGTGACATGTCGGTCAGTCAGGGCCTACGAGCCGAAGCATGCTCTCGTCCCCCAGCCATGCACTGCTGAGAAGAAAGTCGATGAGGTGCAAGCAGATATTTTTTATCATGCTCTCATTGACATGGCTCTGTGCACTGAGGTCCAGTGTGTCATGTTCGAGGTTGGAGATGTGGCACAAGCTGGAAGAGTGGCAAGATTCATACGTGAGACTATCGGGAAAGCTTGGGGGAAACTAGTGCTTGAGGTGTGGAGGGACGAGCCAAACATCTTCTCTGACGACGCTGAGTTGCGGAAGGAAAAGAGCATTCTGGAGGGAATTGCAATAAAGGGCCGCGGTAACATTCGAGGCGTATTAGCCTATGATGCCCTTAGGCAGCAGTCTTGACCGGTGCGCTTGACGCCGAACCGTGCCGCATGCATACGCTTGTACAGCTTTGAGTCGTGCTCTGCACGAAGTTGTGCCTGTATGGCTTCATCTATGTACGACCAAGACCGGTGATCTGCAAGCCATCACGTCATGGCCTATTTGGGCTTCTTCGGCTTGTGATTGTTGGACCCGAGCTTTGTCGACTTCATCACTGACGATCGCGAAGTCGATGTGCATTGTACAACAGCGCCACAAAGACATCGACCTAAATATGACTCTCAGAGAAACCGGCTTCAAGCTAGCAGCGACCGTTATTCGTGATGGTCGCCGCTATGTCAACGACCAAGATGTCACGAATATCACCATTCGACGACTCCAGGACTACTACAAACAAGGCCTGCTCACGGCCGAAGACTACACTAAATGCTGTCTCGATCGCATCCATGAGCTCAATCCTTATCTCGAGGCTGTGATCGAAATCAACCCCGACGCTCTCGCCATTGCTCGGCAGCTCGATCGCCTGCCTGATCATCAGAAGGAGCAGCTATCGCTCTTTGGCGTGCCCGTCTTGGTGAAGGACAACATTGCTACTGCAGATAGGATGCAGACCACCGCTGGGTCATGGGCGTTACTCGGAAGCGTCGTTCCCCGTGATGCCTTTGTAGTGCGCAAGCTCCGCGAGGCTGGCGCCATCATTATTGGGCACGCAAATATGGGCGAATGGGCTGGCGTCCGATCGAGTGAGTATTCTTCTGGCTACAGTCCTCGAGGTGGACAGGTGCGTAACCCATATGACCTGCGAAAGACGCCATTCGGGTCGAGTTCTGGATCAGCAGTGGCCGTTGCTGCGGACATGGTCCCACTTGCGTTGGGAACGGAGACAGACACGTCCATTATTGGTCCGGCAAGCATATGTGGAGTGGTGGGCATCAAGCCGACTGTAGGTGTGACTTCTAGATCTGGCGTGGTACCGATCAGTAGGAACATGGACTCCGTGGGGACTCTGGCCAGATGCGTCGAGGATGCGGCCAAAGGACTTGAAGTGATTGCTGGTCCGGACGAACGAGATGAGACCACAATGAACCAACAGATCCCACGGCCATTGAGTTTCGGAAACAAGTTGGGAGCTGGGAAGGAATTTTTACCACGACTGGTTGGTGTGCCGATGAGGCGGTGCTGGGAGCTCTGCCCTGCAGACTGTGCAGCACTGGGAGAGAAAGTGCTGAATACATTACGAATCGTTGGAATAGAGATCGTCGAGCTTGATATTCCTAGTATTGACGAACGGACATCTCCAGATGGCCGTTGGGACTGGAAACATGGCGAACCGGAAAATTCTGAGTACACGGTCGTCAAAGTCGATGCCTACAATGATATCAGAAAGTATCTGGCGACCCTATCGAATACAGACATTCGATCAGTCGAGGACATTGTGAAGTACAACGAAGAGAATGATGGCACTGAAGGCGCCACTGCTGGTCTGCTACCGGCCTTCAAGAGCGGTCATGACGACTTACTAGAAATCATTGCAGCTGGAGGGCGTGAGGATGAGACTTATCACGAAGCATTAAGCCACATACGTCTCCAGACAAGGCAGAAAGGGATCGATGCTGCACTAGAAAATACTGGAGTATACTACAAGGAGAAGGTACAGGTCTTACTCTTTTGTGATCGCTTGGGCGTCGGTCAGCAATATGCGGCGCAAGCTGGGTATCCTGTTTTATGCATTCCCATTGGTCTCGATAAAGAAGGGCTGCCCGTATCTTTGTCACTAGTCCATACAGCATACAAAGAAGCCGAACTGGTGATGTGGGCAGATGCCATCGCAAATATCATGGAGGACAGATGCGGTCCGCCGGCTACTCCTACATACCGCAATCTGCTTGCAAAGAACATCCCCATCGAAAGGGTATAATCATTATAAGAGGGATATTCCAGACCGAGTTCTACCGGAAATACAGAATCGTAAAACTTCGTGAGATGTCAAGCATACATTATGTGCTCAACTTGAGCGGAAAGGCACTGTCCCTCCGCAGCCAGGTCTCAAAGTCCTTCAACCCAGGGTTCAATTCTCGCAAACTCTTGATATCGGCCTTGTAGCCATCGGTGCCAAACCAGGTGAGCATTCTGCCAAGCTCGGTGACCATGTACTTGAGGAAAGAGCCCAAGAACCAAAAGACCGGAGTTGGCGGTGCGGCAGAACCCTTCTGGAATATGGCTTGCAGCTCGTCGAAAGTGAGCTCGTCGCCAGCTAGACCGAGCGCCTTGTGGTTGTACCGCTCATTCTCCTGGAAAGCCAGTGCGGCAAAGAAGCCGATATCGCTGACCGCGATCCATTGCTGCTTCTTGCCTTGCAAACTATCCCTCATGGCGGTGAGAAACACTCTTGAGGGCATGCCAGGTTCCAGATTATCCATGAAGGCAACCGGCCTCAGAATCGTCCAGCCCATCTGCGTCGCATGATCCCTCAAGTGCACCTCGATCTCGAGCTTGCTCTTGAAATGGTCGATGGGCGTAGGGTTCTTCCAACTCTCCTCTTCGCCTCCTCTCTCAACACTACTGTACACAAAGTGCTTCACACCCCGTTTGACACTCTCATCAACCAACGTCTTCCCCTGCTTTACCTCGCCCTCAAAAGTGACGCCCTTTCCCATAGACACTTGCACAGAATATACACCCCAGACATTCCCTCCTGCCATTTTCTCCGCTGCGTCGAACAATCCCTCCACATCGTCCAAATTCCCCTTGACAAGTCGTACATTCGTCCCTCGATCCTGCAATCTCCGCGCCGCTGCACTCTCGACGTCACGAGTGACGGCCAAGATCAAGAAATCCTCCTTGCGTGGGCAAGAGAGCAGGGCATCGACTACACTACCGCCCTGCTTGCCCGTTGCACCAGTGACAAGTATCGATTTGGGTGCTGCCATGGCTTGGATGGGTCTAGAATCGTAGGGAAGTGGTGGTGTGCCAAGTGGGATAGATGAAAGTCAAGACACGGCTGCAGCGCTGGGCGGCGCGGGAGGAGGGTGTATACCTACCTGCTTTGGAGTTGCACAGGGATCGCAGCGCTGGGGGTAAGATCCTTCGTCAGGTTTCCGACGTGCATATGCAAAAGGGAGAATGATGGTGAGGGGGCGGGCTTCGGCTCTCCAATTTGTGCGCTTCCGATGCAGCGGGGCGGCGCTAGCGGGCAAGCTTTGTGTCGTTAAAATACGGAATGGTACTCAGTTTCCGGCGTCCCGATCGAGCATTTTGCATTAGTAGAGGCTGAGGTCATGTCCGTTGTTGACATGTTGAGTAACATTAGGAAGTGGCAGATCTTGCGAGGTGAGTTGTCCGGACGGAGTACCGATGAGAAGGATGGCTGCGGTGTAGGTCTGGGATTGTTCGCGAGCATACAGAGCTGTCGTTCGTTGTCAATTTCCATCACGGTCCTTCTCTGCTGGTCAGTTTTCTACCATTCATTCTATTGTAGAGACATCTAGAGCAAGTCGACATGTCGTCCATTCAAGCCATCTTGAGCGTCTTTGAGCGCCTCTGGACCATCCTTCTCGCTTTCTTCCTGGATATCAACCCCCAGTCGAAGCGCATGACCACGGCAAACCAAGTTCTCAAAGCATACAGTACTCTCTCCGTGGACGCTATCCTGCATCCGCTCTCTTCTACAGTATTCAAGCAACAGATCTTGCCCATGTCCTTGGGCATGCCAGCCAGGAGCAAGGATGAATTCAGCAAGCACGCAGCGGGCATCACTTCGGTGTTCGAGAAGTTCCGTATGGAGACACAGCAGATTTATGAGGACGAGGTCAAAAATGCTGTGGTGATCTATGCGAAGATGATCGGAACTTTGGTGAAGGGCATGGGTCAGTGGGAGAACGAGTGTGTTATGATCATGAAGTTTGACGAGAGCGGGGAGAAGGTTGTGGAGTTGCAGGAGTTTGTGGACTCGCACAAGGCGAAGATGATGAAGGAGAAGATGGCACCAAAGGATTTTGAGAAGTCATGAAGACCGCATGAATGATCGATGAAATCGAAGAATGAGGGCTGTACAGCTTGGAACAAAGCGAGAGAATGAAACGACATGTATAGAGCTTTCAAAATGGTTTTATACGTGGCTGATATATGTCATCCGGGTTTCTGAGCATAATCTATTCGCGAATCAGTGCTGGTAACTTGTGTACTTCTACTAGGAAAAGCACGAGGACTTTGGTTGTCTGGAAGCGAGTTTACATTGACTATTCGCTAGAGAGATGGGAACATTAGTACTGGGACCTATTCTCATACCACCGACATGATCTCCATCTCATCGCCAATCGATGTCCAACTATCATCGCTTCTCTACATCCCCAACAAGAAGGCCTGCCACAGAGCCACACTGCCTGCCAGACCCGGAAACACGACCCTCCACTTATTGCACTCGATCCACCTGCTCGCCAGCTCCACCGCATTCGACTTGTCCGTCGCCTTGCCCAATACATCCAGCTGAGCATTGATAGGCTGCAGGTTCACTGCGCTGTGGACGACGTTCGCGACATGGCAAAGTGCTGACAGGGCAAAAAGCCTCCAGTCTCCTTTCATGCTGCCCTGAGCGACACTGTAGGCACCAAATGCGTACCCGAAGATAGCCAGCATACTGATGGGGCGGAAGAAGTTGTTGCCTACTTTGTGCATGAGAGGCCATTGCTGACCAAGCAGAGAGGCGCGGTCAGCGTGAGCGGCGTTACCAGCAGAAGGGAAGCCGGCGATGAGTGTTGGAATGGTCATCCATGATTGTGTGATGGCATTGCCTGGCTTGCTCAGCTTAGTTAGAGAGACCATAAAGATAGAGACGCACCGACGAGGACGAAAGATGCGGTCACGGTGGCCGCAGTGATGGACTGAGGCAGTGGGATGATGGTCATGTTGATGAGATCGAATATAGTGTCGTCAACGGTGAGCCAGGTCAAGCAAAGATGTCGTGGAAGAGATCAGTAAGAGAAGCAATATAGTCCCAGTGCATGCGGACAGAGCGCAGGTCATACGAGCTGGAAGCATGCATGCCAACTCGTCAGGTAATTTGCCGATGTGAACTCACCATGCTTTCCGGTAGATGCTGGACAACCTCCCCGGTCCGGCCGAGGGGGGCCGTCCTGCATGCGAGTGGATCCGACGAAAGGTGGATCGATATGCAAGGGACAGGATCGTACAGTTGCGTCATGAGGAATGCTCAAGCTCTTGCCTTCTTGTGTGCAACAGAGTCGACATGCGAGCATTTTGACTGAGCAAACTGCACACGTACGTGGAGAATAGAGCCAGAACATCTTAGGGTAGAAATGTAGTATTAATGATAAACGAGACAAAAGATTCTATCTGAGGAGTATATTGCGGAATGGACCCATACAAAAAGGAAAGAAACCAGAATCAAACATGAGCATTGATTGGAACTGCTCCATCGTTCGTCTCCGCTCGAATCTTCAATGCTACCCTGTTGAACTCTGCCCGCTCGTCTATTGCCTTCTTCTCGGCATCAATCCATTGAGTAATAATCTGATCCTTCTTGGCAGACGTGCGAGGTTCGAAGGCCATCTGAAACGGGTCGGGCTTGATGATGAGAAGTGAATTGGACTTGTCGAGCGGTGGGTCGATTTCGAGGCCAGTCTTAGGGTCGATCTTCTTTTTTAGATTGAAGGCCCAAAGTAGACCACCGCAAGCAAGGAAAGTCTCGTCCTGTGTGAGGGTCATGCCCAAACACTGCCTTTGACCCCATCCAAAACTCGTCATGCCCTTGACGGTGGGAAACTGAGTAAGCGGCTCCTGATATGTTGGCCAGCCAGGTTCTACCCAGCGTTCGGGCCTGAAGTTCTCTGGATCCGGATACTTTGCAGGATTGCGGAGGAACGCCCTAGAAGCATGTCAGCAGGATTCATGGTGGGTATTAAGGCTCGACTTACCAGTCCAGTGGTAGAATACGGGTACCCTTCTCGATGAAGTATCCGTTATAGTAATCGTCCCGCTCTACTTCATGAGCTACTCCAGTCGGCACGTTAGGCTTCCAGCGCATCGCCTCCTTGATACACGCCCTCAAGTAAGGCAGCTTGGGTAGATCGTCCATCTCAGGTTGCCGTCCTTCCAGCTGCTCGTCGATTTCACGTTGAGCCCTGGCCTGTGCGTCTGGGTGGTAAACCATGGCGAGCAAGAAGTAGTTCAGGGGCCCGCCAATAGTGAAAACACCGACCAAGGCCATCATACCAAGCACCGATGATGCTTCGTAATCCCCCGATAGCACATTTGTCTTCTCAGTCTCCAGGTATTGACGAGAAAATGATGGACGAGCAACACCCTTTCTCATCTCTTCTTTAACTTGAAGAAGCCTATCCATCCACCAGGCCTGCTGCTTATCATGGCGCTTACGCTCTGCAATCTTCCAAGGGTTGATCATTTCTGGCAAACGCCAGAGGGGTGTGATGATATTCGTAATAGGTCCAGCCGGTGACATCTGGGTTAGCAAACCCCAAGCGCTCGGTATCAGATCCGGAGAATGAGTGTGATCGTCCCATACGAGATGACACATGATCTTGGCTGCCATGTCCTCTAGCGTAAAGTTGAAGTCATCCGGATCTATGACCAGACGATAAAGCCAGCGCTTGACTTCGTAATCCATGAATCCATAGTAGGAAGCATTGTGACCTTGAGTCAGATAGCCATGAGTGAATCGTCTTTGGCGGGACCAGTACACTACATCTAAATCAGTATGCCTGTGGCCGAGAAACGAGCTTCAAACTCACTGTTGTGACCCATTAGTGGTAGGTACTCCATCGATCCATCTGAACTCTTCGAATCGAAAAGGGACGGTACTGCTGGTCTGTCCGAGTTGTACTTTGCTCGCTTTACGAGCAGATCCTCTGCAATTTTCTCATCGGATACAATGACGAACTTGGTCCCAAGCATCTCCGTGCGATATATGGGTCCGTACGTGTCGGCCCATTCTTTGAACTTCAACCACATGAACTGGATTGGCAGGTCATGGATGCGGCCCAGATAGGGCAGCAGAGTAGGACCCGGCAGTTCATGGGGATCTTCCTTGCGCTTCTTGACATTGTTGAAGAACGTGGCTAGGTAGAAGCCCAGTGGTGCCAGTACACCAACGACCAATAGCAATGGATGCATGACAGTCTCTTATGGCCGCGTAGTGATTCCTCAGGCCAAGCAAAAGCGAGCAGAGCCAAGGGACAGGGGCGATGGTTATGATGGGAAATATGATATACAATCAGATGGGGACTGACCTGAGTATGAGCACAAAGTCATTCACCATGCTATGGCAATGTGGCGAGCGCTCAACAAACAACCCGCCCCAAGTGCCCGACACCATACGAGCTAAGCAGGGGTGATAATGCTTGATTAAGATGATGCCACGATCAGGGCTTCGGACAACGAGAAGCTAGGAGGTCGGAAGACTCCGCTGGCTGACCAACGGTCATAACAGGTCCATGATTTCCCGGCTGCCTGCCCAGTATTTCTCGAACTGCCAAGGACGCACTACAGCATTCCAAAGCCGCATAGAACATCTGAGGTCGATGGTGGAGCGATGTGACGATCTGTCATGTGCATTCTCGTTCATCTGCAAGTCGGAAAGTTCAACTCGGCTCAATGGCCTGCCTCGAGGTATTTCGCTTGGATTGGATGTTGTTTCTCGCACGAACACTCACTGGCGCCCGAGCATAGCTCCAGGAACAAGAATGCCGTCAATTGTACGGGTACACGAGATGAGGAAAGGTTGCGAAAAAGGAAGTCCGAAGTCCGCGAAGGAAAAACCGTCAGCGTTGTGGTCATCGTCGTTCCGTTTTGAGCCGCATTGCATGATGACTTCATCCTTCCTTCGAAAATCCTCAACCTGGGTCATCTTTCAGGAAATGGTCCTTGCTTTATCGGGAAAAATGTCCGAAGGTGCAGGTGTTTGCCGTCGATGGAGCTATTCTCGTGCGATGCACCACGGCCTCGCATTTCTCCACCGCTGTTGTGCTCGGTGCTACCGGAATCATGTAATGACCGTGAATTGTTGATTACCATGATCAATGTTATTAACAAAAGGTAGGAGACCCGCTGAGATTGTAGATTCGACCCACTTCGCAATCAAGATCAAATTCACGCAACACAGCAGACATGGCAAGTCAAATGCCCTCCAGGCCAGTTGGCTCTTATCCACCCACAGGGATCGATGTCCTCGTTGTAGGCACAGGTCTGGCCGGGCTTACAGCTGCCCTCGAATCCATCCGTAAGGGCCACAATGTACGCGTGCTGGAGCGTAATTCCGATATTAATACTGCGGGGGACATGTACTTCATGGGTCTTTCGGCGACAAGATTCTTCAAGCACTGGCCGGATATGCTCGATGTCTACCAACGCATCTCCATTCACGATGCGTACATTGAGACATTCAAGCATGACGGGACCCAGATGATCAAGCCGATGAGAGTAGCAGACAGACTGCGAGCTCAAGGCCTTGATCCGGAGACTGCTCCTGGCACTTTCCAGATGCGACCACTGGTCTACAAGATGTTCGTGCAGGAAGTCGAGAGACTTGGCGTTAATGTTGAGTTCGGCAAGCGAGTCGTCGAATACTACGAAGATGGCGACAAGGCAGGCGTGGTGACTGACGCTGGTGAAAAGTTCGAAGCTGACGTCGTTATTGCGGCAGACGGCGTAGGGTCAAAGGCACAGAAGCTGACCGGTGGTCAAGTCAGAGCAAGATCATCAGGACGAGCAATGTGGCGAGCTGCCTTCCCCATTTCGTACTTGGACCAAAATCCCAAGGTCAAGGAGTTCTTCTGCATGGTCAATGGCGACAAACCCATCGTGCGGACTTTCCTCGGACCTGGCACTTATGCGCTTACCCTTACACGGCCAGATACCATCATTTGGATCATGAACCACGACGTGACCGGTAGCGAGGCCGAGAGCTGGAACGCCACAATCGACTACGATGAGGTCATTGACGGTATGGACAAGATGGCCGGTCCAGGTTGGGCACCCATCTTCAAGGATCTCATACGCTGCACACCTCCGAACACCATCATCAATTTTGAACTCCTCTGGCGCAACCCGCAGCCGAGCTGGATCTCTCCTGGCGCTCGCGTCGTGCAGATCGGCGACAGCGCTCACTCCTTTTTGCCAGCATCCGGTAATGGCGCTACCCAAGCCATCGAAGACGCTGTCACCATTGCCTCCTGTCTTCAGATCGGTGGCAAAGCCAACATTCCACAGTCTGTCCGCACTCATGTGCGCTTCCGGTAGGACACCTGCTCCCAGCATACTTATCCTTATCTAACGCCTCACAGATTCATTCGCAACTCATGCGCACAGAAGCTAGGCTTCTCGAACGCGGAGCTTCTTCAAGAGACCGACTGGGATAAGGTGGCTCTAGATCCTCGCCGTGCTCAGCCGAAGCTTCCCAAGTGGGTCTGGTCTCATGACCCTGAGCATTACGCATACGAGAACTACGAACTTGCTGTCCAGTCGATGAAGGCAGGTGTGGAGATGGAAGACGAGGACAAGTTCCCACCCAACTATCCACCAGGCTACAAGTACGAGCCGTGGAACATTGAGGATATTATGGAGGACATGAGGGCAGGCCGGCCGGTCGACCTTGGTCCTGGTGATTGGTCATGAGCTCGCGAGATGTGACAACGAGCCAAAGCATACGGAGATTTGCTTCTCATATCCGGGTACCCTAGGTTTAGCAATTCAGACCTTTCAGCCGTATTGCGCGTATCTGGATATCACTTCCGAAGTCTCTTGAGAGTAGATCCCATTTCCTCTCCAGCTTCTAAAGCTCTCATTGTCTTGTCATCGACGTCTTTCCTCTCTGCACAGATGGCAGTGACCTGATCGACAAGCGAAGGAGGTACTACCACCACACCGTCCTGATCACCCACCAGAATGTCGTCTGGGTTGATCCACAAATCGTCTTTGAATTGCAAAGGCACATTGATCTCGCTGGATCTCGTGATTGTGTTTGAACCGAGAATTGATGTCCCCTTGGCGAAGAGCTGTGGAGCCATCAGCAATGATTCACTGATTCTGTTTTCGCCTTACAGGGAGGTCCATCCCCTGAATCTCAGCTATATCTCTAAAGCGACCATCAATGACGACGCCAGCAGCACCAGTGACTTTCGCTCTCGTTGCCATAAGGCCGCCAAAGCAAGCAGAGTACATCGAAGAAGGTTGAGATATATACATAATCTTGCCCGCCTCTGAATAGTCAATGAAGTGCTTCGCCGGTTTTGGCGAGCTTGTGTCCTTCGCATCCACCATCTTTACTGTCACGGCTTGACCAATAATTGTCGGCGACTGTGCCGGATTATTACCCTGCCGATAAGGTGACCACATTGAAATGCCATTGAGGAAGCCTCCGAAGGGATATTTGAGCTTGACCAAAGCATCGCCGATCTGCTCAATTATTAGTAGCAGAACACATCTTCACGAGTGCGAATGGTACATCACAACTTGCAAATGGTCGGAGGGCAGTGATGAAGCGTGACATGGTCTGCTGGCGTTACGAATTGATGGAGCAGTCTATGATGAGGCTTGAACTCGGCGCAGTACTTGTACGAAGAAGCCAATGATAAGTAGCCTATGTTTGTGGATATACATGAGGTCGACGCCTTCAGGATGCTCCGGTTACGGCCTCGGAGGTCGAAAATCCGCTGTTGGTCATCGCAGCTAGTCTTCAAGTCGACTATCAGCATGGCGCATCACCTCATCAACAAAGAATTATTTCTCATCGTCGCCAAATAGAGGATATACCATACGACCGTGTTGATATGTCGCTGGGTTTTCATCCGAGTATTTACGCCCGTCGCACTTCAGAGCAGCTCCTCATGCTCGTTCATGCAACCACAACCATCACAACATCACAACATTCACAACGATCACAAGGCTACTGAAGATTGCCCGGCTTAGCAGTCAATAATGCCTCTCAAGAGGGGCGTGCGGCAATATCTGTTCAAAGGCATCTGCCAGCAAAGCGTCGCTCGGACGCAAATCATGGCCTTCGCCACCTCATCCACTCGCCACCGAGCACAGAATCGCGCCAGAGCAGCTTATTATCGTGGCGGTACTTCGCGTGCTATTATGTTTCGCACTCAGGATCTTCCACACGACAGAGAAACATGGCCTCACATCTTTCGGTCCGCCATTGGCTCGCCCGATGCTCACGGCCGACAGCTGGACGGTATGGGCGGTGGCATCTCCTCACTCTCCAAGATCTGCGTCATTGGGCCGTCTGATGACCCCGAAGCTGATGTGGACTACACATTTGCTGCAATCGGCGTAAGGAATGATGAGGTTGACTATAGCAGTAATTGTGGCAACATGACAGGTGCCGTGGGACCATTCGCTGTAGACTCTGGACTCGTTGCTGCGACCGCGGACGGAATGAAGCGGGTTGTGATACGCAACACAAATACCAATAAGCTAATTCGATCAACCTTCGAGGTCGAAGCTGGAGAGGCAGTCGCGGTGGGAGACTTCGCCATTGAGGGAGTCAGTGGCACCGCTTCAAAGATTCAGCTATCTTTTCTGGATCCTGCTTGTGCGAAGACTGGCAAAATGCTTCCTACCAACAACAAAATCGATGTCATTGACGGCATTGAAACCACCTGCATAGATGTCGGTAATCCTTGCGTCTTCGTCAGAGCGGCAGACCTGGATGTGGAAGGATCCATCCTAGCAGATGAAATCGAGGCGCATCCTACCTTAGCCGTCCGTCTGGAGTCGATTCGTCGGAGAGCGGCTGTTGCGATGGGTATCGTCGCAGATGAAGCAAAGGTGCCGGGTTCAATACCAAAAATCGCCATGGTCTCGAAGCCGCACAAGCACGAGCTTGGCAGTGGAGTGACGCTAGATAAGGGATCGTGCGATCTGGTGGTGAGAGCTATCAGTGTGGGCCAGCCTCATAAAGCGTGCCCGATCACTGTCGGACTGGCACTGGCGGCTGCAGCTAAGCTGAATGGCTCGACTGTGCATGCGTGTGTCTCGGAGACACCAGTCGATAAGGAAGGCATAACGCTTGCTCACAACAGTGGGAGGATGCTGGTCGGTGCAGCTTTCGACGGCGACGGCGAGGTTCAAGAAGCGACCGTATACAGCACCGCTCGGAGACTTATGGACGGGACGGTCTATTGGAAATGACGACTCTCCCGAATCAAGCACTAACGTCATACATTTGGTGCTGGTTCTGGACTGCAGTCTACATACTATTTGTCCTCTTTCTAAGACAAATAAAACTCAATATCTGACAGACTAGAAGGGCTGAAACTGGCCAATAGTGTTGATACCTTGATCATGAGTTGCACTTCGACGAATTCATGGAAGAAACATACAGGGCGTATTTCTGCCTCCACCTTGTCAACACTAATCAGTAAGGCACAGGCCTCGGCCGGTCTGTCGACTTGTAAACAGACGCAACGATAAGTGTATATGGTCGATCATCGTTCGCTCCGATAGCTTGACCGTGGCGGTCTACACCTTCGAGGCGTATGGGGCGGTCGCTAGCGACACAGGTGTGGCAAACGGACCATGACTGAAACTTGACCTCGGACCTCATAAATGGCAGCAGATTCCCGCTTCCGGACTCTTTGATAGATCTGAGTCACTCAGTTTCTACTTCTTGGCCTCAACCGATGCCTTGGTCCATACCACTACCAAACGCACTCCTCTCCGGTCTCATTCTGGAAACAAAATCTTTGGACAGCAGAAAGTTCATTCCCATCAAGTCATTACATACTCTCGTATCTCGTCAAGCATCCAACGAGGCAATTGTAAACGATATGCACATCTAATTCCTGAAGCTTCTCCTCCTCTTGGTCGATAGGGTCGTCTTGGTCGTCTTGCCCTTCCAGTTGCTCGTCACCGTGATGCCAGCGCTTGGCTGCTTGGTGCTACGAGCAGAGTAGGTAAACTTTCCTCCACCGGCGTTGACCATGGTGATGGCAGTACCGGCGCTGGGGTTGTTTAGCTGCAAAGATAAGCGGGCAGAGCCATCGACGACGTTACTGTGGGCGGTCACAGAGAGGGTGCCGCCTTGTTGTGTGGTGTAGGTGTAGCTGTCGATGGTCACAACATCTGCGGAGGACGGGTCGTTGATGACCTTGACGATGTCGGTGGCATTGAGCTTGGTAGAAGTAGACTTGACAGTGAGCTCGAGCTCGTACGACTCGATGGCGGTGACATTGGGAAGAGTGAAGCTGCATTTGGAGCTGCTGCCGCCAGTTAAGATGATAGGGTTACCGCTCTTTTGGGACCAGGAGTAGCTGAGATCGTTCGACGGGAACGAACTAGCGTTGGGAGAGGAGCCAGTGAGAGCAGCGACGATACCAGAACGGAGGGTCTGATCGACGCCGGCATCTGCGGTGATAGCAGTGGGCGCTTCTCCACCACCAGTACCAGTGCCGGTCCCTGGAGCAGGGCAGTCGGTAGTGAATGGAGTTGGAGCAGTACCGACGGGCCAAGGCTTGAGCTGGCCAAAGACGTTGCCATTGTCATCCGGTCCAATGCCATCCCGAAGGTGTACCATTTGGCTGAAGTCGTTGGGTCCTGGAACACGGCCTGGAACGGTCGACTCTGGGAAGATCCATTCGGTGACTGGCTGAACATATCGACCAGCGGTAATCTGGCCACCGTTGGTTGCACGAGTACCAGTGCTGGTGGTGACGAGGTAGTCGCGAGAGTACTTGGTCAAGGTGGATGCACCCGCGCGCCAGATCCATTTGTTGCGGGCGTCACCAGCGCGGATACTAGCAGATCCGACTGAGGTATAGGTCTCCTTACCATCGCAAGGGGAGACATCAATGCGGGAAATCGTGATGGCCACAGATGCGTCGCTGGTGTACCCCACGAAGCGAGTGTCGGCATTCTCAATATTGGCAGCAGCTTGGCCGTCGACAACACCAATGATGGCTTCCTCAACACGAATGTAAGGGGGAACGCCAGTGGTCAGGATCTGGACATTCTGCGCGACAAGCGCATAGACAAGAGTCTCACCGCCAACACGAATACCGGAATAGTCGATGTAGTCGCCGGCTTTCAAAGGAGCCATGGTCAGCGAGTCCGGAGCGGTGAAAGTGGTCTGGCCAGCCGGTCGATTGGAGGAAGGGCACTTGGTGTCGTCGGCGGATCTTGGTACGCACATGGGGAACCCACTGAAAGCTGTCCGAAGTCAGATCTGCAGCCACCATCGGAAATGGCTTCACTCACAGGAGATGCTCGGGTTCTCATCATCGGCAGTGAATTCGGGTCTGGCTGTGTAACCCGCGGAGTACACTGCATTGGGGTCGTTGATCCTCAAGACTTGACCAGTGGTAAGGGTGATTTTGCCGTCGAATGCAAGACTGGCAATAGTGCCCGAGGAGGTCCCCAGAAGGAATTGGGCAATCTGTACCTGACCAGCAATGGCCACATCATCGACGTAGTTTCCGACAACCTGATACAAGATGAGCCACTGATGAAAGGACAAAATCCCATCGATCTACTCACGGCGACTTCCATACCGTTGAACGCTCCACCAGCAACGTTTTTGAAAGGCACCCATGCCGCAGGGAATTGGAACTGCAAATTCTGTGGGATGACAATAGACAACCCGTTAACAGAAATCCGACCACCCGTATTGAAAGCAGCGGAATCTGCAGATGCGCTGTGAGACGTTAGGCGCGGATCTTAACGTGTCCGATCGGGGCAAGTACTGACGAGTCAAGTGCACCTTGCACAGTGAAGGGCACAACGGCCGCACGAGCTATGGCCAGAAGGCCTGTAAGAGCAATAAAGAGGAGCGACATCGTGATTGCTAATGTCATAAAGTGGTACACAAGACAAGGGGTTGAGAAGATGATGGTGCACAGAAGCAGAGCTAAAGTTTACCTTTATAGCTTCATCGACTCTGGCAGAGTCCAAGACTTGTAAGGCGAATACGATGACCTTCGTAGCATCAGACCTGCGCAAGTATTGTCCTGGAACTATCCCGGTCTATGGAGAAGCTAAGTCAAGTGGTAGGAGTCAGTCGACAAGGTTCCCAAGGGATCCAGGCAACGGTCTGGAGGACCGAGCATATTGCAGCTGTATGACCCAGAATACCCGATGAGGCGTGACAAGGATACATTTTTCGTCCAGAACGAGATTCCATATTGGGAACGAGCAAGTCCTGAGTCGGGACTGGAGTCGAGAAAGCAAGCCACCAAGGCTGGGTACCATCAAGTGTTACCGTTGCGATAGTCGTTTGACTTGCAGAAGAACGCCACGTGTCTGCAGAAGAGGAGCAGCAGACCAGAGTTCTGGAGATCTCGTGGAACCGAGATTGAGGATAATGGCTTTGTGGCCGACGTTAGCCTCGGTGTGAGCGGTGGAACACGAGAATACATCAAGTACGACGCCACCAAACACCAAAGTCGCACCAATTAGCGTAATATGCGATCAGAAATTCTCCCGCGTCTTCGTGTTGATTGCTGGTAGACTTGCTCCACGTAGCTGCATGGCGGAAGACCAGATTGAGGTCTGTGGGACCGACGGGTCATGAGAAGATGATCAAGAAGCATCGACAGGTCATGGCGATAGCTTGTCTAGCTTGACGGAGGGCTTGAAGGGCGGCTTAGCCTTGGTTCGCAGGAGCAAGTCGAACCGTACGAAGGTACCTCGGTGCGTAGCGAGAGAGTAAGCAGTAGACAGCTGATGGGCTACTGGGTTCGGGGAGGCATGAGACGAAGATCCGGCAGAGGTCGGTGAAGGAGCCGCTCCTCCCACTCCAGACTACTTTCCCCGCCAGTGGTAATGCCAAGCTCGTGGCGCCTTGGCAATGCTCCAGACCGTTGGATCAGCCGTCGCGCTCCACCTTGGGCCAACTTCATCCTACCGCAGAACCGTTCTCGGTCACAGCGACGCCTCTTTATATCTATACCTCGTCTTCCACCACTAACGATCCGATCTCATGGAAGCCATCGCTGTCTGACACAATGGTACAACAATGGTACTGCCTAAATAGGCAGGCTTCAGCTCTCCCAATCCGGAGCCCTGGTCCTGGATCCACTTCCGCCAACATTCCAGCACTCTGGACACGTCAATTAATATCGACATGATGACCGAGCCGCATTGGTCTTCGCTTAAGAGAAAGCTAGCGTATTCCCGACACGATCCCGTCTATGGCCCCATCTATGGGTCCGCCTGTGGTAGCTGTCGATGTGGCAGGCATGGCCAGAGCGTCCGCCCTAGATATGGCTTGCCTCCATGGCTTGAGCTTCCACTTGTTCGTGTCAGCGGCGTTCATCACATTGCTTGGTTGCATGAGCATCTACCTTCACGCGCCACTATCGGTTCACCTTCGTACCAAGGGAATCAGCAAGGTCGCGACTCGCTTAACGATTCACGGACGGCTGAAAGTATATCGATACAATTTATCCACTCCAGCTCGCGTACCATCCGCTGAGCCGCCATCTGATACCGGATTGGGGCTGCACCCTCCGACTTCATGGCGCCATGGCAGGTAGATTCTTCAGTGTGCATGTCATACGGATGCCTCTGGATCGTGTGCAGGAAGAATTGAATGCCGTGATGATCGGGTAGAGGTTTCGATTCTTTGCGATCCATCTACAGCGAAATCATGCCCTACTCGTGACTGATTCACTCGTCTTCTGATAGATATAAAGACCAAGACCTTGGTCCTGACAAGGCTTGATTCTTACTCAAACCGCTCATCTTCTCTGTTTCTGGCAGACCTCCCCCTGGTCATTTCCAAGTTAGCCATACCCATCGTTGGGCAATGCTTCACACTATTCTTCTCTCATTGGCTGCCGGGGTTGCACAGGTCCTGGCAGGGGAAACAGACAAATGGGACAGCCCTGTTTACAACTACTTGTATCAGTTCCCTCTCCCATTCCCTACTGTGAAGCAACCTTTGTATACCTACACCAGACCTGATGGCCGCGCCATCGACTATTACGAGGTCACCATCAAGCCAGTCGAGGCTCAAGTCTACCCGAATTTGGGTAAGACCAAGCTCGTCGGCTACGATGGCGAGTCTCCAGGTCCTACCTTCAACATGAAGAGGGGCAGGGAGGCCGTCGTCCGATTCATCAACCAAGGCACTCAGTCCAGTGCCATCCATCTCCACGGATCATACTCCCGCGCTCCATTCGACGGATGGGCAGAGGATACGATTCCTGTCGGCTCCTACAAGGACTATTACTACCCTAATGCCCAAGTCGCACGTACTCTGTGGTACCACGACCACGCCATTGATCACACCGCTCACAATGCCTACTTTGGTCAAGCTGGCTTCTACATCCTCCACGACGATGAGGAGCTCGCCATTCCTGGTCTTCCCCAAGGAAAATACGATATTCCTCTTGCCCTCTCCTCCAAGCGCTACAACTCTGACAGCACCCTCTGGGATCCCGATGCCAATGGCGAGAACCAGAATCTATTCGGCGACGTCATCCATGTCAACGGTCAGCCGTGGCCATTTTTCAATGTTGAGCCACGCAAGTACCGCTTCCGCTTCCTCGACGCTGCAGTCAGCCGATCCTTCGTTCTCCGTTTCGAGAGCGAGACAGGTGTCAAGCTGGGTTTCAATGTTGTAGGCTCTGATGCCGGTCTTGCTCTTAAGCCTGAGCCCGCCTCTGAGCTGCAAATCTCCATGGGTGAACGCTACGAGGTGGTAGTCGACTTTGCCGCCTACAAGGGCCAGAACGTTACCCTCCGCAACAACAGGGACGTTCAGGCCGATAAGGATTTTGCCAATACTGACAAGGTCATGCGATTTGTGGTTGGCCAGACTGTCACCGATAACTCCAAGAACGATGCTCTTCCATCCACTCTCCGGTCTGTCCCTTTCCCTGCAAACCAGAACGCAGTCAACCGCAACTTCAAGTTCGGCCGCTCTGGGAGTGGAGGATGGACTATCAACGGTATCACCTGGGAGGCTGGTCCAGAGAGCCGTGTTCTTGCCAAGCCCCAGCGTGGTGCCACTGAGATCTGGACTCTCGAGAACACATCCGGTGGTTGGTCCCACCCAATCCACATTCATTTAGTAGACTTCCAGATTATCTCCCGTACTGGTGGCGACCGCACTGCTGTGCTCAACCAGGAGAGGAGTGTACTCAAGGATGTCATCTGGCTCGGAAGGAATGAGGTCTTAAAGGTTATCGCCCGATACGCCCCTTGGGATGGTCTCTACATGGTAACACAATCACAAGATTCTCTCGTTCTTCGACATTGCTAACTAGAATAGTTCCATTGTCATAATCTGATTCACGAGGATCATGCCATGATGGCAGCCATGAATGTCACGGCTCTCGAAGATCTCGGTTACGACGAGAAGACCCGCTTCCTCGACCCACTCGACCCCAAGTACATTGCCAAAGCATACTCCTCCAGCGTCACTGGCCAGTCTGCTATTATGGACAAACTTGCGTATTTCGCTAGCCTCGAGGCATACGACAATGAGCAAGCCATTGACGACAAACTGAAGAGCTACTGGGTAACCAAAACTATCGCCACGACGGCAGCTGCCAGTGTAAGTACTACCACTAAGCCAGTAGAAGACAAGAAGACAAGTACCGTCACTTCTGCACCGGTAGTAACATCAGCAAAGACTACGAAAACGACGACCACGAAATCGTCCAGCACCAAGAAACGATGATCACGAGACACGACTGCATTCGCATTGTGCATTACCATTACGAGTTGACGACTAGCCACCGAACGAGGCCCACGATCCTTACGAATGACCACATCCGCACGATATTCCCCAATCGCTAAGCATAGTTGTACTGCATTATGGCTCGACCAAGCGGAGGAGGAACAGTACCCACTACCAATATTTCTTAGTACCACTACATGGTTATAGACAGTGTTCGAATCCTACCTGTCATGCGACTTTTCCAACCATCATCCTTTTGTCCCATCGATCCTCCACCGTCCTTGCACGTGGGGTGCATGTCTATCGAATCTGTACAAAGTGTGTGCCAACAGTCTCGTATGCCCAGTAAGCCAACTGCTAGGGCAGCTGTCATGCATGCCTCATTATTTTTAGGGTGTTTCCTTCCGCTTACTTCCGCTCGCGACGCCTTTGTAGCCCATGCAGGAATTTTAGCGTGCTATGCGAAGGAACAGGCCGCAGCCCACTCGCATTCTAACTGCATCCTACTCACAACTCGAGCAAGCGAAAGTGTTACTAGCTTTCAATACTACCAGTTTTGCTTCTTCACTTCTTACTGGGAGCAGTGAAGTTGAGATCTTGCTTCAATCGATCCCGTCGAGACGCTGCTCTTGACATGACAATTACCACAACGACTAGGCAAAAGACATGCCTTTCAGAGAAGTCAAACAAGCGAGTCAGTAAAGATTAGACCAAGCTATTCCAAGCTGTTGTCCAAGGAATCTGGAACACATCTGCCGAAATTGGCTAGCATTGCCTGCTGTCTCACTAGAAGCAGTAAAAGATCGATGCAGTGCAGGTGTAGAAGCACGTGAGGAAGTTGTCCCCATATTGAGCTGTGGATCTTGATGGCGAATTACAACGTTGATGGTGTAGCGATGATGCAGAGACTATTGTCTTGTTATCACAGCGAGCATGAAGATGTCACTGGTGCAGCATTGCATGCAGTGAGCATGTTCCGCCTCGCATGACCTGCCATAAACCTGCAGCATTCTGGAGCCGGCCTTTTCAGCTGAGTAGGAAGCCTTGGTATACAGTACCAAGAGCCGCTTGACATGCTTGGAACTTGCCAAAATATCTTGTTTACCCTCCATTTTGCTACAATGATCGAGAATCCCACTCAGAGAACCCGTGGGGTCGGTCCCAACTGTCCTATCACGCAGTATGAGCGACAGTCTGCTCCTCCTTATGAACCCATTGTCTGTAGACACGTTGACGACCAGCAGCATCGCATGCCGCATTGCTTCTTGTGACCCGAAGGAGTATTTGCAAGAGCGGGAGACAAATCACAGTGACTAACCTTGGGCTGAGCTGAAGCGGGGAGGAGCAGACATTGGGCTCGATGGGCATGGTTCCTACAATCAATGTTGCCGCCTTGTGCCTTGCATCCTTGCAAAAGACCCTGCCTGTACTTCGCGAGCCGCACTTTGCCTTACCTGAATCGTACGGAGACGTTTCCTTGCGGCCGTACAATCCCTACCCAGCATCTAGATTAGATATGCTTGACGGTTGCCAGAATGAGAACAGTCGCCCAAGTCTTGTCGTACAGAGATCTAAATTAAGGTCCGAGGTTATGGGTTGAGCGCAGGGTACAATCGGCTCTAGGGTGCTGACTCTAAGTTAGCAAGGATTGTCTCTCCATGGAGCGAGGCGAGCCCGGGGAGGCGGTCAGGGCGAAAACAAGAACCTTGGACCTCGCTTCATGCACGTCAATATCCATGCCAGGCCCATGCGTCGCCCGCATGATACAGAAGATATTGTACAGTCGCACACTACCCTGCGGCACATCTTCTTCGCTTCTAATATGCCCCAATTGGCAAGGTCGGTCGCACGATATCGTCAGCCGCGCCGCCAGCTACAACGATACAAGATTCTCATGATCAGCAGGTCCAGCAAGGGCCACAAAACCCCCATCCCGAGGTGGCGGAATGAACATGAATCATGGCTGGTCGCCTGTTAATCCAGATCGGGGTCTTTAGCACCAGAAGCAGAATACATGAATTACCACTCTCGGTGATTGATCGGGCAGGCTCGAGAAGAGTGGTTCCACAGGATCAGGCCCTATGTGGCGCTCGACAATCCAAACTCTGGTACACGAAGATTGCCTTTGAGCAAATCACCATCGAGCAGACCACGAGCCACATGTTCCGGCCGTGCGTCGTCGATTCGCGCCCGACAAAGTTTGCTATTTCTCCAGCTGTTTGTCTCGGTACGCTACTCGTGTCCATTCTTCTGAGATGGTCTCGCTTTCTTGTAAAGTACTATACGGTGCCAAGATTCGTTTATTCTCAGTCACGCAGCAAACCCACTTCCACTCTACATCCCGCTGTGGCTTGCTGTTGAATTCTTCCTTACGGGCATGGCGTTGTCGGTGGCAGGACGACCGAGCAGCGGAGGCCCCGACGACCTACCAGACCTTTTCGTATTACCCACGACTCTCAGTCCAGTCCTTCCCGCCAACGCTTCTCGCCTGTTGATCTCTCGTTTGAACTGCTTGGCCAGAGAGTTTCGCCCTTCTTGGACTCACATCTTTGGTAGGCCTCGCGAAGACTTCCAATAAACGTGCATGCATTACATTGACCACCATTTCAGTGTGAGATTTGATATAAAGATCCCAAGGAAAGTGCCGTGTATCTCTTTCTCCATCACCATTCCTGTGGGTTGTGCCTCGTGTCTATCTCGCACAAATCTCGCTTCACCCAGACTCAGCTCATTCAGACCCTTTGCCTTCCCGCGCCTCATCCCACTTCCTACCCCTCCCACCATGAAGCTGTCCAGCGTCCTGCTACTCGCCAGCGGGGCCGCATGGCTGCCAGCCACGGAAGCCTGGCCTCACATGAAGCAGCAGCTTACCTCGCTGATGCAGCGCGCCCCGCAAGCAGCCGGTGAAGAAGTCAACACGCGCATGCCTGGCGACCTGAAGAATGGCGCCACCAGTGCCGTCGGCCAGTCCATCCAGAACATCCTGCTCAAGAAGGAGTCAGGTCAAAGCAAAGCGACGTACGTGCCCAGTCCGCTGGCAATGCCAGGTACATCTCTATGCAAGCAAGATACATGTGAGTCACACTCAACAAGCTTCACGCCACACCTTCGCCTGTCAGCTCAACGCTGGCTTGCGAGTACCACCGTACCCATCACTACCCAAAGCCACACCTTGTCCAGAACAAGCCTCAGCCACAGCCCCGACAACGAACAACGTTCGATAGACCCAACGTTCCCCGATCCTTGCTGACATCTATTCCAGGCTGCATATGGTATCACGTCTCGAATGCCATGACTAGCTACTTCACGGGCCTGATCAGCGCCAACGGCCTGCCCACAGCCAACTGCAACGACGCCGCCCGCGCCGCTATCCGTCTCGCCTTCCATGACGCCGGGACGTGGTCGGCCAACCTCGCCAGTCAGGGCAAGGACTTTGGCGGCGCAGATGGCTCCATAGTCCTCGCCGCGGCCGAGATCACTCGCACAGACAACAACGGGCTGCAGGCCATCGCTAAGCAGATGACCGCCTGGCAGAAGCAGTTCGGCGTCGGCATGGCAGACCTGATCCAGTTCGCGGCGGCGCACGCGGTCGTCACATGTCCGCTTGGTCCACGCATGAGAGTGTGGGTCGGGCGCAAGGACAGCACGACTGCTTCGCCGGAAGGGTTGTTGCCGGACGTGCGTGCTAGCGCGGATAGTCTGATCGATCTGTTCGAGGACAAGACGATTAGTCCGCACGAGCTGGTTGCGTTGCTGGGCGCGCACGGAAACAGTAAGCAGCGATTCTTTGACACTACCAAGGCTGGTGCGCCGCAGGATAGCTCGCCTGGTACGTGGGATACACTGTTCTATAACCAGACCTTGGATGGCACAGGGAGCAACGTTGTGCGATTCCCGAGTGATGTTGCTCTCGCGCAACACCCAAAGTGTAGCGACGAGTGGACGCAGTTCAGGAAGAAGAATGCGCAGAGTCATTGGAATGAGGACTATGCTGCCGCCAATACGAGACTGTCGCTGTTGGGAGTCAACAACATCAACCAGTTGACTGAATGCAGCAAGGTATTGCCGCCGGTCAAGCCATTCGGAGTTGCCGTTATTACTTAAGATGTTTGGTTAGAGAGGAGTGATAGGATTCTATCACGCCCTCCGGTTTGCCAGTCGTCCCAGCAAAGACCAAAAAGGAGGGTATGCCGACCAGGTCCGAGAGGATTTCCAAGTCGGTCCTTAGTAGGCATGCCGGAAACGACCTCGCCTGCTCGTCCAGGTCGCAAAGTCCGCTCCCACCTGATCGTACCCTCCTGCAGAAAGCCTAGTCGTTTGGCTAAGGCTATTGAGGCGGCGTTCAAGCTGTTGGCTTCCCATTTCACCCGACGCAGACCAAGGTCTGCTGGGACAGGGTCGAGAAGGTGTTTGAGCATGACAGCGTTTGCAGTTGTGGCGACGAAAGTCCTTTGGAATTTGGGAAGGATGAACAGCTATCATGCGGTTACCAACTATGGACACGTAGCATGACTAGAAGTAGTGTCTCTGGTGGCAATGGCGATTCCGAACATTACGAACATAACGACTTACATGTGCAACTTCTACACTTGCCCGTTCTGCATTTGCATCAATCAAGCCTGTCAGACCTGCGAACGTATCGTCCTCGACATTGAACTCATGTTTTCCTCCAGTGACTGCATCCTTCTTGAGGACTGTACCGGCCTTGAGAAGGATCGCAAACGCTTGTTCTCTCGGATTCGCCATATGCACCTGCCAGTAGCCAAGCATATCTGCAGTATCTTCATCGAATGGGGAGGAGACGTACTGCAGAATGGATGGCTGCTTGTGAATGACCTGTTGTTGCTCTGCTGCAAAACGCGTCATGTCATACTAGGATCGATCAGCCATGATTGCTTTGTCATGATAAATGACTCGGACTACCTGGATAGGCACAAGCCGGAGTTTGTCATGTTCAAGTCGAGAATAATCGATTGGCAAGTCAAAGTCTAGAGACCCTACACCAGGAAATGTGTTGTATGACATCTGCAGAACCGATGACCCTTGGTGAACAGGTCCGGTAGGTGTTACTACAGATCAAGTATGTTGACGATTATCGCGGAGAAGATGGATTGCCGTTGGGCGTCCAGCACGGCGGAGTTTACAAGAAATGAAGCCGTCCCACGCAAGGCACCCCACACTGCTCAGAACTAAAACACGTGACGCCGGATTTTATCGTTAGCAAAATCCGCTCCATCATCATGATGGTAATGAAATGCCGGACAGCACCGAGTCCGGCGAGTCAGGTATATAGAAGGCTATTGATGAAGGTGGAATTGTGTTTTTTACAAACACATGAGAGTACAGAAGCAAGATCTCTATTATTTAATACCCTCCAGCTTCCCCTGCATTTGCGTCATCGACAAATCAACGGCACCTTCCAAAACCCCTTCGTAACAAGCACGAGATCATCCACCCCAGATACAATTCATCAAGATGACTACTACAATCAATGGCAAGTCCATTGGCTACATTGGCTATGGCATGATGGGTAAGACGAAATGCAAATGATGAGCCAAGCGATACTAGGTGGCTAACCTGGATTCAGGCCTGACTTGGCGAGAGCAACAAGCCACCGACGAGCAGTCAATAAAATGTCTTGAGACTGCTTTCGATAACGGTATCAACTTCTGGAACGGAGGCGAGTTCTACGGTCCAGTAGAACGCAATAGTCTACACGTCCTCAACACCTACTTCACCAAGCATCCAGAGCAGGCCGACAAGGTCATTATTTCCATTAAGGGCGGTGCCAAAGTCGGCGTGCCCATGCCTGATGGCTCACCAGAGAACATTCGTCGCAGTATCGACGAGTGTCTGAAGATTCTGGATGGTAAGAAGTTCCTCGACATCTTCGAATGTGCCCGAGTGGATCCCAAGGTACCAATCGAGATCTCCATTGGAGCCATTGCCGAATACGTCAAGGCAGGTAAAGTTGGAGGCATCAGTCTGAGCGAATGCTCCGCGGACTCAATCCGCCGTGCTGCCAAGGTCCACAAAATTGCAGCTGTCGAAGTCGAGCTGAGCTTGTGGGCGACCGAGATTTTCGACAACAGTGTAGCACAAACATGTGCTGAGCTCGGCATTCCCATCGTGGCATACTCCCCATTGGGCAGAGGATTTTTGGTATGTGACAAGCACTTCCGGTTGTCCCAGCCCCAGTCGGATCTTGTAATTCAAGCTCCAAAGCTTCGCACACATGCTTTCAACTGTGTCAAGTACTGACTTCTCGCTTAGACTGGTCAGATCAAGTCGTTTGACGATCTACCTCAAGGAGACTTTCGTCGTCACTCTCCACGATTTCAGCCTGGAGTATTCGAGAAGAATCTTGACCTGGTCCATAAGCTCCAAAAAATTGCTGACAAAAAGGGCATCAAACCTGGCCAGGTCGGGATGTCTTGGGTGATGCACCAGGGCAAGAAATCTGGCGCCCCAAAGATTATCCCCATCCCTGGTGCGAGTAGTGCAGACAGGATTACCGAAAACAACGTTGTCGTGGATCTGTCTGAGCAGGACGAAGCGGAGATCCAGGAACTGTTGAAGAGCGTCGAGATTGTTGGTGGCAGGTATCCCGATGGCATAGCGGCCCTCAACTTCGGCGACAGCCCGCCGTTGCAGAGCTAGGCACATGACAGGAGGTGTTCTTGCATCTCTGGACAGGACTATAATCGTGCTTCGGTAGGATGAAATTCCGAGAGCTGTAGGTAGCGGAGCGGAGGTGAAGTCTGGAGCCCTAGGGCGGAAAACTTTCATACTCCTTACTTCCCTTTCATCCAACTTACCATATCCTATAAATTCCATAAATTTTTGCCCTCACTGTCTATCACAATGTCAGCACTTCGCACGGTAGGTCCTGCTACCGTTGACGTCAACACGGTTGGCTTTCGCTCTCCGACTCCAACTGCTCACAGAAACGACGACGACCACGCCTTCTTTTAATTACCCCATCACAGTATAACATCAGGATACCATCCGAAACCTGTCCAATGTACATCGCGGCCAAGATCTATGGGCAGTTCCAACCCCGAACCTCGTTGGCCATGTTTTGCGCTTCTTCCCCAGCTACCTCTGACTCGTTACAAGTCGCCTCATATGGCAATCTCATCTTTACCATTCCTATTCATTAGCTTTGTTATACTATCTGGACAAGACTTGAAGGATCATCTGTCTACACGGCGCTGGTCGTCGCAGCAGTCACAATGGGTCTCGACGACGTGGCAAGGGTATTCCTTACTGATGAGCAGTACATATCCATGTTCCGCGATCACATGAACATACATCACTACTATACTGCGGATTGGAGAAAATGACTATCCCCATTTTCCATTGGAAAGTACCAGATCTGTTTGACAACTCTCTTACATGGTTCTCTGTAGTGAAAGGCTTGCGGCGCCCTCACCAGGTAGGGTCTGCTGCTGATGCTGACGTCTGAGTTTCCCGCGAGCTTTTGGCAGTAGTCATCTCCTCACGATTTCGAGCCTTATATGCGAAGACGGGTAGTCGACCGTGAATGCGAATATATGCGTAATTGGACAAACTGGTCAGCACACCGGGTTCACCATGCTCAGCTCGTTCGGAGAACAATCAAAAACACGACCAACTCGGCCCTTTCAAGGCGTTGCCGACATCGTTTTGGTTGGAGCACGACGCATTTGTGCGAATATCCTTTTCGATGGGCAGATGAATTGCAAGGTGCGACTCTCCTTGGTACCATGTATATCGCTTAGAATGCTGTCGTGACCTCATCCGGGCCATTCCTTCGTATATTTGTAACATGGAGCCAGGATCTGGTCGGTCGACACGCGTGATGAGTTTCTCTCCCATACACTTGAAGCTCCAAATGAGGTCGGAACAGCTTTCTCCCGTCGCGACCAAAACGTCCATGGCTGAGTTGAGGCTCCGGGGCTGCACGAACGTGCTGAGCCCCAGCGTTCTTCCAAGATGTGGCCTCCTCTGCAAAGTCCTCGTCGTCGTTTAACATTCACTGGTGTTCTTGACACCTGCAACGTGCGGGATGTTGAGATTCACCGGCTGGAGGACCTTCCGAGGTCTTGTCTTGGCTGCAGCTTGCGCGACCAATATGAGTTTTGTTGTTGCGATCAACTTCTCTTTACGAGACTCGTTTGCATATCGATGTACGTATCTTTTCTAATTGGCTGATAGAGCAGGATACATGTATCCTCAGCGATACCTGTAAGGCTGCCACCTTAAGAAGTTCAGTCTTGTCCTCGTCGAAGTATGTCTCGGCAAGCCCAGTCTGCTGACGCTCCCTCTGTGCAGATGGATTTGGCTCAGCATCTGGGTCGATGAACTTTGTCCTGCATCGATCGCGTCAGGCGAGATCGAGCACAATGTCGTTCCAGGCAGTCTTGTCTGCGGGACCGAGATATAGATCAGATAATCCATCGAGGCCGATAAACGCAATATGGCCAAGAGCACGGCGTAGGGCGTCATTGTTGATCTTGATACCAGGTGCCGTATACGCTACATTTAATATCATGCCCTCGAAGGAAGGCATGTGGAGGAGGACTATCGATGACACCAGCGACCTGGCCAAAGCGTCCCTTGATATTTTCAAGTTGCCGAGTGACAGCTGGCTTGCTGACGACCAGCTGGCTTCCGGCAGAGATGATGGCACACAACACCTGTCAATCAGAATCCTTCTATTGCACTGCTCTCTCTGGACTTGTAAGAGCATGTTACATTAGCTCACTCGACGCTGAGCATTGACTTATTTCCTCACGACGACGACAGACATGAATAATGAGCCGAGTCACCGAAGAGGAAGGTCGAACTGCGTCGCCCAGCAGCGCTGCGACAGTGTTCTTGGGAAACTCTCTTCTCGGGCCTTATATTGCTCGATGAAACGGAAGCTGAATGCCACATTCCGGTGAAGATAGGATGGGGCTTAATCTTCCGGACCGACGTCAAGCTTCACGTTTCCTCAGCGAAGTGAGCCTCATATTAGAGTCTGTGAAATTATAGTGAGATGACGGGCTTCTCCGCCGGTCGCAACAACATGTTGAATGCTAACGATTCATACGTTCTGGCGATATGGCTTCTTTCTCCAAGAGAACGAGATCCTTGTTCATTATGAGGGGAAGACTGTAAAATCGACACTGCTCGAGCGCGTTCTCCTTCTTACTCTGTGTGAAGCAAGAAGCTGAACGGCGTAATGATACGCTTTGAGCTGAGATTGGAGCGTAAGCATGTGAAGGCAACAGGATTGGGTGATTATACCTGATCGTCGATGCGGCTCTGAAGAGCTTGCAGCGAACGGATCTGCACCGTCCCTTGAGAACATGACAAGCTTCCAAGACTTCCATGGTCGGTGAGACTGGTTCCGATTGCCCGTGTCCGCCCTGAATAGGGCCATAGATGATTCTGCATGAAGGACGTTAATTTCATGCTTCCTATGTTATTGACTCGAAAGCCAACATCGTCAATCGTGGCTCGAGACTGTTGTAGAACTAGTAGAGTATGTATCATGTTCCCCGACACTTCATATGTGGTAGAAATATTACAAATGCGAATGTGAAAAACAACCCACTCAAATGCCAAGTCCCAAGTCGGGCGGTGCTTCATGCTCAAGATTTGGTTTGCGTCATCATCTCATGTTTTTGTTGCTTGACATTCAAGCATGTCAGAATAAATGTTCGCCTCCTAACGGACGTATGTCGGGTCAAGGCGATGATGACTGGCATACTTACAGCAGTACTTGAAGCTCAAATGTATTCTCTCATTCCATCACTGTCGTGCTGCCTTCCGGTCACCCCAGGAAATAGGATTCCTCTCCAAGATCTGCTAATCGACTTCGCTTAAGCCGTTAACCAATCGGCGACAAACCTTGCCGCCTTCTGGCAGGCCGAATTACCGTTTATCGTATGGTGTTGACAGAAGCCCATCATCACCACTTCTTCTCATTCTTTTCTCTCTTTAACACGTACTACGTTCTTCTTCCCACTGCCGGTGCTCTCTCATCAGCACTGCGCCTCTAGTGCGCCGACAACGACTTCACGAGCATCATGACTTTTACCAGAAAGACATGGACGCTCGTCCAGAAGAACCTCATCTTGTCCTGGAACCGGCACTGGCTGTCTTCGTTGATCGTCGTCTTTCTGGCTCCAGTAATATTCTTCTTCTTCATAGCTTATAGTAAAAACTTCTTTGTCCCGCCTGCCATCTTTGGCATCGGTAGTCCGACGCCACTGCGATCTCTGGCCGACGCGCTCGCATATGCTGGTGGCAACAGAAACACACTTGGAATCGTAACAAATAATCTTGGACCAGAAGTCCAGCAAATCATCGATGACATCTCTCCCACCCTCCGAGCAGGTGGTGTCAATCCGGTCGTAGTTGACACCGATGACGATCTCTTGACCGTCTGCCCTAGCACTGTCCGGGGCACCACACCTTGCTACGCTGGAGTTCGGTTCGAGTCTACGCCTTCCAATGGTTCGCGATGGTCCTATGTTCTCAAGGCAGATGGTGCTTTCAGGGAACGCATCTACGTTGACCGAGACACCAACGATGCACAGATCTACGTTCTACCAGTCCAGTATGCCATCGACAACGCCATCGCTGTTCGGAATGGATCTGCTCCCTTGCCATTGCCAGAGAATTACCTGTACACCAGCACGACACCAGAGGAGCGTGACCGCAACATTACTCGACTTTACATGGAATCCCTCATCAACGTCATCGCCGTGGCATACTTTGTGGGACTGGTCGGCATTCTCTACCAGCTTACAGGACAGATGGCGACGGAGAGGGAGATAGGCATTTCTCAACTGATCGAGGTCATGACGGCAAGGAAGCGCAATTGGGAAGCTCAGGCTATGCGTCTTCTGTCCTACCACTTGTCCTACGACATGCTTTACGCACCAGGCTGGATTCTGATAGGTATCATCGTCTGTCGCCTCAATTTTCCCACCTCGAACACTGGTCTGTTGGTCGGCTTCTTCCTTCTGACCGGACTGTCATTGTCGAGTTGGGCAATCTTCTGCGCCGGCTTTTTCCGCAAGGCGCAGTTGTCCGGCATCTCTGTGACCCTCCTCTCAGTCGTCTTGGCCATCATTGCTCAGGTGCAGACGCCAACATCTTCCGGCGCCATTATTATCACTGGATTGATATTCCCCCCCATGAACTTCCTATATTTCTTGTTCTTCGTCGCCTACCACGAACGAGTGAATATCGGGGCCGACCTTGCCAATAACCCCCCAAATGCCCCTTGGCAAGTCCCAGGCTTCGCCTTTTGGATCTTCGCCATCATACACATCCTGGTCTACCCCTTCTTGGGTGCCTTTATCGAGCGATGGCTGTATGGCACCACTTCCAAAGCGAGAAGTGTGCAAAGGACTGGCGGCGATGCTCACGAGACCGTCAAGATTAATGGTCTGTCCAAGCACTATCGGCCTTCCAAATTTAAAAAATTCATGGCAAAGCTATTTCGCAATCAGGAGCCGGAAACTGTCATCGCCGTAGACGATCTGAACATGTCCATTCTCAAGGGCGAATTGTCAGTACTACTTGGAGCCAACGGCGCCGGTAAATCTACGACCATGGATATGCTTGCTGGTCTGCAGGCCCCTACTGGTGGCACCATCGAGATTGACGGCTCCAGCATTGGAATTTGTCCCCAGAAGAATGTCTTATGGGATGAGATGACTTGCGAAGAGCACGTTTGGATATTCAACAGTCTTAAGTCAGATAAGAAGGATGCCATGTCGGTGAATAGAGATCTGCTTATTTCTTGCGATCTCGAACAGAAACTCAAAGCTCGCTCCGAGACATTATCTGGCGGTCAGAAGCGAAAGCTGCAGCTCGCCATGATGTTGACCGGTGGCTCCAATCTCTGTCTGCTGGATGAGGTCAGTTCCGGTCTCGATCCGTTGTCGAGACGCAAGATCTGGGATATCTTGCTCAAGGAACGTGGCAACCGCTCCCTGCTCTTCTCAACGCATTTCCTGGACGAAGCCGATTATCTCAGCGACACCATCACTATCCTGTCAAAAGGCAAACTGGTGGCCAGAGGATCGTCCGTCGAGCTCAAGCAAATCCACGGAGGTGGCTATCGCGTCAAGATCTACAACACCCTCGACTTTACCGAACCCGCTCAATGGGGACGTCTCAAGAGACACACCTATAGCGATCATGTAGTCTATCAACTACCAGACTCATCGGCAGCGACCGCATTCGCAAGAGAATTAGAAGAGCTTGGAGTCAAGGAATACCGCGTGGATGGTCCAACAGTAGAGGACGTCTTCCTGAAGCTTGCGGCCGAAGCGAAAGCTGCGCTTGCCGTCGCTGCTCCTTCTGACCGGCCTCTTGATGCTCCTCCACTAGAGAAGACCGACTCGGCGTCTTTACAGGAGAAATCTCTGGATCTTATGCCTGGTCGTCGCTTGTCTCTGGTAGGCCAGACATGGGTATTGTTCCGGAAACGTATCACTATCCTTAAGCGCAATATCTTTCCGTATACGGCAGCTGTGCTCATTCCCATCGCCTGTGCTGGTTTGATCACTCTCTTTCTGCAAGGGTTTGAGCGGCTTACATGCGCTCCGAGGGAGGCTGTCCGGCCATCCGCCATCTTTGGTCTGTCGACCGTGGCCACAATATTAGAGGAAGGTCTTCAGATACCATATGGACCAGCGGATGCCCTGAGTCCTGAGCTTCTGCAGCTATTGACTGCTGGCGGTCCAGCAAATCTCACAGACGCCTTTCAACCAGTCGGAAGCATCAATGCGCTCAATGAGTATATTCGTGCTAACTACAGCACCACTACCCCTGGCGGCTTCTTCATCGATCCGCAGTCTGGCCCGACTTTTGCTTGGAGAGGCAACTACCTTCCCGCTTACGCACTCATTGTCATGAATCTACTCAATAACGCTCAGATCGGTGGGTCTCCGCCAATCCTGGTGGGCTACCAGGCGTTTGACAGACCTTTCACACCCAGCGCTGGCGACTCTCTTCAGGCTGTTCTATACTTTGGCCTCTGCATGTGTATATACCCGGCTTTCTTTGCTTTATACCCCACTCAGGAGAAGATCAACAAGGTCAGAGCATTGCATTGGTCAAACGGCGTTCGGGTTCTACCACTATGGACTGCTTATGCTCTTTTCGATTTTGTCTTTGTACTGATCGTTAGTGTTGCATGTGCGATAATATATGCAACTATCGCCGACCAGCTGTATTTCTCGAGTTATCTTTTCATCATTTTCATGCTTTACGGTCTTGCCGCCATGCTTCTCAGCTACGTCCTCTCCACGTTCTGCAAGTCGCAACTCGCGGCGTTTGCGGTCGCTGCTGGATACCATCTTTCGACCTTCCTCATCTATTTCCTGGCATACATGGTCATTGTCACCTTCGCGCCAGCCTCAGATATAACGAATCTGGTTACTATCGCTCATTTTGCCATCGCCACCATTACACCTTCCGGCAACTTGTTGCGAGCGCTGCTGCTATCATACAACCAGTTCTCACTTCTTTGTCAGGGTCAGGAAGTCAACAACAACGTGGGCGACATAACCGTCTTCGGTGGACCGATCCTGTACTTGATTGTCCACTCATTCCTCTTCTTTGGCATCCTGATCTGGATAGAGTCTGGATGGAGACCGAATCTTTTTCGCCGCAAAAGGAAGAATCCTCAGGATGCCGAACTCGACATGGGCGAGGAGGTTGATCCAGAAGTCATTGCTGAAAAGAAGCGAGTCGAGACATGCAACGATGAGCTTCGAGTCATCCACGTCAGCAAACAGTTCGGCGACAATCTTGCGGTCAACGACAATTGCTTTGGGGTACCCCGTGGTCAAGTCTTCGCCTTGCTCGGTCCCAACGGAGCAGGCAAATCGACTACTTTCGGCATCATCAGAGGCGACACTCGTCCTTCTGGCAGAGACGGCGATGTTGTGATCGAGAACATCTCCATCGTCCGCAACCGTGCCGCTGCTCGAGTCCACCAAGGTGTGTGCCCGCAGTTCGATGCCATGGACGCCATGACGGTCGTTGAGCATCTTGAATTCTACGCTCGCGCTCGAGGCGTGCGCGACGTCACCCACAATGTAGATGCGGTTATTCAAGCTGTCGGACTTACACCCTACCGCCGCCGACTGGCCTCCAAGCTGTCTGGAGGCAACAAGCGCAAGCTCTCGCTCGGTATCGCGCTTGTGGGTGATCCCACCGTGCTCCTGATCGATGAAGGATCAAGTGGTATGGATGCTGCTGCAAAGCGAGTCATGTGGCGTACTCTCAAGGATGTCTCCAACGGACGGTCAATGGTAATCTCGACTCATGCCATGGAAGAAGCGGACGCACTGGCTGGACGTGTGGGCATCATGGCCAGTAAGATGCTGGCCATTGGTACAAGTGACGACCTCCGTCGACGATATGGTGACGCTCTCAACGTTCACATCGTTCATCGCGATGCTCCTTACACCAACGATACCGACATGCAGCGCCTGAAAGACTGGGCGGTGCGCGAGTTCCCTGGTGCGGTCATCGAAGATCGCAGTTTCCATGGACAAGTTCGCTTCACGGTGCCGAATGCACGGCCGACCGGTACTGCTGCGAAAGGTGCCTCAAGTACGACATACACGACGAGTTATGGGAAGAAAGGTGCAACAGTCACATCGACCACCGACAGCAATTCGACCCATGATGAAGTGACTGGCCTACCATCTGACACAAGCAGCGCCGATACAATTGCTGAAGAGAAGCGCGGTATCTCCGCATTGTTTGCTAAGCTCGAGGCTGCTAGGGATGAGTTGGGCATCGCCTTCTTTGCAGTCAACCAGCCAACACTGGACAGTGTCTTCCTCAGTATTGTAGGAAAGCACAAGGTGCAAGAAGAGAATTACGAGAGGGAGCAACCCAAGCGGAGATGGTGGGGAGGTGAGCTGAAGAGGTCAATCAGGACGCTGATTGCGAATGCGTGATAGACAGTAGATATGTATTCATGACTTTTATGTGTCTTACATCTCGCTAGTGAGGTTTATAAGATGAGACCATGAAATAGGATGGAATGATATGACCAACATGACTCGCGCTCTTACCCAAAAAAGCCAAATGCCAATTCGAGGCTAAAAGGGGCTCTTCAAAGGCTGTCGAAGTGCCGACGACGGGCCTGCAGGTGATCAATGAGGAGAGCAGAGCAGAAGACTAATCTTGAACATCGTTGCCAGCGTCCCATGCATATCCTGTGATGCGATATCTTCTCTTCACCTGACCTTCTACTATTCGTCTTCCCTGGCCGTTGTCGACCCTTCTTGTTATCGGACAACCCTCCGGGCCGTTTCGATCAGTACGCGACACTTTCCCTCACGTGTTCATCCGACTCCAGCCTCCCGCCGCAAATCGCAACGCGCTTTCAGAACAACGACGAACTCATAACTGAGAAGACAAAGGGAGAAGGAATAGATGACAAAAGTTATAAACGAAGGGACCAAGACATCGAGACCTGTCAGTGGCCGTCTCCACTGAACTCCACCACGAATGAAGGGCTCCACCCCGCTCGTTTCACAATAAGCATCACCAACCACATCTCACCCTGCCCTTCGCTCGGACACTCGACTTGATTAGAGTCAAATGTTCTCCGGCGGACAGGTCGACTCAAAGTCGCGACAGTCATCCGGCGGCAAATCCTTCTTCTCGCGGAAAAAGGACAAGGGCAACGATGGCCTCGTGCCGGACAACGCCTCGGTCATCTCTACGAATTACGCAGCATCACAAACGTCAAGACATTCAAGGAGAGGCTCGGCGGGACCGGTCAATGGCTACGACAGAAATTCTGTATACGCGGGAGAGTCTACGGGTCTGGCTATGAACGCTGGACCGATATCAAGTATACCATACGATAACGCGCATCAGGATAGAGCCCCGGTATCTGTAGATCGACTACCGAAACCAGAGCGGCCACACAATTCACGAGATCCCCTACCGCATCATCTGAACAAAGGAGGAGGAGATTTCCATCAATACCCAGCTGTACACTATACCCACGGGCCGCGTCCCTTACCTCCGCCCAAGAACGATAGGAATAACTCATTTGAGCGATCAGCTCCATCCATAAGCTCCGGCGCCAGTATATACGATCAAGAATCGCCCATTGGTCGAGCATCCTCAGACCAGGGCAGTATCCGGTCGAGTCACTCGCATAATCGAACATACAACTCTTCGCAAACCTCACTACCGCAGTCAGATCTTACGCCCAAGATGTATTCCCGGCAGTCTAATCACTACATCGGTGTGCTGGATGTCAGTCAGCCGACCGCACTTGCTTCCGGCACTTCTTTATCGCCTGACGCCTTCAATCTGCAACGACCGACTGACGACCGCATGATCGAGAAAGAATTCCTAGAACTCATGCTGAAACGAGGATGGAAGAGTTTACCAGAGCAAGCGCGGCGCCAAATGGAAGCCTACCCAATCTCCAAGAAATGGACACTCGTACACCAGGATCGACTGGCTGAATGGCAAGGCGAGCAAAAGAGACGCATGCACGCGCGGAATACCATTCTAAGCGGCGGCGACGGGCTGGGCATACTAGGTCGAGCAGACGAGGAAGGCAGTCCGGAATGGTACGTGCGCAAAGTGATGGACGGGACCATCTCGACCAAGCAGCTGCAGAGTCTGGCTGTGAGTCTACGCACGCAGCCCATCGGGTGGGTGAAGGCCTTCGTTGAGGCGCAGGGTCAAGTCGCGCTAGCGAGTGTCTTGCTCAAGATCAACAAACGGCAAGCATCCGGACCGGCGCCGGCGCAAGGCGCGACAAGCGACAAGGATCTCGAGCGAGAATACGATGTCATCAAATGCTTGAAGGCGCTGATGAACAACAAGTATGGTGCCGATGATGCGCTTTCACACGCTCAGGTCTTTACGGGATTGGCTGCGGCGCTCATTTCACCGCGATTGAACACCAGGAAGCTGGTCAGCGAGGTGCTCACTTTCTTATGTCATTGGGGAAATGGCCAGGGACATATGAAGGTTTTGCAGTCTATGGACTCACTGAAGAATGCGCATGGAGAGAACGGCCGATTCGACGCATGGATGCGCATCGTAGAAGTCACGATCGATGGAAGAGGCAAGATGGGCAGTCTGGTCGGTGCAAGCGACGAGGTGCGGAGTGGTGGTATTGGCATGGAGAATCTCCTCATGGAATACGCCGTTGCATCGCTGCTACTCATCAACATGGTCGTGGATGCGCAGGACAAAGATCTCCAGTTGCGATGTCACATCCGCGCGCAGTTCACAGCATGCGGGATCAAGCGAATACTGGCCAAGATGGAGCACTTCCAGTACGAGGCGATCGACAAGCAGATCGAGCGATACCGGACGAATGAGGCGATCGACTATGAAGACTTCCTCGAGCGAGATGGTGCTAGCATGTTGGACGATGAGCAGGCGATGAACACTGATCTCAGCGATCCGAACCAGATCGTCGAGGCAATCAGGTCGAAAGTAGATGGCACACGAGCAGGGGACTACTTTGTCTCTGCAATGCAACATTTGCTCTTGATCAGGGATAATGAAGGAGAGGATCGATTACGCATGTTCCAGCTCGTGGACTCGATGCTCAGCTACGTGGCCATGGATCGGCGGCTTCCGGACATGGAGCTTAAGCAGAGTCTCAACTTCACGGTCCAGAGCTTGCTTGACAAACTGTACACAGATGGCGAGGCAAGACGAGCTCGGGACGAAGCTATTGAGGCACGACAAATCGCCGACTCGGCCATCGCAGAGCGAGATGAGACGCGCGCACAGATTGAGCTCGGAGCGGACGGTCTGGTCGCCAAACTCCAGAAACAAGTTCAGGAGCAACAAGCAGTCATCGATCTCCAGTCACGACAAATGGAAGGCTACAAGGCCGAGCTGGAGGAGCTGCAGCGTGTTCGTGCCCAGGAACTTCAGCGCAACGAGCTTGAGACTCGCGAATTGTACCTAATGCTGCGAGATGCGCAGGACATCGCAGCCTCGAAAGGTGGCAAGGGCGACACCGATCCTACAAAGATGCAAGGCATCATGGACAGAGAACGCCTCATGGATCGACTGGAAATGCAGCTTGAGCGGGCAAAGACCCAGGCTAAGCTGGAAGGCAAGGTCTGGCAGCAGGTCAACCCGTCTGATAGGCTCAGGCAATTACGCGAGCAGATGGAGGGCGCCTGGGCGCCTCCTGAGAGCATGGCTGAGAACTTCGCAAACGGCTTCCTTGGCTCCGCGAGAACCAGGAGTGCAGTGGCGAGGAAGCCGATACCTGGTCGGGTCGCTGATCAAGATGGTCACATGGATGATATCACGGAAGACGATGTGGTGCTCGAGAAGCCGAGACTTGTTGAGATGTCCAGGCCAAAGATCACGTCTGCTCACGCGAACATGCTTGGAGAGCTGAAGGCGAGGGCAAAGGCGGATGGCAGTGATGACGAGGGCGATGGAGTCACGACTGGGCCTTCACACCCAAGTCTGGAGTCGGAGTTACCGAAGACACCTGTCGATGCGGAGCACTTTAATGGCGCTCCACCGCCACCACCTCCTCCCATGCCTGGGTTCTCCGGTGGTCCTCCGCCTCCTCCACCGCCTATGCCTGGCTTCAATGGAGCTGCTCCACCACCTCCACCGCCACCTCCGCCTCCTCCCGGTATGAAGGGTGCAATGCCACCACCGCCTCCACCCCCTCCCCCCGGTGCTCCTCCGCTCCCTGGTGGAAAGAAGGGTGGCTTCCTGCCGAAGGCCGTTTACAATGCGCCTGCTTCAATGGGCTTTGCTGTCGCTCGGCCCAAGAAGAAGCTCAAGGCACTGCACTGGGAGAAGGTCGATACTCCCGAAGTCACTATGTGGGCAACGCACAGTCCGTCGCACGAGGAGAAGGAGGAGAAGTACGCCGAGTTGCAGAAGAAGGGTATTCTGGATGAGATCGAAAAGCTGTTCATGGCCAAGGAGATCAAGGAGATTGGCAAGAAGAAGGCAGTCAAGAGCGATAAGAAGCAGGTCATGCCCAGCAATCTCCAGCACACTTTCCAAATTTCTTTGGCAGGGTTCTCACAGTACGCCGTCGAGGATCTTGTGCGCATGATCATTCACTGCGACAGGGATATCATGGAGAACAATGTCGTAATGGATTTTCTCCAGCGAGAAGACATGTGTGTCATCCCCGACAATACCGCCAAGCTCATGGCGCCGTACAGCAAGGACTGGACTGGACCTGATGCGTATAACACACCTCGCGAGCAGGATCCTAACGAGCTCACTCGCGAAGACCAGATCTACCTCTACACTGCCTACGAGTTGCACCACTACTGGAAGTCTCGTATGCGAGCGCTGGCACTCACCAAGACCTTTGAAGCCGAGTACGATGAGATCTCGAACAAGCTACGTCAAGTAGTGCAAGTTTCCGACTCCCTGCGCGACTCGGTCAAGCTGATGCCCGTCTTCGGCCTCATTCTGGACATTGGCAACTACATGAACGACTCGAACAAGCAAGCATTTGGCTTCAAGCTCAGCTCTCTGGCGCGGCTCGGCATGGTCAAAGACGACAAGAACGAGTCCACGTTGATGGACTACATCGAACGCCTCGTCCGCAAGCAATACCCACAGTACGAAGGCTTCACCGAGGACATCGGGGGCGTCACAGCCGCGGCCAAGCTCAACGTGGACCAAATCGAGCAAGACGCAAAGAAGTACATCGACAATGTCCACAACGTGCAGATGTCGCTCGACAGCGGCAACCTCTCCGACCCACGCAAGTTCCACCCAGAAGACCGCGTCAGCCAACTCGTCCAACGCAGCATGAAAGAAGCCCGACGCAAGGCAGAGCAGATGCAATTGTACCTAAATGACATGCGCAAGACGTACGGCGACATCCTGACCTTCTTTGGCGACGATAACGCGGACGAGAACGCACGCAGAGAATTCTTCGCCAAATTGGCGAATTTCGTGGCCGAGTATAAGAGGTCGCACGAGAAGAACCTCGGTCTGGAGGAGAACAGTAGACGTATGGAGGCGAGTATGCGGCGCAAGCAGGGCCCGGCGGCTGTCAGTACGAGCGGCGACGCAACGCCGGATAGTAATGCGCCTTCGTCTCCGAATCCGGGCACGGGTGCTATGGATCTGTTGCTGGAGAAGCTGCGGGCTGCTGCACCGAGTACGAGGGAGACGAGGGATAGGCGGAGGAGAGCGAGGTTGAATGAGCGCCATCAGAAGCGAATCGCGAGCGGGCAGAAGATTCCTGATCTGCCTGGCGTGGCCGACGACGCGCCTGTGGAGGAGCCCTTGTTGAGTCCGGAAAGCGTGGTTGAGGAGAAGGATGGAGGTAGTGAAGGAGAGGACGTGGCTGATCGTGCGGCGTCGTTGCTGCAGGGCCTCAGGGGAGATGAGGAGCCTGGACGGAGCGACAGTCTGCGTGTTAGAAGGAGAAGAGAGAATGCAGACAGTGAACGTGCGAGGAGGAGAGAAAGGAGAAGAGCAGGCAGGGACAGTGTCGATCTTGGTTCTAGCGAGACTGGGGTGGAAGGTTCGGTGGATGGAGACGGTCACAGAGAAGAGGGCATCGATGAAGGGGACGAGACGATCATGCCGTCGAGCAGCCCGCCTAGACTCAAGACGCCGGACATGGGCTTTGGAGAGTTTGATGGTGCGAGCATGCTACCTAGTCCACCTGTGACAATCATTGTGCCGCCGAGTCCGACAGGCAGTGAGAAGGATGAGGAATAGTCGAAACAGTGACGAGGAGAAGGGGACATGTAAGAGATACTTCTTTGTGTTACTGTTACCATACCTGCATAGCGAGCGGTGGAGTTTATACCATGGCGTTCTTCTTGGCAGGAGAGTAGGATACCAGAGATGACTACGAATCGCGAATCTTGACCTGTTTCCGGACATTATGTCTCTAGTTACTGTCCCTATGGACTTGTTTGGAATCTCTTTGCCCTCTTCGAGGTGTTTCTGTCTATGCAAAAATGGTTGTGGCTGTAGTCTTACCAAGGGTCACCAGAGACGCATAGTCGCAACGGTGCCTTTGCGGTAGAAGGCTCGGCCGACCGTTGGGAAAGACAGAGCCGTTCCGATGGCTGGAGGGATATGAAGGACAGTAGCATACAGTAGTCGAAGGATGAATTGTTGCGTTGTACACTTGCATCGAGGAAAAAGCATCATCATCTGCCGCCCGGCATGGGACTTGTTGCTCTAATTACATGAGGTCAGCTTACAGCACATCCAATCAATCATGTTCTGGCCCGGTGTGTTACCTTGATGCCGTGATGCATATTATTAGGGAATTGTGAATTGTGGAAATTTCAGGGCTCTTACCAAGTGGAGACTTGTACTTTCTCCCTCTCCCTCTCCCTTCCTCTGCACACCGCCTGAATAGCCCACGACTCCTCCCTATCGACACTTTCCCTTCACGTTTTATTACATGCATGATAGAAGAACAGGAGAAGCTTGGCCGTCCGTTCTGGTCCTTCTGTGACAAGAGTCTCTTCAGCTATGACCGTCTAATTCGATGCAGGTACCATTGTTAAAGGAAGAGGGAGGCCTTAGGGTCTGTCCGCATGCGGGAACTTAACTTTCACGCCACCGGCGACACCAATGGTCCAACACGCAGTAATTTGGTGATGACCCCGCTCTTCAGGCTCTCAACAAGCTGTCAGTGAAATGAATATGAGGCTCTACCGGTAGTGGAGTAGATCTAGGTCGAATCAAGCGCCGTGGTAAGTTGCTGGTCACCGTTGCTCTACTTCTCAATGGAGCGCTTGCAGGCGCCGTTTCAGTTTCATCTCCATGCACGTTGCCAACCGCGGGTCCAGTAGCCTTTTTTCCTTTTCTCGCGTTCCTGGTAGCTTGCAGTTGGCTTGCAGTTGGCTTGCAACTGCACTGGCACTTTTTGTTATTGCCCCACCCGGGCTGTAGATTGCCACAATATGCAGGACAGGTATATCTTGGACGCATGCGCTCCATGGCTGGACCATCACTACCATCGTCGCTCCTTTGTCTCGACAACACAACATCAGCACTGGTTGCTTGGGCTGGATCCCCACCACACTCCTTTGTTCTTTGATTCTCATAGCTCGAGCTGGCTCTGTAGACCGTTATACCTGACTATAGCTGTTGCATAGTCCAACGTCCAACGTTACGAAGCCAAGTCTCTAACGAACCGCATACGACCTTTGCATCTCTGCGCAACCGTTTTAGCAAAAAGGTTGACAGAGCCCAACCTCTTCCGATTGCTATACAAGAGCTGTCCTGCCCGTCACCGGAAGCGACTTCTCACCTTTCGATACCAACTCTTCGGAACAGTCAACATCTCCCGAAGCCACCGTCATGCACGCCTCGTCAATTCTTTTCCTTGCCGGTGTGGCTGCTGCGGCGCCTACAAAGCAGGTCTGGCAGCCTGCTGTCAGTACATCCTGGCAAATTGTCCTCAACCAGAAGGTCACTGCGGACAAGGCCGTGGCCTTTGATGCGCAGGCCTATGACTTGGATCTCTTCGAGACTACTGCCGCTACCATCACCGACCTCCACAACAAGGGCAAGAAGGTCATCTGCTACTTCTCCGCCGGATCGTGAGTAATCGTGTTGCCACCTGACATGACACATACTGACATGACCAGTTATGAGCCGTACCGTCCAGACTCCAACCAGTTCCAAGCTGGTGATATGGGTTCCGTCATGGAGGGCTGGGAGGATGAGAAGTGGTTGAAGATTACTTCACCCAATGTCAAGAAGATCATGACTGCCCGCATTCAACTCGCTGCCACCAAGGGCTGTGATGCCATTGACCCCGACAATATCGACGGCTACGTATGTTCCCATCTCCTTGTTACTCAAGAGCATCGCTAACAAGTATGACAGAGCAACGAGAATGGTCTCGGCCTCAAAAAGGCAGACGCCGTCACTTACGTCAAGTGGATGTCCCAGCAAGCCACCAAGCGCGGCATGTCCATCGGTCTCAAGAACGCCGGAGAAATAGCCAAGCAGCTCGTCTCCAGCGTTCACTTCAGCGTGAACGAGCAATGCCACCAGTACGAAGAATGCCAGACCTTCCAGCAATTCATCAAGGCCGGCAAGCCCGTCTTCAACATCGAGTACCCCGATGACGATAACGTCAAGGGCTCGAGCAACATTGCCTCCAACGACAGCGACGACGACACGAAGAAGATGTGCAACTCCCCCAGCACGCAGAGCCAGGGTTTCTCGACCGTCCTGAAGAACATGGATCTCGGTCTCGACATTCAGGAGTGCCCTGGTTCTCCAGCCTGGGCCCGACCTGCCACGGCCACCTACATTGCTCCGGCCGCTCCGGCAAAGAAGGGCAAGAGGGGTTCTAAGAAGCAGCAGTAGACTTTTTTTTTTTTTCAAAAAAAAAAATTGCTGGTCTCGATCAGCCTAGGGTTCAGGAACAAAAAGAAACGAATTCTCTTCTTCTCAACGGATTATGTAGAAACAGGAACTATCACGAAATGAACAAACTGAAAGCAATTGCTCGTCCACCCTCTCTCTCTCCCTTGCCACTGCCTGCTGCAAGCTGCTTGTTTTGAGATGCGACAAACACCAACAATGATAATATTTACTTACCCCTCACTCAGCTCCATCGCTATCCGTGGTCCTTGAGCACCAACTTCACCCTGGTTTCCGCCTGACACTTCTTGGCAAGGGGGTCGATGACAACCTTGGTTCAAGCGGAGCCGCACCATATCTCGCACAGTGGTAGCTCGCGGGGCGGGGAACAAGATCTGACAAGCATCGCACCCTTGCTTCGGGGAGCGGCTTCGGGTCGAGACAACGACCGCCCTTCTGAGTCGACCGTACGGATTACGAACGGTGATCGATGCTCAGTGTGGGCAGACTGCAAACATCACATGCGTAGTAATCGAGGACAACAGATACATACATAGATAGATTTCGTTACATTCGTTCTGAGGCTCGCAACGCCTTTCAACGGCTAAGCAATGCTGAATGAACCCGAGTCTTGTAGGAGATAGGAGAAAAGGAAAGCATAAGTAAAGAAAACTGGGTATGGTAAGGACAGACGGTGAAAGTGACGGTATCGTACAAAACGCAGACAAGGGTATCCCGAGACTCTGATCCTCCACGAGCTCGACTGGACTGTGCGCAGGAGCAGCACCTCTCTTTCCTCACGATCCTCTTCTCACTTGTCGTGCCATTCGGCAATGCCACTGCCAGACTCTTGACATGCAGGAAGGGGGGAGCTCAGACCTCGAAGTTCTTCACCTCCTCCCCGTCCACCTCCCACTCGGTTGCAATAGTGATGCCTTCCTTTCCACCTCTCGTTCCCCTCGTCGCAGTTCCGCCCCCGATCGTAGCTGTGCCCTTGAGGTTGGCATCGCTGCCGTACTCGTCCTTGAAGACCTTCCTGACCAGCGGACGCAGCGCCGCTAAGGAGACAGCCATGATACCGACGCAGTTCTCCCATAACGCGAGCATGATGAATGGCGTGACTTTTCTGAAGGTATCATACGTCCCGATGACCCCGAGGTTGATGTAAGGAATGCGGACGATGCTGATGATGCTTGCGAAAGCGCCCAGCAGCATGAGCAGGATAACGCTGATCTTGGTCCTTTGCGACATTTGCGCCTTGAAGATGACGGTGATGGGCATGAGCGTCAGGAGCCAGTCCATGAGCGTGTTCCATGCTGCGCTGGTGTACGAGAGGCGTTGCAGGGCCACGAGACTAAGGCATTTTGGCTTCCGGGTCGTGAGATCTAGAGGGTCGCCGCACTGGAAGAGGTTTAAGAAGCCGAAGATAGTGGTGAAGGTCCCGAAGAGGGCGAAGGAGATCCAGATGACTTTCCGTTGCCACGAGTTCTTGGGGAGAACTTTGAGGAAGAAGGCGGCGAGGGCGCCCTTGATCAGGACTTGGTCGATGGCGTAAATCCAGCCTTGAAACTCGAGGATCTCGAACGAGGTGAGAAAGGTGGGCACGAGGCCATTGTTCATGATGTTGGCCGCATAAGCAATCAGTAGAAGCGCGTGAGCACAATAGACAGCCTACAGAATGATTAGCGGTAGTAGGCATGACTGAAAACGCATCATACATGTGCCGCAAGAAGTACCCAGTCATCGCGTCCAAATGACTTGATCATGGACGCTCTGACGTAGAAGCGCAGACCGACGCAAAGAGATGAAAGCAAGAGTGAGAGGGTGACGACTGCAATGTACATCTCTGGATGGATGCTGGGTACGGCATTGCCGTCCTCATCGTACTCTTGCTTCATCGTATAGAGTTGCGGTTGTGCACCGTCAATGCAGAGCCAAGAATACGAAGCCCTACTGAAGGGAAAAACCTTGCAATGGACCTGACAGGGTCGGAGAGAACTGGCAGTTGGGGAGTGGATATATCGTCCGTCAGGTCTTGATAGCATCATCCCTCTTGCCGTCTCTTTCTAGTGTGACACTTGAACGTAACCGACCGTTCTCTCGCCTCAAGCCCATAGACATTCGGGCAATGCAACACAGGGAATCTTTTGGCGCTAGCGATGAAACTGGCCGTCGTTCGGATAATGATGTTCTGCCTCTCAAGTTCGAGCTTCCACGTTGATAGCGGTCTAATGGGTGGACCATCAAAAGCTTGACCTCCATCACATGGGCAACACATGGCGAGCACGCAAAGGAGGCGTCGATGATAAGCGTTCCTTGATCATGGATCATGTGGGGACCACGTGAGTCGTGAAATAGGAATAGATTGTTCTTTTGGCGTTGGCCATACTGAACAAGTCATCGTGAGACGGGCTACGGACGCCCCAGCGAGCACGGAATCGGAAAGTCGAAAGAAGGAATGATAAGGCAAGTCGAATTGTGGAGGAACGGCACAGAATCTTTTGATCAGTCCAAGGTCTACTTGACTTCCAGACCAACCAGATTTACCAGAGCTCTAGGCAAGTCCCACCAGTGCGGATTGTGGGGGAGTTCCTTGGAGGGAACCCCGATGTTTCAGGTAAACCATCAGAGAACAAAGTACAAAGAGCCAGAGTCTTGTGGTAAGCGGACGGAAAGATTTCGGCCTTTCAATGTAGAAATGTATTATCGTCGTTCGACCGCTCATCGCTGGTCAGGTGTGTGGCGTGCATCGATAAAATACCCATCGAAACCTGGAAGACAATTCATGAAATGATACCGAGAACTTCATGGCTTCGAGTCGTTGTCTCGTTATCTACAGAACGAGTCTCGGATCGAGTGCTTTGACATTTGCTGACTTGGCCTCGCCGTCGAACACGAATTCGCTCATAAGCTTTCCTGATCCAGGACCGTTCTGTATTCCCCAGCATGTATGCCCGGTGCACATGAACAGACCCTTGACTTTGGTCGGTCCTATCAACGGGTGACCGCTGCCTTTGGTCACATTTGGCAGGTAGCAAGCCTGTCTCGCCGTCACCTCTCCGTGTCGCAGCTCGTCGCTGATACTCGACACGTAGTCCACAACATCCTGACACCGTTTCTCGTCTACCTCGACGAGATCTGTGCTGGCTGGCAAAGGGACCAGACGGTCTCCTTCGCCACAAGCATACACCTCTGTCTGCCTGGCGTATATCTCTGGGGAGACAATCTCTTGACTTCGTTTCTTCGCTCTCCGACTTTCGTCTGTCTGACCAAAGCCTGCTGGTAGTTTGATTTGCGTGAACAAGGCGTAGGCACTGACCGGTCTTGTAGGTCGAATGGTGACGCTGTGCGCTCGCAATGCTGAGATGGGTGCTTTGGGATACACTTTGGATGACCAAGGTCCGGCTGAGATTACCACGTCGGAGGCGGGAAGATCGATCTCCTGGTTATTGTTATGCTTGTCTTGGTACGTGACACCGATCACCCGTTGACCGTCTTCGCTGTACTTGATCTCTTTGACTTGTGCCCCAATCCTGATGTCTGCGCCGGCCTCCTCCGCCAGCTTGGCCATGGACGTCGTGAAATGGTAGGGATGTACTTGAGCAGTGGTTGTAGGGTCCCCCATCTCTTCGTATCCGCCCAGACATTCTGCGGCGACCCAATCCATGTCATCCGGTACTCCAGCGGCTCGAAGCTTGCCGAGAGCCTCCTTGGATCTCTTTTGGAGACTTACTGAGCCGTTGACATCCTTCTCACCGTTTAGAGCAGAGCCGTGTTTGTCGTCCATTTCGCGATCTTTGCCCTTGACAGTATCCTTGGATTTCAGGTCTCGGCCGTGACAATCGACCTCACCGCAGTGGACGGCTCTATAGCCCCATCGTTCTGCTCCTCCATGTTCGTCGGCTAGTTCTTTGTGTGTGCGATAGGATAGCGGCACGATTTGACTTGGATATGCCCACAAGGCAAGGAGACCACCAGCTTTGCCACTTGCGCCTCCTGCAATCTTGCTGCTTTCTAGCACCGTGACTTTGTGTCGAGTACGATCATAGGAGGGGTGGCGGGTAAGAAAATATGCTGTACTACACCCTATAATGCCTCCACCGATGATGACAACGTTTCTTTCTCCAGAAGTCATGTCTTCTATGCTGTTCCCGGCTGTCAACTTGCGAAATTGTCAGGTGTTGGAGAAGAGTAATGCAAGTTCTATTGTTGTAGATCTGCTGGCTGTTGCCACTTCACTGACTAATCCCAAAATATTATGCTTGCAACATGGTTGTCCAGGTCTCGACGTTACAACCTTTCAATACAACTTATTTCCTGACTATTATTTTGACATGGATAACGTATCGCATGAGATGTGCACAGCGGCATGATGTATGGCATTGTGGGGGTTATTAGCTGTACGGTAAGTTGAATACTTGTCGGTCAACTCGGCTTGGAGATGATCAGATATGTTTCATACGAATAGGACTTCCGTGACAGCCTAACGAATCTATCTCCTACCTTACTTTCCAGATCACCAGACCGCCGTGACTTGATTGCTACTGCTGGTTGAATAGAAGGGTAGAGGATATGGCCATCTTCTATCGCAGTTGGTGGCTTTGCCGCAAACTCTGCTGGTATGGTTTCCTGTTCACCACGATCGCCATCATCACAATACTTGCTGTGGGCTACCTCTCGGCACTCAAACCTTACACAGACGGACTCAGATACGAAGATTTCGTCTACAATCAAACCAAACAATATCTAGCAGAAAATGCTCCGATTGCGGCCACGCAAGAGCCTGCCAGTCACCTCAAGAGACCAGACTTCATGTACGACTCGCACGTCACGAATCCCTTGATACATGGTGCCACTCAGATATGGTCCGTCTCGTCTCTCGAACCTCTGGGCCTACATGAAGGCCTAGTCGGCGGAGGCGTCAGGGGTTTCGGCAGACGACCTGACCAGGAGAACTGGATATACGTCGGCGGTACCAATCGCAATGGCTGGCTTAAGTCATTGTCATTGGTGGCTTGGTCCAACGACTCTTGCGTTGACGATCCGCATGTTTGCGAAGCATACACTGCTGGATATCAACAACTGGTGGACCAATCCCGCATAGTATCTCTGGACGGAAGACCCAATGGCGATCTCAAGTTCGTCGACTGCGATGTCAGCCCTGCCATCTGCGACTCGTGGCAAGTCAATCCACCCATGCTGGTACACGTCAAGACCGAAAGGCTCGTGCGAGTCATTACCGACTTTGAGAATGGGCGACCTCGGCTGCTCTTCATGCACTCGGTCAAGTGGACCTATATCGGGTTGCCAATAGACAAGCTACCTTATAACAGAAATGTCAGGATAGCAGGGAAGCTCGTGCCTGCGTTCCCGTCCGAGTATGAGCAATTGCGCTCGATGGTCTGGTACGATGGTGCTGAGCAGGTCATGGAAGGACAAGACGGAGTAAGCACAGAATACATGGATGCTGAGGAGGCGTACGGTACTCCTCAGTCGCCGATTGAGCTTGGTCTCGAGGGTAGATATGATGCCTGGCAGTCTTGGGGACAGGATCTGGCAATGTGGTACCTGAAGATGCGAGGAAAGATTACCGGGTCTGAGGTTGATTTCAATGACCAGAGATTTGTGACCACGACACCATTTAGATAGATTCTGCAAGACATGTGGTTAACACCTGACAATCGACTTAGAGAAACTTGAGAAGTATATGTGGTCGTGATATTAACGGCGGTGCCTGTCCCTCTCCCCGCCAAATCACCTCTGCATCGGGCAGCACCCATCCACCTCCGTTACTCTCTCAACACAACATTCTCTGGTCCACTAAATCCCCTCCAAAACACTTGAGCTGGTCTCTAGCCATACATACACCTGTTCCTCTACACATCCGATTCAAGCGCAATGTCAGGCTACCTCTCCAACCTCCTCACCTCCACCACCGACCGCTACAACTCCCTCCGCCGCAACCTCCTGACATCAGAGGGCGACGGCGACACCGAAGACGACAGCCACATCTCCCGTGTCCTGCGGGCATACTACCTCGAAAAGTCCTCTACCCTTCCCGACTGGCTCCCTCCAGACCCCAAAAAAGCCATCGTCCCTCCGCCCGTGCAACAAAGCAGCATCGGCTCCTCGTACGCCAACCTCTGGAACTCGGCGCCCACCCCCGCTGCCCAGCCGCCAATGCAGAGTCTCAGCGCGAATAACTCGAGATCAGCGCTGAGTGACCTGTGGGATCCACCTGCGCCCGCAGCGGCTCAGGCGAGGACCGCTAGTCCCGTGTCGTTGCGAGGAGCGGGACGGACGCCGTTGGGAGGTGGAGCACAGCATTTGGCGCCGCAAGCGAATGTCAGACCGCTGCCGAGCCAGAGGGCGGGGAGTTATCAGACGCTTGGACAGCAGCAGGGGAGGAGGGAGGGGGCTGGGAGTCCCCAGTTTGGGAACACGGGTGCGGGGGCGGGAGTAGGTGGAGGAGGGGGAAGTCTAGGACAGTCTGGGGGTGGGACGGCGCAGGAGAGATTGAAGGCGAGACTGTGGGGACAGGCAGGAGGTGGGAGGGCGGCTAGTCCTGGGTTTCCGTCGTCGAGGGAGGGAGGGCAGGGGTATGGCGGTAGTGGTGGGGGAGGGAGATGGGGATGAGGATGGAGGTCAAGAGCATGGACATATCCCACTGGCATGATGGGAACCTTGAGCAGCGGAGACGTATAAAGGGCACTGCCCGAGACATACTCGCTCCGCTTGAGGCCGAAGTATGGTCGCGCTAGGTAAGAGGCAGGGACACTTGAAACCCCAGTGTAGAGCACAGCAAAGATGTATGTGTGGGAGCTGACACAAGATACAAGGAGTATCAACGGACTACGTGAACTTCGTGTCGTTAGTCATGGGTACGGGTCGAATGCATGATTAGGCTGGGATGAGAGAGCATGGAATGAATAGGCTGCAACGGTATACTGAAGGTAGCGGATCCTTTGCAGATGATAGTAATAAATGACACCAGTCTCGTCCATCAATCTTTATTACACACACAATTGTCATGGAGAAGTCGTTTCATTGTCTGCAGGCTCTCTATGTACACAAGGGTATGAAACTCCCCAGCTCGTCTCCTACTCTATGCCCTGAGTCTCTGGCCGTAGGCCTTGGTGGCATAGTCACCATTGTGAACGATAAGATCCTCAGGCTTGTAGTCGTGCTTGCCGGAGAAGTAGCTCTGGAGGATGGCCTTTGTGCCGGCAGCGTAGCGCTGCTGGGCGTCGATCGAGGTACCGGACATGTGAGGAACCATGGCATTTCCGCCTCCGGACTTGTACTGGGCGTAACGGAGCGGGTGGTCCTTGGGGGCGGGCTGTGGGAACCAGACGTCACCACCGTAGCCACGGAGCTGGCCGGACTTCAGGGCCTCGGCGATGTCCTCCTTGACGACAATGGCGCCACGGGCAGTGTTGACGAGCCACGCACCTGTAACATCATCAGTATGGGTGCAATCAAGCTGAACGTGAGTATTTACCTGGCTTCATCTTGGAGATGAGCTCCTTGTTGAAGAGACCGCGAGTCTTCTCGTGGAGCGGGCAGTTGATGGTGACGACGTCGCACTGGGCGAGCATCTCCTCGAGGGTGTCGACGCGACGGCAGCCAATCTCCTTCTCCTTCTCGGGGCTCAATGGCTGGTAGTCGAAGTAAAGGAGCTCCTTGCAGTCGAATGGCTTCAGACGGCGCAGGACACGCTCACCGATACGGCCAACAGCGACGGTACCGACGACCTTGCCCTCGAGGTCGTACTCGTTCTTGGCGACCTCTGCGACATTCCAGTCACCGCGGGCGATCATCTCGTGAGCGGGGACAAAGTTGCGGACGAGGGTGAGGATGGTCATGACGACGTGCTCGGCGACGGAAACGACGTTGGAGCCAGTGACTTCGGCGACGGTGATACCGCCATTGGTCTTGTTTGCGGCATTGAGGTCGACGTGGTCTGAACCGATACCGGCAGTGACGGCGATCTTGAGGTTCTTTGCCTTGGCGAGGCGCTCAGCAGTAAGGTAACCAGGATGGAAGCTATAGAGTGGATTAGCTGATGTGGCGTGGGGCTGTGCCTGTCGGAGCTTACGGAGTGGTGATGATAACCTCTGCGTCCACGAGGTGCTTGTCGAAGGTCGAGTTCTCGCCCTCCTTGTCGGAAGTAGTGACCAATTCGTGGCCCTGGTCCTCAATCCACTTCCTCAGACCGAGCTCGTTCTCGGTGGTACCCAAAAGCTTTGGTTCTTCTCTGGCGTGCGAGCCACCCTGTTGATACGGGGTTAGTCGCCGTTGTCCACCGGGGTAGGGCTTAAGATTGGGACAATACTCACATCGTAGAGGACCAGAAGGACTTTGCCCTGTCGCGAAGAAGTAGCCGTCAGCGTCCTGACACCTCCAGCTTGACGGAAAGCAGAATTGATGGGGGAAGAGGTAGCTCTGAAAGCAGACGAGGGGGAAGCTCGCAGAGTAGCTGCGGCGGGACGAGAAAGACGAGAAGCTGCACGGGCAAATACCATTTTGAATTGAGGTAGTGAGGAGAAGTGTTGTGAAAGACGGGTCGTAGGGGAGGAAACGGGTTCAAATAGTCTATCTGTGAGAGAAGTGGTTTGTTAGCTGAACTGCTCCCAATGCTAGTAGGAGATGATCATCGATTTGCGGGTGGAGCTCTTGACTCTTTCCCGACTCTCTTCGAGCTTGTCGAGGCCGGAAATGCGGAGCAACAAGCTTTTGACCCCAAACTGTGACGTTTTGCTTCCACCTTGATGCTTGGTTTTTTTCGTTAGGGATCTGTTCGGAGAGAGCCCCATTCGACCATTTTGGAATCCATTCCCGCGCCGTCTCTTTTGTGGTGATGCTGACCTGTCGCGATATCGATGGTCTATGCTCTTGTTTCCCGGATCGGAGTAGTGTGTGCGGCATGGCAGTTGGCGAGAATAAGGGATGGAGAATTGGGTTCATACCTTTTAGTGTTGATTGTCAAGATCAATTGATTGACTGACAAGCAGTGATGGTAGCTGTGTAGCTGTATAGCGGCAAGAGAGTATATGAGGAGGAGCGTCAGAATGCTATCACAACAAGCCCCCTCAATGGCGGGTCTCTAGCTCTTCTTATACCTCCCTCCCCAAGCTGCATCTCGCACGGGGGACGCAGCGTCACCAGACATGGCTCCGAAGACGGTGAGCGCCGTGAGCGCCGTGAGCGGTCTGTCTCCATTATCCATCACGTATCCATTCCACATCTCGCCGACGCCTGGATCAGACAATGGGTCATGGATCCAAGCTTTTTTCCTCTGCGTTAGTGACCGGTAAGATACTATCTGTCACACTCCCTCCGTGCCGTTTGACGGAGCACCATGGGACCTAGCCATTGACGTTCAGTTGATGGAAGAGAAATTCGTCTAGTCATGCAAGTTACGCTACGATTGATGTCGATTGCACATCACACGCGACTTCGCTGATGGACAAGCTATTGATCAGATTCACGCCAGACTCGAGCTACTGTCCACGAGGGAATGGTCGCTCTTGGCTATGCCAATCCAACTGGTGGGGTCCTTCCTTCTCATTTGCTGAATATCTTTGGGTGCCTTTTCTTGGTCTTCTGGTGTTCTCGTGTTGGCTGTCTGTCTGTCTCCAACCCTTGCAAAACCCGGACTTTGTTGTGGGCAGTTCGAAGATAGCTCGAGCTCTAGCTTCCTTCTCAGCAATGACCAACTGCGGGGTCATCTTGTCCTTTCTGGCAATCCAGCCCGGCCGATGAGGGGCAATGTTGAGCATTGGCTCTGCAGACAACGGTAAATATTTCGCAAGCTACAAGCAGATACAGCAATTGCGCATCTCCGGACAGGTATCCGAGGTTAAGAAGAATTCCAATTGACTCTTCTAGATCACCAATAACTGGTCAATGTTGATGAGTTGACGTATCTTCTGCTCACAGATGCACCGTAAATCACAAATACCATCCTTTTTCACCTCAATTGCCGCGTCATTTGCCAGCTTCCGAAGACGGCCTCTGTATTTCTCGGCCGAACCATGGCCGTCGACCTGGTATTCCAACGATATATCCCGATACCGAAGCATCAGGACCAACAGAAATCGAAAATCCTATCCGTGCAAAGAATATCCCTCTCGTGGTTCATGCTTTTACTTTGCTACTACCGAGATCGGGCATCTGGTTGTCACGGCACCTCCACCAGCTATTTGTGAACGACTACCAGGATGGTTTTGACTGTATGCATATACCATCAAGGCAAAGACCCCATTCAATTTTCGTTGCTACTGCCACTACTGCCATCTCCACCCTCAGTGGCCGGCCCGTCACCCTCTTCAACAGCTTGCTTCTTCAGCTTATCTCGAGCCCGCTTCTTAAACTTCTTCTCCCTGTTCCGCCGCGCCTTCTTCTCCCTCTCCGCCCTCTCCTTGATCTCCTTGGCTTCCTTCTCGGCCTGGTTCCGTGATGCTTTCGCTGACTGCAACTTGCGCTTTTTGATTCTGCCCTTTTTGCCCAATCTGCTCCGTTTTGTCCCGCTAATGTCTTGCTCTTTATTGCTCTCACCGACTCGATACCAGTCCGAGGGTATCAATGTGACCTTCCATGCATATCTGCTTCCTGGCCATGGAGTTCGGGACCTTTGCAGGACGGCATCTCCAGAAGTGGCAGCTATCCGATACTCTTCCGCAAGCTCGCTGGCAGGCGGACCTGTAAAATAGTACGAGTCTGGTCGCTTGCTCACGACAAATTTGCCCTCTGCGTCAGGTGTCGGAGACCGCAATGTAATCTTTGCGGGCTGTGATGCTGCTCCTCCGGTCGCTCTCGAGAATAGGTTGAACTCGGCCTCTTCCACTTGTGCCGCCGGTGCAGTAAACTGTGACCCGGCATGCTGCTCTATGATCTCGTAGTCAAGTTGTCGCGACCTGAAGATGTCCACCACCGCATCGTCGGGTGAGCTCTGGCGAGAAGACTCGGAGCTCTGTAGCTCGGCTCTACGGACTCTGGTGGGGATGAGCTAAATGATGAACATCGACACAGCATAACTGACCTCTTCGCTCGCGGCAGCTCAAACATGATTTGTCAAAGGGGTGCATAAGTGATGTTTGCTGCAAAAAGATCGACCTTGCAGGAAATGCTTCGGCCTTGGCGTCAGAGTCAAGCTTCAGCTCCAGCTCCAGCTCCAGCTCCACATCTTTCCTTTCCTCAACTTCCTCCTGAAACATCATAACACAATCCCGGCTGCTGTCTTCACTGGCTGCATGCTGACTACCAGATGTCTTCACAGGCATTTGTTGTTGGCTCGATCAACTCGCAGGACAACTCTCGCCCACCATGAGCTTAGCTACATACCCCAATGCCATGCTGCTACAAATACATATCAGCCCTACATCAATCGAAGGCTGCTGCAGAGCAGTCCACCGAATACCCATCTGAAAGCGAGACAGGATACATTCGAAGATTCGCAACATGCAGATGACGTGGGCTCGACCATCTATGCACTCTCAACTGCGCCTGGAAGAGCTGGCATTGCTGTTATTCGCATCTCCGGTCCGGGAGCAACGGCTGTGTACAAGGGACTGTGCCATGATAAACCCATTCCTCGATCGAGATATGCGGCTGTCCGTACGCTCTACCGGCCATATGCGCCATCTACAACAGACAACATGCTCGACTCCAACGCTATGATCCTCTTCTTCCCTGAACCGCGCAGTGTTACAGGAGAAGATGTTCTCGAGCTTCATGTCCATGGAGGCCCGGCCATCGTCAAAGCGGTGCTCGCTGCGATTCCCACATGCTCCAGCAGAATAGGCACCATACGCTACGCGGAACCCGGAGAATTCACTCGTCGCGCCTTCTTCAATAATCGTGTGGATTTGACACAGGTCGAAGCGTTGGGAGACTCACTGTCAGCCGAGACGGAACAGCAACGTCGACTGTCAGTACGAGGTACGGTCAGTGGTCTGACAAAGCGGTACAATGGCTGGCGCGAATTGCTACTATCTGCTCGCGGCGAGCTCGAAGCTCTGATCGACTTTTCCGAGGACCAGCATTTTGACGAATCACCAACCGAGCTCATCGCCAATGTCACGCAGCAAGTGACAAAGCTTCAGGAATCTTTGGAGGTCCACACGAAGAATGCTGTTAAAGGTGAACTACTGCGGAACGGTATCAGCATAAGTCTGCTTGGAGCGCCAAATGCTGGCAAAAGCAGTCTGTTGAACAGGATTGTCGGTCGAGAAGCGGCCATCGTCAGTCACGAAGCAGGCACCACAAGAGATGTAGTCGAGGTGTCAGTTGACATTGGAGGATATCTGTGTCGATTCGGCGACACAGCTGGCTTGCGACGAGCACTTGATCTACCTTCACCTACCAAGAGCAAAGACATTGGCATCGTGGAGCTGGAAGGCATTCGTAGAGCAAAGGCCCGGGCGGCTGAGAGCGATCTGGTCATTGTCGTGCTATCGTTCGAAGCTGATGGCGAGCTGAAGCTTGACTCGGAGGTCGTCGAGACTGCTCGTGATCTGATTGTCGAAGGCCGCAATATCCTCGTCGTAGTCAACAAGATCGATCAGAAGCCTTCGGTTTCATCGGTCGAATCAGTCGTCTCGACCATCCAGGCAGCCATACCCAACTTACAGCCTGAGGCCATTCATCTTCTCTGCTGCCACCCACACCCTGCCCCGCTAATGAATAAAGCACCCGAACCACTTGACTCCAAAGAAGACGGCATAGCACCTTTCCTCGCCGGCCTCGCGACCACCTTCGACGCCATGACCCGCGCCGTCACCGCCGCAGACGGCTCAGACGCCGATGCCTCCATCTGGCAAGAATCACTGGGCGCGACGGAACGACAACGCCTCTTGCTCGAAGAATGCAACAGTCACCTATCATCCTTTTTCGAAGTGGCGCAGCCGGTGACCTTCTTGGGACACCGCAGTGAAGAGCCTGAGTCATCTGGACAAGAGCAAGAGCAAGAGCAAGGGCAAGCAGAAGACGGAGAGGTAGATTTTGTCCTCGCGGCAGAGCACCTGCGCAATGCGGCTGGATGTCTGGCGCGCATTACAGGGAAGGGAGAACAAGGGGACGTAGAGGAGGTGCTGGGGGTCGTGTTTGAGCGGTTCTGCGTAGGAAAGTAAGAGCTGTATTCAAAGATGCCGTGAAGCCTGCTTTATCTATTCTTGAGTTTCGTACTAGAAAAGGGGAGAATTACAAGGAAAGGATAACCGTTTGATCCGAAAGTATTCCTTCTTGCCTTGCGCCGGATATGCTCCTCTATCTTTCCCCTGCCCGTCCTTGCTATGCCGTGAGATGCCGTCTATGTCCCGCTTCGTGCGGTGTAGTGTGGAGTAATGTACAGTGCCTCATGCTCTATGTTGAACCCAAAATACCCGCGATGCAGAGTCGAAAAGATCACGAGAAGACCATGGAGAAGTCTAGTTGTAGCCTCCCCTTCCCTCCTCGCATTCTTCAACGCGACCATTGTACCCTCCCCGGCCCGCATTCACGGGGCCGTTGTAGCCACCGCGTCCCTCGTCTTCGCCACCGATCTTGTTGTAGCCGCCTCGGCCTGCGCAGTTGACGGGGCCGTTGTAGCCGCCTCGTCCCTCTTCGTCGCCCATGGTCTTGTTGTAGCCTCCGCGTCCGTAGACGACGAGAGGGGTGTTGTAGCCTCCGCGACCCATTGTTGATATGTTTGTAGAGTGTAGTGTCAGGAAAATATATATGGTGATGGTGGTGAGGTGGTCTGGTGGCGATGATGGTATAGGTATGCTCGATATGATACCGTGGTTTGTGATGATGAGAACAGAAGACGGATGAGAAGAGGACTTGATATGACTTATACTTCGTGAGGCAACAGTCACACATGTCAAGGCACCCACTCTTCTAGAAGAAAGGTCGTGCCAGCCAAAGGATGATTAAGATTAGCCTGCCCTGTATTTGCTGAGCATGGGTGACGCAGCGGACGGTACGGTGCTAAAACAGGTGTCAAGAGTCATGGCCCTGGGTGGCCGCAGCGTAGTCTACGACCTGTAGAGTCCCATGCCGGGAAGAGCAGCGTGGGTGTCAGATGGGAGACCCAGCAAGGACCGTGTCTTGATTGGGGAAGGAGGTGACAGGGTAGGGGTGGTAAGGCTGCGAGGTCGATCCGGCATCCGTGAGCTGATGCTAGAATATAGTAAAGATGGTAGTTGCTCAGCCACTACCGGACGATTGGAGTGAAAAGAATCAAGTGCCAGATGAAGTCGTAATAGGACGGAAGTGCTGGGAGTCAGAAGTAATCCTACCAGCCGCATCTGTCATCATACGACAGTCGCCTGATCCAGCTGATTGGGTTTTTGATGTCTGCTAAAAGGTACCTGAGTACCTGCATTTGTGGCCCGTTCGTTGGGAAAGTGAGATGACAGACAGATAGATGAGTGGCACGTTTGTACTGACATGGATCATGGTCAATGCCGCATGTCCGTATAGGGTTGTCTCTGTTGCATTTTGCTGACTATCGGACGGGAGATAGATACCAGAAGCGAAGTACTCCATTAGCTGCGACGGAGAGGTTGTATTTCCGTTCCTAGTCACAGGCAACAATAATTGTTTAGTGAGCAAAATTTGTGTGTGACTCTATTCGTCTTTGGGAGGATGTTGGTTCCGGCACTGTGAAAGGGACCGTGACCGTCCCATCCAGGAAGCTTTGGTCGAGCCTGTTCAGCTGCCAGCCCTGACCTTGACTTTGGCCTGAAATGGTCAAAATCAACGAATAGCGTCCGTCGAGCTGGGAACCAGCCTCTAGGAAACCACCAACACGGCCGCAGGGCTATGTACAGCAGCATGTACTCTCGTGGCTGACAGGGAGATCGTATTCGCCAGAGATCTCGTCCACGCGTGAGCTGCAAGGCCCAAAAATACCTACTTCTCGCTCCGGACACCGTCTAGTGTCTTTCATTGGTTGTTGTCTTCATCCTCTCGTCCATTTTGAGAAGCATGGTATTTTCGGCAGCGCAGGCAGTTACCGAGCAGGGAAACATGTCAAAGCATGTGTGTATCAAAGCCAGAATCTTCTTGACATGCAAGCCTTGCTCTCAGCGCAAAGCGACACAGTACCATAAATTCCCCAGACAGGAGAGACGTAACCAACTTGTAGTTTGACAAGTGAAATGGTTGGTAAACATGTTCCGATGTCCAATGTTACCCTACACAACACTAATCTGCGCCGTGATCACTCAACCATCACGACCGTCCCCATCTCTTCCAAAACTTCCAGTCCGGTCCTTCTCTTTGACCGCGCCTCCCAGACGAGTAAATCCTCAGGAAGTACAGCGGCACACCCGCGACGATGAATGCCACCACGATCATGGTCTGCAGCGGCTGCGCGAACACTGCCCGACTCAGCAGGAAAATGCTGACGGCACAGAAGATGACAGGAGTCGTGATCCAGCACTTGTATGGTCTGTCGAGTTCTGGCTCTCTGACCCGTAGTACAATCAGACCCAATACCGTGAAAAAGTAAAAGGTATATCCTGCCACGCCGTAGAAGGTGGTAAGTGTGGTGAAGTCACCCACAATGATGTAGCCGGCCGTGATGGTGGCGTTGAGAATGGTGGCCAGAACTGGCGTGTAAAAGAAGCCTGCATCATCCGCGAAGAGTCTAGCTGCCTTTGACATTCGACTGGTCCTCATCGGTAATCGAATCGTCGTATCCTTGCTCCAACCGAGTCGTTGGAACCACGAAGGCAGTAAGCCTTCTCGAGAGGCCGCATATACCAGTCGTGAGCTTGTGAATGTCGTGGCTGCGAGACTCCCATAGCAGGAGAAAGAAACCACCAACGCGAATGCAAATGCGCCAATCGGTCCAAAAACTTGTTGTCCGAAAGTTACGGCCACGGTATTGGACGAGTTGATGGTATGAATCGGCAAAACCAGTAGATATGACACGTTTGCCAATAGGTATGATACAATGACCATTGCCAAAGACGTGTGTATTGTCCGTGGTAGATCTCGTCGCGGGTTGATGAACTCTCCAGTGACATAATTCGTGTTGTCCCAGCCATCGTATGCCCACAACCCAGCATATAATGCCACCGCCCACTCGCTCAGATCGTGACTTGTGCCCTCGAACCACCCTATATTCTTCCAATCATTACTCGGCTGTCCCTTGAAGCTGAACCCCGTTACCGCTACCACCAGCCCAAGGATTCCCACACCTACCAGCGCCACGAATTTGAGGAACAACAGCACATCCGTACTTCTCGTTGCCATCTTCGTCGACACGCAGTTGACCAATGTTGCCATAGCCAAACCTCCAAATGCAACTCCTTTATTTAACCACGTGCTCACCTCCATGGCATCCGGCCCGACCACTGCTCTTACAATGTATTCCCCGAATATGATCGCAATGATCGCCGCACTCCCCGGCTTCAGCACCGACACTGCAACCCAAGTGAACAAGAATCCAGCCCACTCCCCGTAAATCTTACTCAGATACACCGCCGGCCCACCACTCAACGGCAGCGCTCCTCCTAACTCCGCATAGCTTGACGCACCTGTCCACGCTAAAGTGCCTGCTATCGCCCACACGATCAGTGCTGCACCCGGAGAGCCTGCATTCTTGTTCACTTGCGCCGGAGACGAGAAGATGCCAGATCCAATAATCAAGCCAATGATCAGCGACATGCCATTCAGGAACGTCAAGGATTTGTGCTTCTCCAAGCCTCCCCCTGCTTCTGCATGACTGGCTGTCGGCGCGCCAATGGCTGTGTAGCCTTGACCTGAGGTCGAGAGGGGAAAGAGGTTAGGCGCAAAGTCGAAAGCCGAGGAGACGGAGAAAGAGCGGCGAGAGTTGAGTGGTCGGCCATTGGGAGGTGATGCGGACGGCGATAGCTTACGGGACGAGGGCGCGCCATACGGTGAGGAGGAAAGAGAGGCGCGTGGGCTACCGTCGCTGGAGGCTAGCGATGCAAGTTCGAGGGAGTCTCGCTCGGGATGAGAGGAAGAGGCGCCGGCGCCAACGGAGGTGTAGCGGGCCATACGCGTTGGTACTGGGGATCATGTTAATGCCAGGGGCATTGTGTCTTTGTAAAGAATACTTGGAGTAGAAGAGGGAGGAAATGGGAGCTTTAGTACGGTTATGATGCACTTTGGGTCAGGAGAAAGTCGACCAATCACAGGCCAGAAAGGCCGCAAAGCACAAAAACACTGCAAGGACTGCATCTCCGCTTCGTCCTCGCTGCCGCCTTTCTCTAGTATGGAATGTCTGTACTGGCGGCCTGCTATGCCATGTAGAGGATTCTCCTTGAATATGGTCTCAAACAGGTCCTGGGCAATGACCTTCGACCAAAGATAGCTGTACATGCAGCCGTCGTATCCCATCATGAGGTGACGATAAGTACCGAATCCGTGACTGTCGAATATCAGCAAGTTTGAACCGCGACAGTGGTAGTTCATACACTTCAGCTACATCCTCGATCCCTTCGATCTTCAAGCACGACCTGTACATCGCACTCAAGTCTCTGCCGCTCTGTTTCGCACTGGAGTGTACTTCATGGTCGAACATTGTGATCCTCAATTGAGTCAGCAGACTTACCATCGGCGCCACATGTCGAGACTCGATCAACGCTTCAATCATGATTTCCGGCATTGATTCGCGGCTGAGGTGGTGCGAAGAAAGTTTCTCAAGACCGACCCGACTCCAACACCACTCTTCTAGCATCTGTGATGGAGCTTCGTTGAAGTCTGGTACAGTCTCGGCCCCGTGATAGCGAGAATATTTACATTTTCCGACCAGATCATGGATCCCATGACCAAGCTCGTGAAAGATCAGAACCACTTCTGAATGCTGCAGCAGACGGGGGCTAGCTGCATTTGGTGGCTGGAAGTTGGTGATAAGAACAGTCGATGGGAGGTGTCTTGTACCATCGGGCTTGACGAAACCTGCCTGCATCGGATGGCAATGAGGCATACCAGACTTGCCATCGCGCGAATAGAGGTCCAGGTAAAGATATCCGACAAGACCGCCGCCCTCATCTGCGCTGTTCCAGACGCTGTACAGGCTGACATCTTTATGCCATACCAGTTCGTCATGCTCAGATGTCTCGATCCGCTCGAATGCAAAGCCAAAGAGTTGGCCGAACAGCCCAAGCATGTTGTCGATTGTTGCAAGCAGTGGGAAATACTCGGCCACACTGCCTTCGTCCAGCTTTGTCCTTTCCTGTTTTAATAGTTTCAAATAAAAAGGCAGATCCCACAACGCCAGGCTGGGTGCTACATCTCTGCCGTCACCTGTAAGTGCTTCAGATCTCAGTCTTCGAAGCTCCTGGAGCTCACTCTGGATCTGCTCATCCACACAGGCTCTAATTCTACGCAGGAACTCCTCGACCGTATTCGAAGTCTTGGCCATCTTCGTCTCAAGCACAAGCTCGGAGTGACTGGTAAAGCCCAGCAGCTTCGCTTTTTTATGCCTCAAGTGAACAGCTTCCTCAAATAAAGGAACATTGTTCTTCCCCTGCGGAGATCAGCATTTCAAACACTGCCAATCCGGTTGGCAGAATGCACGAACCCTTGCCAGATTCGCCCTGTACAAACGCTCTCTGGTTGCCGGGCAGCGTGCGTGGTCGAGAATTGCTCTATAGTCCACACCACCAAGCGGTATGTAGTAGTTGCTGGCGTCACCTCGAAACGGCAATATCAACGACCCGGGGACACCTACCGGCTCTGCCGCCGATAAGACCAGCACCTGGCCATGTTCGTTCAGATTCTTCGCAAATTCCGTTTCAAGCTGCCTGATCTTCTTATGGAAGTGGACAAGCCTTGCAGCCTGATCCTCGGACATGAGAGTGCCATTCCGATAAAATAATCTCCTGGTGTCATGGAGTAGCTTCTCGTCCTCCATGCCGAGCTCGCACCCTCCTTGCCAATCAGCATATACACGACCGACCAGTCGTGCTAGGTCCTTGCGCCGATCTCTCGCACTCTTTGCTTCAGCATAACGCTCTGTCGCTCTGTGTGATGTCTCTCGAAGGCTGCGGGTGGGCGCAACCTTTGCGAGCAGTCCGAAAATATTACTGGTGAGCTGTAGCTGGTTATCATTGTCTGCCAGTTTGACTATCACCCTAGAAAATGTTGCATCCTCGATCGATAATTGGCATAGCTCATTAACATCTCTATCTGCTAGAGTGATCGCGCGGCTGCTCATACCGTCCACATCAGCACAGCTTCACGCAGAAAATACCACCGGGGCCTGAGGTGGCTGTCGCTTGGAGGCTAGCATGATCGACTTGGCCCATTCTCCTTGTTCTCTCATCTTAATTGCGCCTAGGACGTTATGATATTCTTGTGGATTTCAGGTTCACCCAGATAGCGCTTCCACCTCTGTGCCAATCTACTACAGGATGCGTATCACCTGCCGTTTTGAGCTCAGCGCGGTGCCACAGCTGATCAAGATGCAGGTCACAAATTGCGAGCATGCAGGTGTCGCTCTAAAAGAGTGGATATATATTCGACGCTGTTTGTAGGCTCATATGTTAAATGCGTTCGATCGAGCAATACAGAGAATGCAAGAGACCCCTCGATATCACGCATGACTCTGTTTGACAACCTATTTCAATCAGGGCTGGGCAGCCTTGTGGCCATTGGTAAGCTCCCACACTGATATGATTGGTCTCTAGTCACAAACATCACAAACTCGGCAAGTGCTCCGCGCTACTTAGGCGATCACGTATCTGACATGCGAAACACACGCGCGCAAATGGTAGTTTTGGCAGACGAACTCCGAATGCCAATTGACGCAGAATTCACCTTTACGCAGCTCACGTGCTTCCTTGTATCTGATTGTCTTTAGTTCTGATCGATCGCAGGAAAGCCACTGGGTAGTCGACTACTTATCTAAGGGTATGGTAGAACAAATACCGAATCATCAATGGGCAGCTCGGGAGCCTCTCGATTCACAAGATGAGGTTGATTGGTTCTGCAGTCCCCAATTCCACTTTCTCCGGCAAATCCACGCCCGTTCCGCAGATCCTGGCGAGTAGAGTATATTTGGCGGATGATCGAGCTTTGTCTAGGGATCAGTACCATGGAGACGGGAACGGGATGCCTGATGGAAGTCGTATGGGCACTCGCAACATCCGTCCGGTAAGTAGTGCTGACGCCTGCATGAGGTATGGAGAGAACATCGTTTACAATCCGACTTCGAGCCTCGAATCGAAAATATATGAACACAAGATTAGAAGCACTGATTTAGGCCGGCATTTCGCATGAATACATCAACCACAACGTCCCTCATAAATATCTCTGCGATCATGCCTAAGCGAGCAGCCTCACTCTTCGTCTCTCATGGCGCGGGCCCACTGGTCCACCTCCGAGTGCCCCATCAGATGCCACTTGTGGAACTTTGTGAGCAGTCACGCTGGATACTAGACGGCTGTCAGGGTGTCATCGTTATCACTGCGCACTGGGAATCGGACGTCACATGTATCTCAGCTGCTGCGAAGCCACCTATCCTGTGCGACTATGCCGATCCTCCTGGCCACCCTCTTCCTGCAGCGGCATGGAATGTTGCCTACGATGCTCCTGGTGCGCCGGAGATGGCTATCAAGGTGGCGAAACATCTCGAGACGCTTGGAATGGAAGTCAAGCTGGACCATGAACGAGGTTGGGATCATGGCTTATGGACACCAATGATGGCCCTACGACCCCAAGCAGACTTGCCTTTACTTCAGGTATCAATCCCCCGACTAGGAACGGATACTGCCGAAAAAGCCCTCGCTCTTGGCCGTGGACTTGAGCCATTTCGTGATGAAGGCTGGGTCGTGCTCGGCAGTGGACATACCTACCACAACTTCAATGCTCTGATCGGACTTGTCATGGGAGCTCCCGGCGTACCATACCCAGAGAATAACAGTGCTTTCGAAGAGGCACTTGAGAATGCGGCGACCACAAGCGATGCGGCGAAGCGGGAGGAATTAATGAGGAATTGGAAGTCGTTTCCGCAGAGTAACTTGGCACATCCAGAGGGCAAGGAAGAGCACTTTACACCGTTTCTGGTCAATGTGGGCGCCGCAGGAAACGATGCGGGCAAGAAGCTGGGAGAATGGGAAATGTTCGGCACTGTCAGCTCGTCTTATTCATGGGGAGATGTGGCAGCAGTCGTTTAAATGCGGCAACTTCTGCATGTAGAGATTGTTCACATGATTAAGCGCATTGAAGCCACGACCTAGCAAGCGTCCACCAGATCGAAAAATAATCAGTGGTGTTTCTCGACACCATTTGGTAGGAGTTGGGACCATTCGCACCCTCATCAGCGGTCAATTCCGTGACGTTCTTATTATCAATGATGATAGAGCAGTTGCGCGTCAAGCCCGGAGGCACTGTCCAGCAATGACAGAGACTCATATATCTCCTGGCGGCGGTCCCATTGAGGTTCTCATCCAACAAGAATGCATAGCCTCTAAGGGATCCCCACTCATCGCCATTAACAATACCCCAGAGTGATCTGTTCGCGTTCTGCGCCAACGCGAGTGTGCCGCTGTTGGAAGTAAAATGCAGTAGTATTGTTCTTGTTTTGTCAACTTCCAATCGCCGAATCTGGTTGGTTTGGATCGGTATCGTAGATGCGGTCGCCTTTCATGTATGAACCGTTGACCGCGGTACCATTTGCATCGATGTATGTATCATCGTGGGTCGTCAGGAGGCGTACGTAATACTGAGGACTATCCGGAGTGCAAGGAACAGTACTAGGTGACGGAGTGCGAGCCGGTTCCGACGTCGTTTCCAAAGGGGTCCTCGACATGCTGGAGGATACGCTAGTACTCCGAGGCCCAGTTGTACAAGCCGGAACCTCCGAGTTCATGGTCAATGTCGCTGTGATAGTAGCAGTTTGGGTGACGGTCGTCGAAGGGGCCAGCAAGCATGTGCATTTCGAGGACAATGCGGCGGGCTTGAAGCCTTTCACGGCATTTTTTGGTTCGCCACTGACCATGTTAGTCTGAGCCTTGTGGTAGTGCTACAAAGCCTACGTATTGATGTGATTCAGGCAGAAATTCTTGAGCTTAGACTGCTGAGCTTTGATTGTCTCCAATGCTGGTGACTGGCAATCTACTATCAGCGAACATCGTCATCTAAGGACAATCGAGGTACTCTGTGCTTCGGCGAGGACGTCAACGAGGTCAACCTCAAAAGGCTGACCAGCATGATGACGATGTCACTGCCTTGATTATACTTGAAAGGAAAGGTTATTGGAAAAAAGAAGGAGGTCATGCTCATAGAATGCTTCCATTCTGTCTATCCAACACTGTTCGGCGACCTCGCCACCATTCCGATATCGTGGCTTATACTGTTGAGCTGAGCAACCGCTGTGTTGTGCGGCTGGACTGTCCAGAGGGTCTCAGTCATACATTCGGCCTCGTCTGATAGTGTCTAGGATGAAGAACTCGTTCGTTCGAAGGTGAGTCAGGCGCAATGTTCTGGTGATGACCATTTGAGTGAGGATTCGAGGTCGTTGGAGCACCTTGCTCTATTTGCAGAAACTGACTATCTAGTACTGCCCGTCCAAGATCATTGCACGATGGGAAAAATCGATGTGAAGCCCCGTGGCATCACATTTGTCCATCGATGTATGTTGTTAGCAATATGTTTAGGAAATCCAGCGGATGCAGCGGACGTCAGCCGGCATCTTCGCATCGATGCCGCAAACGCCCACTTCGATTTTCTTTGAAGTAGACGCTCTGCCGCTGTTGGAGACTTGGAGAATTCATATCTGCGCAGATGATCCAATTACCTGACATGTTATGCAAATTCATCGATAAATCCTGCCTAGCCGATACAATTATAGGTCCAATGCCTGCGCAAGACACATCGCATGATACTTTCCTCTCCTCGCCAACAACTCTTCGTGCTTGCCCACTTCCACGATTTGTCCATCTTCGATCACGAAGATGACGTCCGCATGCTTAATCGTGCTGAGTCGATGAGCGACAGTAATCGTGGTCCGACCATATGCCGCATTGTCAAGCGCCTTCTGCACAACTTGCTCACTCTGCGTATCTAGGGCCGACGTCGCTTCGTCGAGCAGTAGCAATTTGGGCTTTCTGATCAGGGCTCTGGCAACTGCTATGCGCTGTCTCTGTCCGCCAGAAAACTGCAGACCCCTTGAACCGCAAGGTGTTCGCAAACCTTCGGGCAGGGACGACACAAAGTTGAGAGCATTAGCTTGTCGGCACGCTTCTTGCACTTCTTGGTCCGAGGGCTCATAGTCAAGGCCTAGCGTAATGTTGTCTCTTACAGAGCCGAGGAACAGCGTCGGTTCCTGCTGAACCAGCGACATGTACTGACGATAGAGTCCGGGCGACAGTGCTGATATGTCGCTTTCACTCACTCGGATACAGCCAGTGGTAGGGTCGTAGAAACGCTCGAGCAGAGAAACGATCGTGCTTTTCCCGCAGCCCGATGGGCCAACAAATGCTGCATGAGTTCCAGGCCTGATTCGAAGTGAAATGTCCCTCAGTACCATCACAGACTTTCGCTGCTTGTACTTGAAATTGACATTTTCGAACGCAACGCACGAGGTGTTTTCCAGAATGGGGCCTTTCCCGGCATTGCCGTCAGTCTCACAAATGGTCGGCTTGATCGTCCTGAGCCAGAGGAGATAGTTGGCACTGAATCTCGCCTTTGTGATCGATGTCGTGTATGTGAAGAATTGTGCTCCAGCTTGGCCACCAAAAATCACGGATAAGAAGATGACAAAAAATTGGGTGACCGAATACTCTCCAACTGCAATCCACCTGCAACCGAGCCAGAATCCGAGACCCATAACGAGAAAGTCGGCCGATTGAGATAGAGCATATGGGATCAGAGTTGTGGTCAAATTGCGGATCACCTTGACCATGATCTTGTCCAGAAGATTGTTGTATTGATCGAGGATCGCACTCTCGAGAGTCAGTGAGCTGACAGTCCTGATTGAGCTCAACGCCTCCGCAGCCAAACTTGCGCTTGCAGCGAACTGCTTCTCGGTCGATCCTTCGAGCTTCTGTTCCAATCGAATCCTGACATAACCGCTGCCGACAATGACGGTCATACCGACCGTGACCAAGATCAGACCAAGCTTCCAACCAAAAGCGATTCCAGTTATGCTACTCGCCAAGATATTGACAATTACATTGAGCATCAGACCAAGATTCGCCGACATGAGTTCTTGAACGTCTGAAGGGACGGACGACAGTTTTGCCGTCAAAGCCCCAGAATTGTTTTCGGGATGGTCGAAGAAGTCTTGATCGAAGCTGACAATACGCTCGATCATCTCTAGACGATACCGATGAGTGAGTGCCTGTCCAATGGTATTTGTCCCAATTCCGACGAAGAAGTAGCCTACCAGGTTGCCGATCGCCAGGATCAAGAACATTAGCGAGTAGAAATTAGCTTGATGTTCCGCTTCTGCACCTTGCAGATTGAAGACTGAGATCAGGCGGGAGAACAGAATGGCCTGGGCAGGGTAAGTACCGCCAACCGCTATCATCGCCATCCCCAGAACCAGATACCAACCATAGAGTTGTGTGTGCTCTACCAGCATGATCAAAATGCAACGTAAAAGCGAATAACCTAAATCGCTTCGGATCTGATCCACTTGCTTGTGCGATGGCCATTCGAGGCCGGCCTGGATATTATCCTCAAGGTTCGATGCCACTTTATTCGCGTATTCTGGGCCAGGGACTGACCTTGTCTTAGTCGTATGTGCACTATCTTTAGTGTCTGTACCCAAATCCTGGACTCTGACCATGGCAGCATACAATCCATCTAGCTGGAGTAGCTCGCGATGGGTACCTTGCTCGACCACTTTACCATTCGACATGACCACTATGTGATCAGCCGCCATGACTGTTGACAGTCGATGGGCTATGATGAGAGTCGTCTTGCCTTTCGAGATCTTGTCAAGGGCATTTTGTACTGTCTTTTCTGCTCCCGGGTCGAGTGCGCTAGTAGCCTCATCACAGAGTAGGGTCTGTGGATCGGAGATTATACTGCGGGCGATGACCAAGCGTTGGCGCTGACCACCACTCAGTGTGTTGGCTCGCTCACCAAGCTGAGAGAGATATCCTTGGGGAAGCCGCTCGATAAATGTGTGCGCATCAGCGGCTTTGCAAGCTCCTTGAACCAGAGCCATCTTGTCTCCGTCTGGTAGAGCAAGTTGGTCATCACTGAAACCGTTGCATATGTTTTGTAACACGGTGCCCTGAAAGAGCGTCGGCTCCTGCTGTATGACGTGGATATTCGAACGCAACCACTTTGTATTGAGCTCGGAGATATCTCGTCCGTCGAGGAGGATACTTCCTAAGTTTTGGGTGTACCATCGCTCGAGCAATCCCACTATGGTCGACTTGCCACAGCCACTTGGACCTACCAGCGCTGTGGTCTTGCCCGCTGGAAGAACCAGATCAAGACCTTGCAAGACCGGTGCATCCGCCCGAACAGGATAAGCGAAGTGAACATTCCGGAACTCGATGGTGCCCTTGCAGGATGTCGGGGTTTCACCAGAGATTGCCAGCGGATCAAGCTGAGTAGGTAGGTCGATTATCGAGAAGAGTTCTGCTGCAGCAGAGGAAGCATTAGTGATGGCCATGATCGAGGGAAGGAACGACATCACAGAAGTCGCACCCAGCGTGACGCTGAGAACGACAGTGAAGACCGTGCCCACATCCTCGATCTCGCCGCTTTGAAACATACGGAAGCCTTGCCAAAATGCCAGCGCCGTACCAGCCATGACAACGAAGGTCTGACATGAGAAGAGAACGCCATAGATAAGAGACTTTTTCGATCCTTCCTTGTGAGCATCTTGAAGCAGATCGTCATACCATCGAATAATCTTTTGCTGTGCTCCAAATGCTTGTATTGTCCTGATGGATTCTAGCGCATCCTGCGCGATAGTGGCAGCACGGGAGTAGATCTTGACCTGAAACTCGTCAGCTCTGTGAACAGAAGCCCTCGATTGCTCTTACAATTCGCGCCTCGATTGGCGCATCCGCGCCCAGGCTCCCACCCACGAATAGAATGCTAGCCGGCACCACACTCATAGTGATAAGAGCAAGTTTCCACTGCACTACCAGTGCAACTATGAAGGAAGAAAGAAACAACGCAATGCCAACAACACAGGAGTACAGCTTTTCCGCAATGCCATTGTTGATACGATTTCCATCTGTGCATCATATTTAGCCTCGTCCGCACCTCCGTCAACTGGTTATACTGACTGGTAGTCACCTGTGTCGCCACCGACCCTTGATCTTTGGTATCGAAATATGACATGTCTTGTCGCAATAGCTTCTCCAGGAATGCCTTTCTCAAGTTGTTTGTCGTCCGAGCGGCTGCAATGCAGATGACTAGGGTTGCCAAATAGCCGATCACGAAGCGACCTATGAACAGGTAGACGAAGTATAATATGAGAGAATTGATGTTCGATTGGAATTGTTGCGGGGAGATGGCGCCCGAAGCAAAGTCATTGAACGCACTTGTCGAGTTGCCAAAGACGAGGGTCATGAGTGGCAATGATGCGCCGACGATTATAGCGCCTACAAAGGCTCCCATGTACATTGCTATATCGGATGTATCTGCATATCGGAGGACGCGCTATGGTTTGAACGCATTAGCCCATGCACATAACATATATCTCGTAGAGTAACTCACAAGGTACGGTTTAAGCCCTTCAGAATTCCCGGACGACTTGTCGGTTAAGTGGTCGTCCTTGTCAACAAACTTTTGCTTTTGGGTCTTGTCCATGTTATGCATATCGTCCAGACTCCCCGCGTTGTGTCGGAGCTTTAGTGGTAGGTTGTTCGAGCCTTTGCAACCATCTCCTTTGCAAACCGGGAAAGAGAGCTCTGGGGCCGGCGACATGGTTGAGCATAAGCAAAGCCATTCTTGCACGAGAGAGCGGAGATGAATACATAAATGCTGTGATGCTCGATGCTGATGTCACTCGCCGTTGGTTGCTCGGTTTCCGCGCGAAGGCCGTCCGAGGAGGCTGAGCGCCGCAATCTCTTTTAACGCTCAATCTCACGGCCTCGGTGCGTGCGGGTTGCGGCTTGGCGTGGGTTTGCGAGCTCAGACACAACCTGAAAGCTCTTTTGGAAGCTGTCTGTTGCCGTTTGTATTCCGTAAAGCACCTGAATGCCGATTGTATTGTGTGTTGCACCTAATCATTGACCTGGTAGTCCTCGAAAAGAAAGTCTTGATCGAGTACCTTCATGAGCAAATTGTTGCCTTGATACCAGTTCATCAAGGAATTTGTTTCGGTCGGTAAATCGATTGTATTCCTGCTACTTGTATCTGTCGTATTAAGACTGGGCGGCATGAGACCCAAAGAGCTCAGATAATCATCAATATCAGCTGCAGGGAGTGCATCCCATTCACTCATTGTGTTGAAGTCGGTGCTCTGAGTGAGAATGTTCTGCTTTTTCGGGCTTGCTCCAGCAGCCTTAGCTTGCGAGTAAAGCGAGGCGACCTTCAGGAAGACGTCAAAAAGCTTGTGTAGCCTGACCATACCCTCTGAGAATCGGCGTTGCTGCTCCAAAGTGGCGACTAATTGCGCAAGAAGGTCAAGATCTTGAGCTGAGCTCGACGGTCTTGCTATTATCTGACAAAAGACTACCATAAATGGGGTGATAGGAGCCAGCAGCAGGGTCCTGAGCTTGGTCAACAGCCATGCCAATTGAGTTCATCTGAAACTTACCATCCGCAATGACCAGTCCAGATCATATCAGGTAGATGCTTCCACTTCCGCCAAGCGGCGACTACAAGTCCCAAAGCGATCCGAGCAGGCTCAAGCGCCGGCGATTGGAAGTCGGCAGCAGTCATGGTGGCATGCTTCACAAGGGCGCTAGAAGAAATATCAGCAACGTATATTTCCGAATCAGACTTTGCAGCAACTTACACCGTGCTATGATGAATGACTGCATCAGACTCTCTCAGAAGCAAGCGAAAATCCGGGTGTGCTGCTTCGCCGATAATACTGACGGACGCCTGTCAAAGGTAAGCAAATCAATATCATTATCAGGGTTTCACGAATACTTTTTCTCGCAACATCCACGCCTCCTGCAGAGACTCAATCAGAGAGGATGCTCTCCTCTTCCGTTCGCCAACAGAGATGCCAATAGCGAGTGGACTGTAAAGCTGCTCAACTACCTGACACTGTAGATCACCGATTCTGGTGCAGTGCCCAAACGCCTCAACAAAAGTGCTTGAGAGAATCGAGCCGTGTGACAGGCGAGGTACAGAGATGGTATAGCTCTGTATGACCGGTACCTGGCTGTATCGAATAGCGAAGCTGGTATCGAACCAGTACGCCATCCAAAAGAGAAGAATCTTACCTTGTCCCTCCTCCTCAGAATCCGATTGCATTGTTGATTTGCAGTGATAGCCAAGGGCCAGGACCATGGAGGCTGCTTTGGCACTTAGCGCCTGTGCTAGGCGAGGCTTACACAATTGAATAGCGACACTTGCCTGACTTTGATTAGCCGACTATAAGGGAAGAGAGCAGAGACTCTCACCGCCATGACAAGCGCATTGACGGCTTCTGATGTTGGAGAGATGATCAGTCTCAAGTCATGAACAGCCCGATCTAAGCGGAAGAGGAACGCCTTTGTTAGTTTCTTGCATCTGCTGACGAACGTAACGTCAGGTCCCATATTAGAGTACTCTATGCTAAGGTACCAGAGTATCGCATATACGTGGACTCTCCTCACTGCATCGACTTTGCCATCCGCTGTGAAAATACTGTCACACTTGTCACGAAGGTGATCGAGCGTTAGACCAGGACAAAAGCCGAGGCAGATGCTACCTGCCATAGATGTATCAGTATTGAGACAGTGACCACGGTGCTTGCTTACCACCGGCATAGTCGATGAGCTTATCTATTTCGATCTTCTTCAAAGACTGCGATGCTTCTTCTATCTCGGACGGTGCTTGGCCATCAATAAATCCGCTGGCGCTTGGGGGATCATCGAGCCTGCTCACTATCTCCTTCAGGGAGGTCAAAGCTGCAACGAGATCGGAACTAATTGGGCATTGATAGTTGCTGCCAATCAAACCTTCGACCATGCTACTGGCAGCTCTGGCGTGGGTGTCGTTACTAGCATCCGGAATGTGCAAAGCGGTAAAAATGGTGGTGTCGTTCGTCTGCAGTGGCGTCGTGAAATCTGTCGAAGGATTTGGCGTACTTCTGGAAGATCCGCCTGTTCTTCGAGATGTCGAAGTTGCATCGCTCTCGGTGATCTGCTTTCGCAGCAGGCGTTCGATGTCTTCAAGACGATCTCCAATCCGGTCGATCTTCTTTTCGCTGTTGCACACCGTCAATGTCCGCTTCGTGTTGGAGAAGCAGACAACACACTATTCTTTTGTGATGAGCACTCTTGCTTTCGGTTGTACGTTTTCGACCCTGGTAGTACGGCATACTGAGAGCCATAAGTCAATCGAGAGGAACAGTTTTCAAACATATTCGAAGGCGACCACCTACTCGATCCGCTCCCCTTGCAGTGCGAGCAAGGCGCACGTTTGTCACATCGAATTTTTCGGGCACGACAAGTGTCGCACTTTTTTGCGATCAGCAGGGTGTTATCAACGCCTCGAATGAATTGATGAAGATAAAACTAGATGGAATCGAGTGGCATGTGCATTCGCGCGCCAGAAAAATGCTGGAACTGATGAATTGGTGCAACTCACTGCTCTTTGCTGTGTAACCTGTGACGCCATGGTCATAAAGACCTGAAAGTGCACTTATGGGATGGAAGTGGAGGAAGAGATCCAGGCTTGATGGAGCCTGAGTCCCGGGATTGATCACATCGTGCTGGATGAGAGCGAGGTGAATGACAGAGGTGGGCGACATGACGGTCCGGGTCCGCGCACGCCGTGCGGCTCTCAGGCGGGCAGCTCGAGCTGCTTTGCCCGTCAATTCCGATATATCACCATGTACTCCATACTAGCATCACTATCAATCAGATAGGCTCCTCCTCTCCGCAGCTGGCGACCCTCAGCAAGAATCAATCAAAGGCTGGTCTCCCGTTCAACCTCCGCTCATCGGGTTCGTAGGCTTCTCAACCCATCGTAGGCTCCTCGAATCGAATGGGAGCCTTCTCAGATGTTGTCCATGTATGTCTGCGAATTGCTTGTGGTGAGCTTCACTGACCCGGGAGGCCCTCCTCATACCCGCAGGCATAGCTATAGCCCTTTACGTCTCTCTGTCGTTTGTCGTCCTCCCTGCGATTCGTCGATATCGAAATCGGTACGATCAGTATCTTCCTCTCCAAAGAGTAACGAACACGGTCGCGGCAGGTACGAACACTTTGCGGGATAGGCTGGCAGATGTGGTAACGAGAATTGCGTTACCTCACGTAAGAGGTCGCATGCTTGGCCGGTCGCTCGTGCAGTCCGGTAGAGAAGATTCATTAGAAGATCTGTATGCTTTGGAGGAGGGAGAGGAGCTGGAGGACTTCATAGAAAGAGCAGAACATTCAGCAGATGAGAGTAGCGATACATAATCCATTTCATCCTGGAGGAGTCTTTGAGAGCGAGGCGTGTGGCGTTGAACGAGTGGGTATCATACTGTAGGCTATGTACTATTCTGTGCACTAGTCATTGCAATCCATTATTAATCATTGCTTCCTTCCTCATACCCGTCATCAGTCATTACAGCCTATTCCCAATTCAGGTCCTCTTATACCAGTACCCAGCCAGCTCCCGATTCATCTTCCTGGGTGGCGGCGCCACGTCGTGATCACACTTTACCATAACCGGGCTTGTCCTGTCGCCAAGCGCTTTGAGTATTCTGTCGTAGTTGTCGGTTTGAGAAGCCTGAAGTTTTTCGATCCGTTCATCCATCAGCTTGAACATATCTCGTTTCAGCTTTGCCATCTCTTTTGCGTGAGCGGCCTGCATATCTTCAATGCGTTTGGTCATGGCAGCACTGGAATCTGGCAATGCTTCCACCGAAGTCTGCATCCTTGACACAATCTTATTGCTAGCTTTTTGTGAAGAGATGAGGCCTTGCAATTGAGTCTGCTGCTGCTCTATCGCCGTCTGTAGGCGCTGTAGACCGCCAGCGCTTGGGGTTGGGGGTGCTTTCTCAGGGCTTGGTATTTTCTGTCTGTCAGAAACTTGGTCCAGCGACGACATGATTCTGTCTAATTTGGCGTCGCCAGCATGTTGTCGATCCAGTATGGTCTGCACCCGATCAGCTGTATGCCTTGCCGACAGCTTTGTGTCTTGGATCTCGAGCAGACTAACCCGCTGCGTCTCCGCTAGCCCATCCAGACGTCGAAAGCCATCTTCCATGCGGTGACTCATGGTCTCCATCCGATCAATGTCATCGGCTTGACGTTCGAGAACTGTTCGGACATGTGATGCGTTGGTCTCGATCGCATTCCGCATGTTCTTCGTGCTGATTCCGCCAGCAGTGTATTGAGTCGTGAGCGACTGCATCTGCATCATGCTCGACTCCAGAGCCTGCTGTAACCTGTCCATAGATTCCGCATACATTTGTTGGCGCTCAGCGAGCGCATCGATGCGCAAATTGGTCTGGTTCATCATCATCTGCATGCGATCCAAGGTAGAATTGAGACCGGCCATGTCGATCGAGTTTGGCGTCGAGCGCGGCGGCGTAGGCTCGGTGAAGGGGTCATCTGGTATTTGCGCTGGGCTTCGATGCAAATCCCTTACCTGTGGTCCTTCGCCAATCGTGCCTAGTGAAGGAGTAGATAACATGCGCATCAAAGATCCTCTTTTGCCGGTCCGCCGCTGACCGTTCAGTAACTTGTCCGGTAAGTCTGCTTCTTGGGAATGATTCTCTTTGTCGTCCAATTGACGGTAGGTCCATTTGTCCTTCAGATGCGCGAAGCGCGGATTGTCCCATGCTCGGGCAGGCACCCGGTCGCTCTTGAACGAGAACAGCTGACTACTCTCGCGCGCCGAGTCTGGGAACTCGTCTTGCATCAGCTCCCACCAATCTTGCGCTGCTTCGGCATCGACAAATGTAAGAAGGTATCGGGCGCGATTGATCTTGAGCGGACTTGAGAAGGATCGTACTCGGCGCGCATATGCGAGAAAAGGATGAGGAGGACCAAGAGTGTCGCCTTCGCTTGTGGTCAAGAAAGAGTCTCGCTTGCTGGCCAAAGTATCACTGCTTGGAGGTGTAGGTTCTTTCTCGGACAGCGCGCTGGGACGCGATGGGGTTCGCGGCATAGCCGTTGGCGTTTGTGTGTCGCCGTTGACTGACATGGTCGATTACATGATATGGAAGATATATACAAGATGCTTTGAATCAGGGAAATCAGAAGATTAGAGCGAGAACAGCATCCTGGTCGCTTTGACAGCGCATATGCAAACGATGACGAGTAGTAGAGACTAATAGGCGTGGAAAGTAGCTGCAAGATGTACTTCCCTTAGCGACCTGTCAAAACAGGAAATATGCTTTCTCCTTTCCTTTTCGGGACAAGTTCACTGCTGCTTTGTTGTTCTAATTTCTGCAAGGCACAACCTACCACTCTTTCTTGATGATATTGTAGATGCGAACGATGCTTTTCCACAAACTTGCCATCAGTGATAGAGCTTGATATAGATCCAGGTAGGACTGAAACACAAAAAGTAAGTGGACGAGGAATGAAGCACAACAGTAAGAAGACGAGGAATGAGGACGCAGGAAACTGTGTGCACAATTTTCGATCGTCAACCAATCTTTAGGACGAAGAGTTCCCTCGAATCATGACCATCAACCCCACAGTACCTTACTATAGCAGGAGACTTCCACAACCATTCCGCATGAGTGGACCTGTATTAACAGCATACCTCTTCACTGCACTGTATCTAGATTTCTCGACCGCGAGTTGTAGTCGTCGCCAACGGTATCGGCCACAATAGGCACGTGGTACGCACAACCGCAATGATCCTCCAATCCCTACATCTGCATCCATCAGTACGCCCAAGGATTGACCACGCGTCTCTGCAGGCACCTGGCTAGCATGTGCTGATAGTCCCGAGGAAGCCAAAGGAGTGCTCGTCGACGATACTAAGCGCGCGAAAGGAGGCCAGCGCCTACCACCGCAACAATTAGTCCTGGCCAGGTCCAAGTCTATACTGACGATTTACATCTTTGCATCCTTTGCATCCTTTGCGCCAAATGCCATGTTTTCAACTGCCCTTGCGATTCACGTGTGGGAATCCAAGTTGATCCCGGGCATGAATATCTTACGTGGTTTCGGAGGGGCGAGCAGGTTCTCTTTGGAATGTCGATGAACATGTCGGCCGTCTTCGCGGAAGATACGGCTGTCGATAAACCGTGGATCCAGCTCCGAGCAGTCGAAGACAGTGCTCGTGCTTTCAGCTGGTCAAAAATGACTATGCACAGTCATCATTTCATGCTGACCAGAGCCAATCCCACGGTTACTCTTGCGCACTGTATGGCAGCATCCCACTCCCCATCCTTGCGTCCTTTGAGCTTGAGCGAGATCTCGTCCACTACCCTAACACTGACGAACATCGCCCACCAAGCTAGCTTCATCTCGTTCAGCATGACAGCCCAGTGCAGCAAAATGAGCAATGCAGCCTCATTTTCTGCCTTGAGATCTTCTACAAACGACCATCCAGCCCACGCGAGAAGAGCGACGCACATGGCGACCTCTTCTTCGATCGAGCGAAAAAGCCAATCAATTGCGTCTCGATATGCTTTTGCTCCCGTTGCATTGATATGCCCAGCATCGATCTCGGTGTCAACTATGGACTGTAGTCGATGCAAAGGCTCGACAAGTCTCCTCTTGCAGGACTGCTGCCATTCGTCGACCGTAGACGTCCGAGTGTTGTGTCCAGCAAAGGGGCTATTTTCGATGTACTCTTTACCGCTGCTGACTATTCGTTCGATCATCATGACCATCTGGAAGGAGTCCAAAACGCCTTGAATTGATGTCTCTGGCGTGTCCCCAGCAGTACTAGGGAGTTGCGGGGAGACCATTGAGAACGCCATGTTCAAGACGGAGAAAAGATACAGTGCATCGTAGTTGTCCCCATTAGCATTCGATGCCGCTGCTCTGGCACCAGTGGTGGCGGCATCTTGATATTCCAGGGCGCGGCTGACATATTGAGCCGCAAGACAGCGATCGTTGTGCTCCGCTCCAAGCTGCAGGCTCGATAGACCCAAGATCATGTCCATGAGAAATGAGTGCTTGAAAGCTATGTCCGTACAGGAGCCAAACCAGACGGGGATGTCTGTTTCCACCCTAGCGGCGTTTAAGTGTGTCTTTGTGCACCATTGACGCATTAATTCGAGGTCGATATTGCGGTCGTAAGTAAAGGACGAGAGATTGAGCGATCGAAAGGGGGGAAGGCTACGATCCTTCACCTCAGTCCCGGCTAGACACGTGATGTCCCCCGTCAGAATGGTCCCAGCAGCGGTCGATGGAGTAGCTGGTCTGCTCGTGCTGCCTGGTGTAGCAGACTGAGAAGTCGACGTCGCCCAGATTCGACGAGAAAGTGGTGATGGTTGGCGTGGCGGCGGCACAGGTGAGACAGAAGCGGCGGCAGTAGTTATAGATGACGAAGGTCGTGCCGTATAGAAACATTGATTATTCTCATTGAAAGTTGTGATCACATACTGTCAAGTATTGCTGTGTTATCACAGGTGACATGGGTCCGAACGCTGGAGTGAAGGCACACGCACTCCTGGCCACTCCCGAAATCGGAGATGCACAGGAAAACCACGCGAGTGTTCGCATTTGTATAGACATGTTGTGTACGATATTGAAGTAAGCATGACATGAAGGGGGATGCCGAATGTGTCGGTCTGGACAGTCAACTCAGCTGGTGTCGACTTTTCCCTCCTCTTCTCAAAGGACCCCGAAGACGTCGTGAATATCAAAACGGGCAATGGATGTGCGAGAGATCCTCACAAGGCGTACCAAATATCAAGATCGCTCCGTTGAACAACCCTGAAATCAGTGAATACATGCTAGTTCCCATGTCGCAGCGACCAGTGTTCCAGCTACTTCTCACGAGAATAAGCACAGGGTTGCCACATTCATGCATTGAAATGGTGAAACGCATGTCTTCGATGCCACTGCTTCATCGAAACCTGCTTCCCCGTGCGAGCCCGACTTCTATCAACCAATCCGCGAACATTTGACCTCATGATAAGTAGCAGTAGAGCCTGACCGGATGCGCTTTGCCTCTGGTACGAGGGGGAAATGCTGAAACTTGCATTGCCAGCGAGTGGCGCGAGTAGCAAAGATGGCTGGACAGGAAGGTGACGTATGCGCCTCGAACATAAAATGTCGGTCCAGGACTCGATGATCTTCAGACTTGTTGGACCCTTGCTGCTGGTAATGTTCCCTTTGCCCGAGTCTGCTGGCCCTCAAGCGTAATCTGTTGCATCTTTGGCTATGGCCTGTTTACTTTGACCATGACAGGGTCCGAGTCCATGCCATATTTCGTCACATGTGCCTCCAGATCAGCGCCATGCTACAGTATTGTCGCCATCAAAACCACGGCCACCATGTCGGCGGCCAGAACGATGATTGGCCGGCCGTAGCTTATGAGATAGCCATCGTGAGGTAGGACATATTGGACGAAGCAGAAGATATTCCGTACCACAGTAGATACACTAGTGAAGTATAAGGTTCATAGCATGAGGGAGATGCGCAGCCTCGTAGAGATGGTTTCAATCGCCCGAGACTTGACGATACGTCGATGGAAGACGACAGCTACCAGAAGGAATAAACCCAAGACAGCGATCCGCAGTGCCAGGCAGGCAAGTATGATGTGCTGTCCACTCTTGATTGTGACGACTTCGGCTTGACGAGTTTTGCCGCCGAAAGTTGCAAACTCGCCTTAACTTTGACACCAGACTCACTATATATATATGAGATGATCGTTGCAGATGACTTCGTAATGCTGGCATTTACATGATCGATAACGGTCGGGTCGAAGCGCAGGCTGTGCATGAAATAAGGTGCGCTTAGAGAGAACATTAGTGTTCCGAACAGTTGGTGTAGTCCAAGACAACCGGATTTGACATGGCCATGCCGCCTAAAAGCTCATGATATAAAGTGACCGGTCCACTTCTCAAGTCGTGATAAACTTCCGATAACGCCGAGAAAACATTTGACCAATAGAGTCCAACCCGCTGCACCTCGTCTCTCGTTATTTTGTCGGATTACCGACTCCACCGCCATGCGCCTGGATGTCATGCTTGTCAAGTTTCTTCATCTCCCGATTGAGAAGCTCTCTGAGCTCGGGCGTGATAAGCTTCTCTTTCGTTTCCTCCACTCCTGCTACCTGTGCTACTCGATCCCCGACGGAATGCTTGCCCTTGTTCTGACTTGGGCTCGTCGTGGTTGTCGTCGGTGGAGATGATCGGCCAGCAGATGTCCTTCTTTGAGGCACATCTGGAAAGTTCTGCTTCTTATCGACCGCTTCGACAACTCTCTGGAACTTGCGGAACAACGCTTCAGCTCGGATGAGTGTCGATTCGAGGTCGATAGTGTTGCTGAGCTCATTGACGTATTTGAGGACCTCATCAAAGCCTTTGAGATGCTCCATGATGACGTTTCGATGCTTCTCCAGTATAGCAAGAGCGATGAAGAGGTGAAAGTTGGCACTGAGATAGTCTGTCCAGAGACCCTCCCATAATCGAAGGACATTGTCCCACTCGAACTCGCGCTTGTACCAGACGAGTAGCATACGGAAAAAGAAGAAGAAATTCGTGCTGTCAACTGACTGAAGGTGTAGGTATAGCTTCGGATCAATAAGCTGGACCAGTTGGTCAAGCGTGGTGAGTTGTAATCGCATACCAGACTGATCCCGGAGAAAGTTTCTCTCCATCCTGTCCATGAAGCCAACAAAGCCCCAGAATGCCACAGCATCATCCTGCATGACAGCATAGATGGGTGCGAGCAGATCGCTCATGCCTTGAACGTAGCCGAGATCTCTGTTGTGCTCGTTGTAAGTAAGAAGCATATCCTTCATTTGCTCCATATGGACGTTTGTCCCTATTTCGGCGAAGGGCGACGTGGGATCTGGATGTGGTATATCCTCGCCTTCGAAGAGCGGCATATGACGGTCTGTACGGTGAACATCTTTTTCTACATGTCGAATCCCCAACAATGGGGTCTAGTCAGTCGAAAACGTCTCGCAAAGTACCGAAACTGAACTTACCTATCCTCAGCTTCTGATCTCTCCACCATTCTCGCTCTTCCAATGTGCCTTCTCCATCCATCATCCTCTCCCACCAAGCGCCCTTCAAACGAATATACTCGTCCCGCAGGCTGTTCATTTGTGCTTGTCTCTCCTCTTTACTACTATTCCAATCGTACACCCCGAGTAAGAAGAGCCAGGCTTCCTTTCGCACGCCGTCTTCGGAATCTAGACCACCATGAAATATACGCTCCTTTACTTCATCGACAGTGACCTGAAGCCTGCCATTTGTGCTGTTGAAAAAGCCTTCCCATTCTTTGTTTGTGACCGGCTTCCTCTTTTCGCCGAGGCTCAAATTATTCATGTCCAACTCAAGAATCTCGAATTCACCGACTTCGCTATCCTCGCTCTTGAGTATATCGCTGGCGGTCCATATCCGCTGATTCCTTTCCTTTTCGCTCTGTTCGGCAATGCCCATTGCCCATCTCGCAAGATACAATCTGGCACTGTCGAATTCATCTTGCACTGTCTGAACATCAGGGTTCTGCATCAGTCGTCTTACCTGAGGAGGCAAATTCTTATTGTCGGCGACTGCTTGGGCAGTCCGTCTCGTGAAGGTGGTGACCTGGCTTAGCTTTTCCAGGATGCTCCACCTCGCTTCCTTGAGGACCTTTGTCACGGGATCCATACCAGAATCCCAGGGCTCGCTATTATTCTTGTCCCCTTCCAGCGCTTTCTTGACCCGGTCCACATTCGCTCGTTCGCTTGACCCACGAGGTGACGACGCAAAAGCACGCTTATCCTCATCGCTCGGCTCAACTAGGAATACGTTCGCTTCGGCAGATCGGTGAACATCAATGTACCGCTTGAGCCATCTCAATACCTCATCCCCGCCCCAGAATATGCTCCCTCCCTCTCCGAAAGGGTCAAAATTCTCTCGCGCGAGTCTCTTTCTTTGATTTATGGTCGATTGACACTCTGAGTCGTGGAAGAAGAGCGCTGGTAGTGATTCGCCAGACCGAGTATTGATAACCAAGCTACCAAACCACCATCCGACGCTCGGCGGGCGAACAAGTAGTGAGTATATGCTGTTCAGTGGAAGTGCGAAGGCGTATGAGCCAAGACTGGAAGCGGACGGGGTGCTTGTTGGTAGCGGCGGGACGAGGCAGGTCTGCTTGGGAGGCGAGTCTCCTTCTGCCAAGTCGACCTTGACGTATGCATCATATGCATCTCCCAAGGATGACTCTGGGACCCATGCAAGTAGAAGGTTCTTTGGATCCATCTCGGACTTGGGCGCTGTGGAGGCGGAAGGGGTGGACGAACTGGATGGCTTGGGTGAAGACTTTTGTTGAATCAGTGCTATGAAGCCAGGTATGTTGTCTTTGGAGCTCGCTGTCGGATGTACATAGACCTTGCTCTTTGAAAACAGAAGCTTTACTCCCCTACCAGACCGTTGGCTACGTATAGTGTTGTATTCTCCCTCGGAATCGTCACTCATGGCGTAGAATGAGCCCGTGGGTGAGGCAGCTCTTTTCGAAGCGACGCCTTCGCCGGGCTTGTTGACGGTCATGTCTGGATGCGCGACGCTGTTGGTATGGAGCAGCGAGGCGAAAGGCAGGTCTGAGCCAGTGGGAACCTGGAAACGTATGCGTTGGGATGAAATAACTTAGGTCATGTTCTTAAACATGAGTGACGTTGACCGTCGAAGAGTGGGTGCGGAGCTGTGACTATGTTGCCTGGTCATTATATACAAAGCATAACGATCCCTTGGACAGAGGTGGGGGAGGCGCGGGGACGTCATGGCCGCACGGCCGGGTCACAAGGCAACAGAATACCAAAACTCTACAGGTCGCCGTCCATGCATTATCGCGTGTACGGAATGGAAACTGATGACACGCATCGTGAGCTAGTACGTAGAAATATATATATCTGACTTGACTAGAAGAATCTGCTCTGTCAAACCTCCCATCGATCGAACGACAAGATCAACCAAGATGTAATGCTTATCTGCAAACTCGAATATACAGCATAAACTAGCAGGTGGGCAGACAATAATGAATGCCATTCAACATTAGATACTACTTGGTATGCATGCTAGAGCACATTTAACATCACGATTATCATCAAGGCGAAACCACTCTCAGGTTCTCATGCGAGACGTGCAGAGAGAGGCAGGTTCCTGCTTGAGCTGCCCACGTAAACAGTCTTGGTTGAATTGCTCAGGATCCAGTTTTGACTACTGGTATCCCAATTACTCAAGTCCTTCCGAGTCAAATCGGCGGAGAAGACGGCAGTGGCATTCGGCTGGATGCTCAATCTCTGGAATCCTCGGAGAACTACCTTGGGATCATATGCCCCGCCTAATGACACGTACAACTGGGCAACTTCGTCACCAGGTCTGCCACCAGTATTGGTGATGGTGGCTTGTACACGATAGAGGATATCATAGAGTCCTGGGTTTCCACCGGGGGCGCCTCCGGCTGGGAGCAGAGGCTGGGGGGAGCCATCCAGAGAACTGGGGTCGATGTATGTTCGTCCATAGTCGGAGCCGTTGTAAGCTTGACTGAGATTGGTACTCGAAATGTAGGGGTAGATGTACCCGATGGGACGACTGGAATTCGCCGGAAAGAGATAGGAGGAGCTGTCATTGCTGATGGATCCAAACGTTGGCGCCGCAGTAGTCTGACCGGTAGTTGGGACATAGGGTCCAGCACCGACATTGGTGATTGAGAGGTTGGAATAAGTAAAGGTCGTGTAGGACTGTCCGTATCCGAATTCGTACACTGGCGTGATATTCGCACGGTCGAATGCACGGTAGTCGATGAAGACACCCTCATCGAATTGATCTTGGGGGACTTCGGCATTGGGGGTGTACAGAACGTCGGTACCGTAATCAGCTCGAGTGTTGCCGAGGGTGAAAGGTAATTTGCCGCCGGGATTGACTCGACCATAGAGAATGTCGGCGATGGCATTACCGGACTGCTCGCCAGGCATGCCTGCCCACAGGATGGCAGTGATGTTGGGATTGTTCTTGTAGGCTCCCAACTCTATCGGTCCGGGGGAGTGTACGACAAGGATGGTATTGTTACAGTTGGCTGTGACGTTTGCAATGACGGGTTCGACTCCTTGCCAAAAGGTCAAGTTCTTGCGATCACCAAAGTTCTGGTCCACTGCAATGTAGCCTTCGCCGGAATCAGCATTGGCAAAAACGATGCACACACCGTCGACTTCAGCCGTCCTGCGGGCTAGAGCCTGGATCTGGGAGATAGCTGAGTTGTTGGTCACCGATTCATAAGGACGGCCCGCCTGTACAGCCTCATATCCTAAAGCAGTATCCGGGACAATGAAACTGGTAAAGTCGGCCGTACCACTTCCCCAGCCAATACCTAGACTGCCACAGTCGCCGCCACGGTCCGAGATACCATTAGGTCCAAGCGAGCACTCGCCAGCATCTTCGCCGAAGACAGCAGTGAGCTTTTCGCGACCCGTCAATGGTAGCACACTGTTGTTGTTCTTGAGCAGGACAGTGCTGTCAGCCGCAACTTGGCGAATTACGTTCCTGTGTTCTCGGCGCACATCAACGTGCTGATTGATCAATTCGTATGACTCTTCAGCATAGTAGTTCCTGTAACCGAAAGTGTCGCGTGTCCATGAGGAGAAGTTGATGTCAGTATCGACAGTGTCCCTGCCGACATAGTACCAGGCGGCAAGAATCCTCGATGTCATGTCGTCCAATCGCCATTGAGGGACGGAACCGTTGAGGACGGCGATGGTGAGATTAGATCCGAAGTAAGACGCGCCGTCATTGAAAGCAATGTCTCCAGGCATGGTCATGTCGAGACCTGATAAGATGGCGTAGACACCACTATAAGTTGCGCCCCAATCGCTCACAATGAAGCCCTGGAAATCCAATTCGTTCTTGAGCAAATAGTTCTGTGTGTAGCTGTTTTGACATCCTTGAGAGTTATTGATCTGGTTGTACGAGCACATGACCGAGGCTACACCTGCCCTCACTGCCTCAGCAAAGGGCCAAAGGTACAATTCATGCAGAGTCTGGTCATCCAAATTCGATGAAAGTGGCTGCGTTATGTTGAAGCCGTAATTGTTAGATTCCGAGATCTGTCGGAAGTGCTCTTGCTCGTTCAGGATGTAGTGCTTGGCACATGCCATGACGTTCTGACTCTGAATACCTTGGATCGTATCCGCAAAGAGGACACCAGTGAGCCACGGGTCAGGGCTGAATCCTGGAAGCCTTTAGTCGAAGTTGTACGCTCAGTATGTAGGAACTTACCCTCCCAGTTCCTGCCTGCTGCGGGTGATCTACCGAGCGGTCCTGCGACGGGGCCAAGTTGAATGTCTACACCCTTGTCACGATGCTCCTGGCCCATGCCCACGCCTCTCTGATAAGCAAGTCCCCGGTCCCAAGTAGCTGCGACATTGACACCAGCGGGGAAGACGGAGACAAAATCGGCTTTGACAGTCAGCTTTCTTCTGCGGAACTAAGCTTCAGCGGAGAACGTACTATCGCGGACACCCAAAGGAGAGTCTTGCAAGCATAGCGACCTGATTCCGAGACGAGGCACGGATCCAGTCTGGCCAACACATTGCTCGCCCTCCCAGCCGACGCCGGTGGTCAAATTGACTTTCTCTTCGAGAGTCATCTGTGCCACAAGATCACGAGCGCGAGAGTAGGCACTTGCCCAGTCACCCAAACCACGACCCCATGGGGAAGGAAACTTTTCTGGGCTGGTCTGATTTGCTTGAGCTCCCTGTGCTACTAGAGGATTAGGTGAAGTAGCGTTAGGATACGTAGTGTCCGGGAACTATTGTTCTGTTAGTGGTCCATCAGTACGACTGGGATTGAGTAACGGTCATACTGGAGATCCATTATTGCCAAATTGTCCGTTGACGGAGGAAGCAGTAATGGCCAAAACCAAAGCGAACCTTGATAGAGCCATTGTTGCGTTTGGATCAAGCTACGAAGCTATCTCAAAACATTAATATTTCTGAGATCTGACAGAGAAGACGGCGGGATTATGTAGTACCGCATTTTCTTCAAAGGCCGAAGCTTGATGATGAAAGAAGCATCCACAGGGCCATAGTTAGGGTGCAGGGTGACACTTCGGCAGAGCTATTGGAGATCTTCTCCACAGAAAGTGGTGAAATATCGAAGGGATCGACAACTCCGGGCCCTGCGGTCGGGAGGGCGACTGATGTCATGCTGGAGAGGATCGAGCACCAGGACAAAGGGTTCCTTGAGCTCTTTCGATCATCCCTTGTAAACACAAAACGGTGTGAGCAAGTCTGCTTGTCGTGAACGCGGTCCTAATCTTGTATCCGTCAGCCACATCTGTCGATCGCCCAGCAAGTAGATATGATCAGAATTATGAAATATACAATCTTGAAAACCGTGAGACAAAAAAATGCATGCCGCCTTCCCCGCCGATCCTTCCGCGTGGCTGTTGAGCTTGGTAGACTTGTTTATCCTTGTGCCAACCTTGACAATGCTTGGTCCCTTTTCGATGTGTTTTTGATGGTCCTTGCTTGGTCCTTGACACCGCACTTAGGCAAATTTGGGCATAGTCGAGGGCACGTTCTGACAAGTTGACATGCAAATTTGTTCTTCGACTCGCGGCATGTTTGAACCAGATACTTGACCCAGATGCTTGACCCAGATGCTTGGATTGGCATGTTTTCGCGCTGACATGTGGTTGTCCTCGCACCGATTGCCGGCACGTCCTGTAGGATGGCACTGCTTCATGGCGAGTGGTATCTTACACATCAATCACAATCGTAGCGCCTCCCCACCCTGTCCGACCCCTCCACGAAACAGCTCTCGAATGACCTTGCCGCCTAGCACAGTCTTTTCCACGATCCCCTCGATATGACGAGGCTCTACCCTGCCATACCAGATACCCTTTCCATGCAGTGCATTGGCCGTAAAGCTTGGCGGAACATAGATGATCAGATTGCCCGCATACTTGTGGCCGCCAATATGACTGATGCTTCCTATGCGAGCACGGGGAATGTAACCCTCCACAGCAGCATCTATTTCCTCAGTGACAAGGGGAGGTGCATCATGAAACACCGGAATGCCTTGCCTGTCCAATTTCTCCTCAAGTTCTCGAGACAGAATCGGCCCCATGACTCCGCATCGTTGATCACGTCCACCGTGTCCGCAAACCAGAACAAGAATCTCGTCTACCTTTCGCGCGCCAGTAAATTGCTTGCGCAGCTCTGGTTGCCGCCGCAGCGTATCCTGCTGCTGCCTGCTGAGTCCTTCGTGCTTAGCATGTATCTGTCCGGGGAGTACAAAGCCTTTCAAGAACGTCTCTACGCCACTCTCGTCGGTAGGTATGGACGGAATATACTCGAAGCTGGGTAGCAGAAATGCCGATGCTGGTGGCGAAGGAGAGCCTTGAATCGGCACTCTATCAGGATCCAGTCCAGGCTTTGCATTGGGTGAGCTGACGGGGTTATCTCGAGTCTCAATCGCTTGCTGACTGTTGGCCGTTGGTGGCAGGGAAGAGTTCGTGATCATCACATTATGGAATGGCTATACCAATCAGCATCGTCGAATTGGGAGAAAAAACAATTTCTCACATCACTGTACTTGCCGCCACGTCCGAGAAACTTTTTGAGTTGTCTGACAAGGACAGCATCATCGTCGTCTTCGATACGGCTCTTCCAGTCGTTTCGTCCAGTCGAGATTAGAATCTGCTCTACATACGCTGCCGTTGTACCATTCAGTGGAGCCTCATGATCAATTGCGAGTCCTGCAGGTGTCTCCTGGCATTGACAGGCCGGAATCGGACAGTAATCAATCACGGGAAATGGTGGCGGCGTGGGGATACTGATACGAGAAGCTGGTCTGCTACAGATTGACGTGCTTGGTAATACCAAATGTCGTGCAACCGTACGTCGTGATTCATGACGGAAAACGAACATGCCTTGGCTGTGCAATACCGACAGATACCGCTGCTAGACGATGAGTACAGATGCGCAGACCCGAACCGGTACCAGGAATCTGACGGAAGTTTCGACTACTCCCGTGCCCGCGGCCGAGCGTTGGACGTCATGCGCAAGTCAGCAAAAAGTATGCTTGTACAGGAATTATGCTATGTCCATCATGGTCGTTTGTAGCTCTCGATCATCATTAAACAGGACACATTGAGTCATAATCGATCTCGGTGAGGTTTCTGCGGATGGAACAAGCCGGCACACGTTTGAGGAGAAGTAGCGACTTTAGCGCGGTGAGTATATCAATGACATGAGTCACCATCGATATTGGGCAGGAGTATTTGAATCATGGGCCTTCAAATGTCCTTTCTATCCATACTTCTGAGCTACTGGATCGATCCATACTCAGTCAGCTTTTCATGTTGTCTGGCTGTTTGCATGGGCCAGTCGCTGTGGTAATGATGGCTTGAGAGTTCGGCTCTTAGCAGCTCCACGCTAGTAGGGAAAGGTAAATTCACTGACTGACGGCCTGGAAGCCTCCTACCGAATGTCGCCTGATGCGACATGTCAAAGATGGTGCCGGCGATCGTTCTGGTGCCAAGTCTTGCATCAAGCACCAGAGCACACTAGCACCACACCCCAGCACTTCGTATCAGCGACCAGAACGCATAACTTTCGTGTGGTAGTGATAGTGAGTTCAAATCGTCTTCCAAATGCCGGGAAGCGTGCATCTCCCGGCCTTGGTATTCACGCGCTGTATGAGCTGACATAATACTGGGCTAGTCAGCGAATAGTGTGATCGTGGGGAAAGAACAATACCGTAAGGACGGACTCGGTCTCTTCGTGGTCGTTCGCCAGATAGACATAGAGGATCAAGGCATTCTCGTGGCAAAAGCCTGCACTTGTCAATATAGGCCACCCATCAACATATGAATACTTACAAGCGATAACTCTTCCTCCTAGTCTACCAACCCCGAGCACCCTTCCCCAATCCCTTCCTTCTACCCTCACGGTGGCCCAGCCTTCATCTGAGATGCCTTCTGCATCACCATATCGTTTCATTCTCGTACTGGGATGCTCCCTGACGCCGTCCTCTCCCCCTTCGACGCTGCCAGGATCCAACTCGGGGTTATTTAGTCCCGTCCAAGTCGAGCTGACTTTCATGCCTTCGGCATCAAGGCCAAGGCGCAAGCACCCGTGCATATTTGCTGATAACTCCAATTTTTGGGCTTTGCTAGCGCTTCCTTTGAAGCCTCCTGCGGCCTTGGCTGAAGGACCTGAGAGGGCCAGTTTTGTGAACCGGTCCGAGATGGACTTGAGCTGCATGAGAGATGGTAGCATTATGTGTACGTCTGGCTCGCGACAAACGGGTTCGTGCAATCCTTGTACAGAAGCTGGAGCCAGGACCCGGACAGGAATGTCTTGCGTGATGACCGTGTCTCTGGCCGAAAGAGGCTCTTCCCGGAACGAAGGGGAAGGGTCGTAGCCGTCGCCACTGAATCCGTCACTCGGCCCATGAGGATCATATGTGCTGGTGGCTGCCGTACCGCTGAGGACCGGAGTTGTGATAGTCATGGAGAGCAGCGGGATATTATCCTTTTTGGTGAGTCTGATGGAAGCCCCTGCAGCGTTCTGTGCTGAGCGGAGTGCGCGAAAAAGGGGCTGCAACGGAACTTCCAAGTTGATGCTATTTTCCGGGGCAGCAGATTGAATTGTGAACGTGTCGTCGAATATGGTGTCGATTTGTAGCACGGCCCATACTTGGCTGCCTTGCTCAGGAACAACTGTGAAGCGGGCATCATGTTCGGACAGGCGTACCCACGCTACGTTGCCCAGTGACGAGAGTGAGGCTGTCAACTCTGCTCACGATCAGCAAGGATAACGAACATCAATTGCGTCCTTCTTACTGCTGAACACGTTGATGTTCTGAATACCTGCTCTGAATCGCATTGTGGCTGAGATGAGGCGGAAAAGTATGAAGAACCTTAGGTATTATCCTTCACCTCGCATGGAGAGGCATCCTAATTGACCTACCTCTTGTGATCATCAGCTGTTCGACCAAGACGAGGACATACGTAGACTCCGATGGTGCGGGCTGTACAGGAACTGTAGTGTAGACAACGATGCCATCAGTGATCAAGGTGCCTCTTGGTTATTGGCTGTGCATTTGCACATGCGGCTCTGCTTCGTCTCCGCAAAAAAGTGGCAGAAATATCACTCGGTCCTTTACCAAAATTTATTTTTCGCTCTCTGATCACACGCTTGTCGACCATACACTTACGCCGTCAAGCTGGACAGATTTTAATTGAGGACAGCTACTTGTGAGGAACTCAACGAAGCTTTTCTTCTCGACTGCAAGCTCCGACTGCCTTTCACTTGTGCCGCAAGGCAGCGGACACCACCAACATCCTCCTTCATCTCACTCAGCCACCATGTCTGATTCACCAGAGATCATCTGGTCTCTCCTCTCGCAGCAATTTTGCGCATTCAAGCTCAAGACCACCAAGAATGCCACCTTCTGTCGCAACGAACACAACGTCTCCGGCCTCTGCAACCGACAATCATGTCCTCTGGCACAACCACGATACGCTACCATCCGCCCAGATCCAGACAATGACAGATTATATCTTTATATTAAAGAGCCAGAACGGCAACACCTCCCGCGACAGTGGTGGCAGAGGGTCAAGCTGAGCAACAACTACGCAAAGGCGTTGGAGCAGATCGATGAGCAGCTGATCTACTGGCCAAAGTGGATGGTACACAAGTGCAAGCAGCGATTGACAAGATTGACGCAAGTCAGGGTCAGGTCGCGGAAACTAGCGATCGAGGATGACAGACTCGGCGAAAAGTTGGTTGCGAGACAGGCACCGAAGATCAGGAGACGGGAAGCGACGAGGGAGCGGAAGGCAGAGGCCGCGGCCAAGATTGAACGAGCGATTGAGCGAGAGCTGATTGAGAGGCTGAAGTCCGGCGCGTACGGCGATCGACCGCTCAACGTGGATCAGAACGTCTGGAGGCGTGTGATGACCAGGATGGAGAAGGAAGGTGAGGGAACACGGGACAAGGATCTGGACGAAGGCATCGTCGAGGACGAGGATGGCGAACGGGAGGAAGAATACGAGGCCATTGGAGAACAGCCAGATGTAGAATACGTCAGTGACGTGGAGGAGAGTGACGAGGAGATGGAAGATTTCGAGGATTGGCTTGGCGGAGAGAGTGGCGAGGATGATAGCGAAAATGAGGATGATGAGGACGAAGATGGAGATGAGAGTGGCGAAAATGCAGCGGAGAAGCCAGGCGTCAAGAGGAAAGTGCCTACAGCACTACCCAAACCGAGCAAGAAGAAGAGTAAGAAGGGACCCTCTACGGGTATCGAGTACGAATACGAGCGGGAGCCGGAACAGAGGCAGACGGTACTTGCATAAGCCATTGTCTGCCTCATGGTTACGGATCAGTTGCGTGGCATTCAGATGCCCAGGGAGCAAACAGCTTGCTCTAACTACCGGCTAACAATACGATGTATGAACAAATTACCACACCAGATTCGCTGCTATGCTCCCTTTGCCTGCAAATGCCCTGCTGGTACTATCTGCAATACTCTTTTCAGATCCACGGCAAACGGACAGGTTGATACACAAGAGTCGCCGCCATAGTTATGAACCTAGTCTGCAACCGGCATGTGGGTTGCAATACAATGGTCCATCTAACACCGGATGATTGTGATGGCAATCCGATAGTGTCACAAATGCTGCATACCAATATTGGGATTGTCAACAAAAGACAAGGATGCCAGAATGCTCTTACTCGGGAACATGTCGTGTATCATCACGGTTGTGTGGTAAGTATCAGTGGCGAAACAATCGTAGCTGGCGTTTCACGAGAATATCACACCCCTAGGCTTCTATTACCTCACAGATCATATCGCGATGTATGAATAACTCGCTCTAAGTTGCATTGCTTCTATGCTCCTGTTTGTCTCCAAGCAGCATGTGCTAACTACCAGCTAAAGAGACGAAACATTGAAATATTGAATTCGCCGCTATGCTTTCCTCTATCTACGAGTGCTGTAAGTGACATGCATACTAGTTCGCCGGTGCCGGCGCCATTGAAGCAGCATGAATCTTCTCTACTTCGTCTTTGAAGTTCTTCGTTCCCAGCTTGTCGTTGTAGTGCTGGGTAAAGTCATATCTGACCGCGAAACTGCCAAGTAGCATCTCTCTTGCAAAGTCTTTATCTCCATCCGCCTTGACCACCATCTGCAAGAAGTCGTCCCTGTCAACGCGCGTCCTTGGATCTTTGTCGTGCACACGTCTAAAGTTCTCCGAGCTGACTGGGTCGATGACTGTCTTCCACTTTTCAATTCGCTTGGCCGAGTACAAATCCAGGATATCTTCGTCCGCCACACCATCCCAGATGCCAGCGAGGCAGTCGTAGAGGCCACCGACGTCTACAAAGCCGCCGGTTATTCCCATCCCTCCCCATGGATTACAGAGATGTGCAGCGTCTGCTGCTAGCGAGAAACGTCCCAGTCGGAATTTCTCGGCGCAGCGTTGATGCATCTTGTATGGGCTGAAGTTGACGACCTTATACTGGCTCGGATCTGGATTGCCAGGCAGCATGGTCTTGAACTTCCATTCCAAGCGCTCCTGGAGCTGTTCTCGCGAAAGACCGGGCTTCTCTCCGTAGGTGATTCGATAGAGGCCATCTTCCTGGATGATGGCGGCCATGTAAAAGTGCTCTGGATGGATAATGAAATTGGCATCTTTCCAGCCATACTTTTTGAAGTCGTAGTAGGTCTGCAAGAGGTGAGTGATTGCTTGAATAAGCGTGGTAGTTATTAGCCCACATTTGTCGCCACAATCTGGTGGTCATCCCAGGACCGACCCGGATAGTTCAGATCACCGAACATGCTCCTCCTGATCTGACTATTCGCGCCGTCACATCCCACAATGTAATCCGCTTCTAGCCTCTTTTTACCTTCAGGTGTCTCGACGTCCACCCACGCCTTCTTTTCATCCTGTCCGATCCCGGTGACTTTGTGATTGAAGCTGACCTTCCCCTCGTATTTGTTCAAGAACTCTTCCAGCAGTAATGCATCCAGCTCTTGCAGTACTAGACATGTAGTCCGCTGGTCCAAGCCATCCACATCCGCCAGTACCTCTTGATTTATTACCGCGATCTCCGACAGGTCATCGGGGTACCGCCAGCACATGTCGTTGAGTACCATGCCTCGCTTGCGGATCTTGTCAAGAACCCCGGCGCGCCGCAGCTCGGGCATAGCTGGAGGACCATAATGTGCAGCTCTTGGTTGGTCATCCAGCTGATGTGAAGCCTCCAGGATCTCGACGCTGATACCCTTCTTTGCTAGTAGGAGGGCGAGCAGAAGTCCTGAAGGACCTGCGCCTACTATGATTACTTTGTTGAATGAGCCAGGCATAGTCGCGGGGAAAGGGGATTTGAGATGATTAAAACCCTGCGTCAGCAAGTGTGCGAAACACAGAGAGATGTGGCGGCGCAGAAGAGTAATTGAGAATCAGAGAGAAGAGGGAGGTAAAGAGATGTGATGGCTGCAGCGGCGCCCCACCGTACCTGTAGGCCAACCCACGTGTGATCAACGGGACGGAGAGACCTGATAGACGCGACCCAATGATCTTCAACAGCCACACTGACGGAGCTGAAACTCGACAGGCTTCTGCGCCCATCAACGTGAAGGAACGGTGGTAATGAACGTGGTGCAAGTGGGTTCAAGTCTGTGAGGCGCTTTTTGCTTTCCCCACGAAAGGGGACCCCTTGTGGGGCAGCAGACGGTTCACCGGGGAGTAATTCACTGCTCGGGTGGATTGCTCCGGCGGATCTTAGGGGATATCTGGCAGCACATCTGTGCTTGACAAGACTGCCACGAGCATTGAAAGACGCTGCGAATAGCTGAAGTTGACGCAAAAGTATCTTGAATGTCTCTGGCGCTAATCATGAATATCTCGTTAGGGGTGTACTCGGGACAGCGGCAGGAAAAGTTTTACTTATACGTCTAGCTTATGTCGGAATGCCCAGACAATGATTTGCAGGCGACATCTAGGGCTCGTTAAAAAGCAATGTGGATGATCTCCATCATAGATTGAGTTGCTACACAAATGCGCGTAATTTTAGATACATCGGAGTAGTGTCCGCTTGGTCCGGTCAGCGAGGTCTTGCGTCTATATCCTGACAGAATATCCAAAGATATGAGTGTGGTAAGCCACGACGTGTGCTTGCGAGTCTGGTGAATTATCATGGCGGAGTCGAAAGCAGCCTTCGGGGGGTTTGCCGGCGGGGAGTCGAGCGTTCGTTCCAGCCTGAGCTTCTAGAAAAGCCATGGATGAGTATCTTCAGAGACACATTGCGGGCCCATTCATGCATTTCAGAGCTTCCTTGATGAGCTGTGCATGCGCCGGTAGGCCCTCGGCATCCCTGCCTGCTAATTTGAGATGTTGCAGCAGGAATGCCGCTCGTGCTGCATTGCCGATTCTTTCCCCTTGATGAGTCGGCGACTCTGGTCGCGTGTCCCCGGATCCTTGCAGGAAAACAAATCCAACAATGAGCGAGCTCACAAGGACAAAAATCCGTAGATAAAATGACATTTCGAGCATGCAGAATAGCGCGAATGAATATACTGACGCTTTCCAGACCGGCTTGGAAGTATTATAGTCGCTGTACGCAGTGTCCATCGCTACATCCGACTCGGAAATATTTCAGAATACCCGGCAGGTTGTTGAAATCCGAAAACGCAGCCAGGAAGATCGATTGGTCGTCTCGACTAATGCATATCACCTAATGCGGATCTCGCAGCGCGAGATTGATCTGCTATACCTGCGAATCTGGGAAACAGTCGGCCCGACCAACGTTTCATGACAGAACCTAGTCGGACTTCGTCTCTCCCACCCAACGGAACAGGACTTGAGAGCGTAAACTTTCGCTCTTGACGTTCCCCCAGGAGCTGTCGAAGCACGGACGAGCATGCCAAAGGCCCAGGTGCTATGCCAGCACTTCTTCCGTCTGCCACACGCCAGCTATTCTAATCTGCCTCTCTTTCCTGCTCCCCATTTCCCACCTACCACTTTCGCCTTTGAGACTGATACCGACCCAGCATTCTCTCCGCTCTCTGCCATCGCTGGCTCTTGCAAGGACCTTGACCTTGCCTATCGGTTTGCCCACCTCCAGTAGCTCAGTACCTTCCGTCAGTGCCAGCAGCTGCTTGCCGCCTACGGTGGTTAATGGGTGCATCCTTGTTCTGGCGATGCTATCTCCGCCCACAAATTTGACCGCCGCACGACTCAGATGACTGTAGATGACGAATTGCGGCATCTCTACTGTCCCGAGTCTGGCAAGCACGCTTCCAGGATGTACAAAAACATCTCTTTCGAATTCATCGGTCCTGGCACCAGCTTCATAACTTCTCGTCAAGGTCCTGTACGGGACTTGAATGGCTCGTCTGGGCTTCCGACTCTCACTCATTCCATCGGGACCTGCGAGCAAGTCTTTCCGGATGGCAACCTGATCTGCAAAACCGGCAGCGAGAATGTACTTTAGCTTTGCACGTTCGTTGTCCTTGAGTACTCTCAATTTAGTGAGATCCTCAACGCTAAGTCCTGGATGGTTCATCTGAACGATGCGAACCAATTGACTGCGTAATTCGATAGCCTCTTGCATACCCTTTTCACGAACGAACAGGTCCGCACACCGAGAACTGAACTTTTCTGGATTGCTGCAGAGGACGAACGCAGTAAGAAGCTTGAGAGCGTCACACTTCGTGTCCCATCTCGCCAAGGTAGTTTGTGCTGACTTAAATGCTCTTAGTCGCTCGGAAACAGCTGGGGAGATGCTGGGATCTGGCCGAGCTGAACTTTCATCGCTGTCGCTGTCTTCATTGACTTCGGCGGAGGTCTCCAGTCGGGGAGTGACCTGATTCTCCGTAATCAAGAGTTCCGGTATGGCAAGTCCGCAGACGAGTGCTATCGTATGAGCCAACAGGCCGTGGAATGACGAGAGCAGAAGCATACGACCGTACCGAGGATTGACGGGATACTTCGCTAGTGCGCGACCTGTCTCTGTGATCTTCCCCAGCCGGTTGATGGCACCAAGATACTTCAGAAGCTCTTCTGCCCGAGCAAGAGAATGTCGATCCGGTGGCGTCGGGAAGGGAAAGCTTGCCACATTGGGGAAGTCAACTCCCTTTACCATCAACGCAACATTCTCAACAGGCGAGCGCAAGATCTCGGGTACCGTGTACTCGGCGAAATCTCGCTCGTAGACAGCGGAGGAATACAGACGATAGCAGTGACCCGGCCCAGTGCGGCCCGCTCGCCCAGCCCGCTGCGCTGCTGATGCTTTGCTGATCCAGTTGACCTCAAAGGTTTGTACTCCAGTTGAGTTCGAATACTGTTTCTCTTTCGCTCGACCGCAGTCAAAGACGTAGCGGATTCCTGGAATGGTTAATGACGTCTCTGCCACATTAGTGGCGAGGATAATCAGTCGTGAGCCAGCAGGCGGAGGCGCGAAGACCTTAGCTTGCTCATTCAACGGCAGTTGTGAGTACAATGGAAGGACGTGTAGGTTTTGTTGTGCATCGACTTGTTGATCTTCCTCGATCTGGAAGTCCGCTTCGTCGTGGTCTGAGAGACCATGAATCTCGTCTTCTTTGCAGTCGTCTTCAGTGTTTATACGTGACTCAGGCTCCTGCTCAACCTCATCTTCAGCTTCGATGGGACCCGACCGAAGGTCATAGGATCTGACAGACGACCGAGCACCTGTGTGTGGAAAAGCCCGCTGTAAACGTTTCATAAGCGTCAAAATCTCGGCCTGTCCGGTCAAGAAGACGAGCATGCCTCCTTTGGGTAACTTCCGATGACCCCTGCTAACTTTGCTGTATATTTCATCAAGGTAGTCTCCTTTGGTCTCTCGAGCGAAGTGATTGACCACCGGGAATTGTCTGCCTTCGGCCCGAATGATTGGCGGCGGGCCATGCCGGAAAAGAGTAGTGTTCTTTGTGAAGTCTTCCACCCTCATGGTAGCGCTCATGATGACGAGCTTCAGAGGATAGAACTGATCTGGCTTCTCGGTACTCAGCTCGTCTCTCAAGTCGACAATGCGACTTAGGAGACCAATAAGAATATCGGTATTGACTGAACGCTCATGCGCTTCATCAATGACGACGGCCGAGTAACGTGATAAAGTGAAGTCGCCGGCTACCTCTCGAAGCAGCACACCATCGGTCATGAACTTGATTGCCGTGGACGGTCCAACAGCAGAGTCGAAGCGCACTTGATGGCCCACTCTGTTCTTCTTATCGCCCATCTCAGTTGATACGCGATCTGCAACGCTGGTCGCGGCTACTCTGCGAGGCTGGGTGACACCGATCATGCCCTTAGTACGCCGGTCTTTCGGACCTACTGCCGTCGCGTCCCCAATCTTGCTCCCGTAGCCACTCTCGAACATCATCTGAGGGACTTGTGTCGTCTTGCCAGAACCTGTCGCACCACAAACAATTGTTATGGGATTGTTGTGTATAGCCTCCATGATTCGTTGCTCTTCTTGCACCACCGGTAATTTCAGGCGAGCCTCTTGCACCTCGTCGCTGCGATTGACCAAAGCATTAGCAACCGACCTTTCAGGCGAGATCTGTAGAAACCCAACAGCTGGTGCATTGATAGCTTTGTACGGCTTTGCTCGATGTTGTATCTGCTGGTGGACTTGCAGAATGGGGTCGTTCAGGAGAGATGTGGGCGTGTAGCCCAAGGCTTTGTTCCGCTGCTGCTCAGCCCACTCTTTGAACAATGAAGATCTCTCTCGACTATCTGCGGGCGGTGAAGATGCACTTGAGCCTTCATGGTCTTCAGAGAAAGCACCCTCGGCCTCGTCAGAAGATCCGGAGGCAGCATCCCCCTGCTCCTCGATGTCCTTTCCAGTACCAGATCTCTCCACATCCACGAAGTCTTGATCTTCGTCGGAGAAACCAGCCCATTCGTCAAAAACCTCTTCGATATCCTCGTTTCCAAGCGAGCCACTTCTACTGATTTCTGCGGCGGTGACCTTTGAGGCGTTTGAGCGTGGCCCAATCAGCTTCCGCCTCTTTCGTTTCTTGATATGCGGTCGACCTGATTCATCAACGTCCAAGGGCCGTTTCAAGCCAGCTCCAAACAGACTGATCTGGGAAGCACTTGTTGACTTCGATGATATCGACGCCTCCTTTGGAGGCTGCAAATCATACTCCTCATCACTGTCATCAACCGCTTGTTCGTCAATCGCGACCGGCCTCTCATCGTACAGGAGAGTCCGCTCATCTTCGCCTGCCAAACCTCTCTCTTCTAATTCCAACGCTCTCTGGAGACCTTCTCTCCTCGTCTCCCGCCCTCGTCCAAGGTTTTTCGCGCTCTTGAACAGACTGTGATCAACGTCTTTCTGACTTTGCGCCAGTTTCCGTATCAGGTCTTGATTCGCTTCCTTCTTTAATTTAGTTTCGATGTAGTGCTCCAGACGCTTCGCCTTCTTGCCGGAGACCTTCGCGTGCGGCTTGTGGGCTTTGAGTTCTGCCCGCAGAGACTCTTTGCGTGCATTATGAGCAGGGAGCTCAGTAGTATTCGTGTCTGCAGATTGAGGGACGATGGGCTCGTCACCAGTCGAGCCTCGCTGGCGGGCAAGGGCCTTCTGCTTGCGGACTCGAGGTACGAATTTCGGCATGTTTCCAGAATTCCGAGCGTTACGCTCGCTGATTGCGTATCATATCGCACATTAACGTACTTCGGTCCCGGTCGAGAAACGCTTCCTGTAACATTTTCCAAATTCTGCCGCACGAGTCATGGCGGGCTCTGGAAGAGTGGGCCGATACCTCAAAGGCGGTGAGTGGGTAGCACGCATCTCCCATCAAGGACTGTCCAATTAATGATTTGGCACAGGAGAATCACTGCTGGTTCCAGCTGCGCAATCTTGAAAGTACAGTAACGAGCGCATTTTGAGTAAAATTGCATTACAGTCTCACATCATTTGGGAAAACTTCACATGAAAGGTTGAAAACTTGACTGAATCTACATGGAATCAACTTCTGCGCCAGTCGAAACGCCATACCCGGCGAGGTCCCGTACCTCATCCTTACATATCGCAGACGTCGCTACTACAGTAACGAGCATATCGTTCTCTGATAAGATCCTCCTCACTGTATCCCAAGCTGGCCGGATCAATCATTGGGTGCACGTCCCGCTTGCTCGTGGAGCCGCATCGGAAATGCTCTCCCTCAGCCAGCCACCAACGTATAGTGGAGAAGGCCCTGACAACAGCCTCCTTCCACTCAATCAGCTGACGGCGACGACAATCCTGGGAGGGACGAAAGAAGACTTCGAGGTGGTTGGACAGACGCTCGCGACGACGGTGGCAAGTGCAGTACTGATGCGGAATGGAGAGGAAAGGCGCACTATGGTGCTCGGTCTGGGCTTGATCAAGTCCAATGTAGACAGAGCCGAGTTTGATGGATTGGTTGGTCTGTGCCTGGATGTGATTTAATGCGACGCGTCCAGGACGAATGGACTACCGATTGCGGTACCTCGCCACTCGGATCCGTGGCTGGGCATTGAACGGATACATGAAATCCAGATGGTTCCACTTCAAGCGACGCTGGCGGCATCCTCCCGTAGCTTAGCCATGATGTTGTCTATAGCATCCATGTCACTGGCTTGTATAGACTCGGATGGCTTGTACTGAGGTGGAAGTCGCTTGAGAGCCTCGTCGAGTGCCGGCTGATAGTTTCGCACACCACTCGAGAGGGCCATGATCGCTTTCTTACGAACAGCTTTATTTGTGTCGTTGACAGCAAGATCGATAATAGAAGGGATAGCACCGACTGCGAGCAGCTTGACTTGGGACTTGACATTGTTCTGTACGGCAGTACCAACGCACCAAGCAGCCATTCGACGGACCTCTGCCTCCTGGTCCTGTAGCTTCTGTACCAACGGATCCCAAAGACCAAGATTCGACATGTTGTTCGCATTGTCCAAATTCTCAATGAGTTGTTCGAAGTTGTCCCAGGCGATGAGCTTCGCTTCCAGATCAGCTTCAGGGTGATGTATTACAGACATGGCCTCTTTCATGAGATCCGCATCGGATGGGCCACCCATGAGACGTTTGAGAGCTTCACTATCGAGACCTCGAGTAGCGTCCTGGGCTGGCGCTGCCTGCCCTACGCGACCCTCTTCCGAATTCTCCAGTCCCCATTTAAGGAGTGAGCTGAGCCCAGGATCGGTCATGGTGTGGGCCGGCGGGTGTAAACGACGGTACAAAATTATTCAACGTGTTCTGATCTAGGTAGAAGCAATGAAACGAGGTTTTGGCAACAGAAACAGCTTGCTGGCAACAAAAACAGCTCACTGGCAATTTGTTTGAAGCCCTTTCAGAGCAAAGTTGGTCGGCAGAAGTTGCCCCACGCTTCAGGAAACTTCCACCGGTTTCATCACTTATGTTGCAACAATCAAGGATTCGGTTCCTTTGGAGAATGGTATAGCATCAATACCTCTGCTGTTACTGTGTTCTTGCTTCACATACTAGATCGCTGGTAAGTGACATGGTGAGGCGACTTCTTGGTGCAGGTGGTGGCGATGGGGGGCAATCAGATCGCGGTCAAGCCGGTGACGCACACCAAGCCCCTCCACCTCCACCCCGCGCCGCAACGCAGCAAGGGCAGAGCTCCAACCTCATTGATGATAAAAGCGAGGCGCCAAAGTTGATATTGTCCATTGGTCGCAGCTGAGTCACCTTTATCGAAATCACATCCAAGGACCGAGCATACATGATCAGGCATCTGCATCGGCATAGAGTCATGCTATCGAGCAAGTAATGGTTGAGCCGTTCAGGGTGTTGGTCGTGTACGCGCGTTAGATCGTGTCAGCGCCGGTACAAGAGGGTTCTGCGTGTGGCTCGGAAGGCAGAGGCAGTGAGGAAAAGAAGATAGGCATCCGTTTAGATGGCGGGTCAAGTACGCGACGTGATGGTAGAAGTAGAATGGATTCTTTCCTCTTTCATCTTCTCTTCAATTTGATTCGACATACCTGTATCATCCCTGTTGGTCTCCAGCTCTCAAGGTCTCCATCGAGCATCAAGTGTTTCTTCGTCCCCGCCGGCTAACGACCCCGATTCGGTAAGCTCCCTTCTCAATTTGAGTCCGTGGGCTCTACTTCTTGGCGCCTGCTCCTTCCAGTTCCAGCTCATCATCCCAACCTTGGAATCGCACACCGCACCTCAAAGGCCCATCTCCATCATCGTCTCTGACATTGTCCCATTAGGAATCGTCTCCAAGCACTCTCAACAGCGCCAATTGTCGTCTCACTTACCCATCAACTCTTACAAACGCTAATACAACTCGAAACACACAACCGTCATAATGGAAGGTAAAATACCCTGCCATCCTACCCCCACTTCAGCTACTGCGCCCTTGCAATCATCTTGTCCTTCACTGCTCATCGCCTTCCTGGAAACAATAGCTGACATGCTTCACAGAGGAAGTTGCGGCTTTGGTCATCGACAATGGGTGAGTCTGCGCCCGGTCCAGGGGACCGCCATCTGCTGAGCTGGAGCTTGTCGAGCTCTCTCCGGCGGCGCCATTATTGAATCATCATTTTCGATGTCTCGAATTGGTCACTGACAGTATCTTCTAGCTCTGGTATGTGCAAGGCTGGTTTCGCTGGTGATGATGCACCACGCGCCGTCTTCCGTAAGTACTCTCACCCATTGGACAGGAACTATCCAGGCTGACATTGCCGCAGCGTCCATTGTCGGCCGTCCACGTCACCATGGGTAAGATCAGTAAACGCATCAAGAGCAAGGATCGAGGCTGACCACAAACAGTATCATGATTGGTATGGGTCAGAAAGACTCCTACGTCGGAGATGAGGCACAGTCCAAGCGTGGTATCCTCACTCTCCGCTACCCCATCGAGCACGGTGTCGTCACCAACTGGGATGACATGGAGAAGATCTGGCACCACACCTTCTACAACGAGCTCCGTGTCGCTCCCGAGGAGCATCCAGTCCTTCTCACCGAGGCGCCCATCAACCCCAAGTCCAACCGTGAGAAGATGACCCAGATTGTCTTTGAGACTTTCAACGCCCCTGCTTTCTACGTTTCCATCCAGGCTGTCCTTTCTCTGTACGCGTCCGGTCGTACTACTGGTATTGTGCTCGACTCTGGTGATGGCGTCACCCACACTGTTCCTATCTACGAGGGTTTCGCGCTTCCTCACGCTATCACCCGTGTCGACATGGCAGGTCGTGACTTGACTGACTATCTAATGAAGATTCTCGCTGAGCGCGGCTACACTTTCTCTACCACCGCTGAGCGTGAAATCGTTCGCGACATCAAGGAGAAGCTCTGCTATGTCGCCCTCGACTTTGAGCAGGAGCTCCAGACTGCTAGCCAGTCTTCTTCGCTCGAGAAGTCCTATGAGCTTCCTGACGGTCAGGTCATCACCATCGGCAACGAGCGTTTCCGTGCTCCGGAGGCTCTCTTCCAGCCTTCTGTCCTCGGTATGGAGCCCGCAGGTATTCACGTCACCACCTTCAACTCCATCATGAAGTGCGACGTCGATGTCAGGAAGGATCTCTACGGCAACATTGTCATGGTAAGTTGCAGTCGTTCGTGCATCATCTGTCCAAGCTAATGAGCCGCTAGTCCGGTGGTACCACCATGTACCCAGGTATCTCCGACCGTATGCAGAAGGAGATCACTGCACTCGCGCCATCCTCCATGAAGGTCAAGATCATTGCTCCTCCTGAGCGCAAGTATTCTGTCTGGATCGGTGGCTCCATTCTCGCCTCCCTCTCCACTTTCCAGCAAATGTGGATTTCCAAGCAGGAGTACGACGAGTCTGGTCCTTCCATCGTCCACCGCAAGTGCTTTTAAGCCCATACACGAGACCTCACGGCTGTTAGCAATTAAGTACCGAATCGAGCGAGCGCTTGCGTCGGTCATCGATCTGCACATGGCGCAATTGGCGGGCAGCAGCAGAAGGGAAAAGTCTTCGTTGTGGTGGTGTTGTGGGAGCAATGAAATGGACACAAACCTTTTGTCAATCTAAACGCTACCCGAATTGTTCTGCAGTAGACTTCTTGGTTTCCAAGCGAATCTGCTATGTCTTCGGCTGCACGTCTTCAGACCGGTCGCCGACGCGGCTTTCGAACTGAGCCTTTTTCCCTTTTCTGTTGCGTTGAACTAGACAGCCAAATGAAATGAAAGTTGCATGTCCTTCCAGATAACATGGCTTTGATACTGGAAAAGTGGAAAGTCATAATTCATTAATGGTACATGATACACTTCTACACTAAAGCTTGATTACTTCCCAGCCGTGTAGTATGTCCTCACTGTTCAGCTCGCCCAGGATGCCACCGATCCTCCCCTGCGCAACCCGCCCATTGGAGATGTCCCTGGGCCCGGCAAAGTATTCCACGAATCCATCCGGACCCGACACTATCACTAGCTTTCTCTTCTGCGTCATTTCTTCACCGTCACCGGTTGGTGCATGCTTAGGCAAAGGGAGCCTGCTGAGGACATGCTTGAGATGTGCTTTGGAGATGAATGTCCCTTCCTCGTCCACGAAGTAGTCCACTTCCAGCTTCGGACCTGGGGAAGAGGGAGAGACATGGCGTAGTCCATCCATTGTGGACATCTGGCACTCCCTGCATTCTGCCAGATCCCTTTCTTCACCTTTCCGGGGTAAGGTTTCTCCGCTATCAACATTGCTGGCCTGCTTCGCTGCGGCGGAATGTATGGCGGATACGATGTTGAAGGAGCGTTGCAAAGATCGAAGCTGAACAACGATCGGGTTGCTGCTCTGAGGGATCTGTTTGCCGTGAGTCGTCGAAGGTGCTTGTGGGAACGGGAACCATGTCCGGAAAGTCCATGACGATGGGAGGCAAAGACTTGGGTCCGTCTGGCCTCCTTCGCATTCTTGACGATTGCGATTCGCCCACAAGATGGAGATACGAGGTTCGTCGCCCGTGGCAGGTATGCTGGGAAAGGCATGCGGCATGGCCATGACGTTTGCATCTTGTTCCTCAGTACGTTTCGCGTCTGTTTCTGCCCAAGAAACTCCAATAATGCCACTCTCATATGCTGCCGCCTTTCTCGCCAACACGCCATACGCCAATTGCATAGCCGGGGCGATCCCTGTGCCGCCTGCCACAAACAAGATCTCTTCTACTTGTCCTTCACCGATGCCACAGTTTTCCAGCTCGCGGGTTGGTCCGCGGAGCTCGATCTCGCTGCCAGCGACATGTTCCTGATCTTCAGCCACTGCACGTTGATGTATATAGCTGCTCGTCTCGCCGTCTTTGCGAATGAGGAAGCGAAGATTGTTGGCTAGCTTATGTATTTGTGGTTCTTCACCGAGCACTTTTCCTCCTTCCACACGGTATCCCGCTTGTGATAGCAGATCTTGCTCATCTTGATTATTCGCTGCGAAGAAAGGATGCGGGAAAGGCGGTAGAGGAGTGTATTCCCGAGCTACTTGAAGTTGAGGTTGTTTGATCGTGATGCTCCAGGTGCCATTTTGCCAGAGCTGTCCGTATGGATTGACAAGGCCAAATGCAGAGCGCCGTGACCTAGAAAAATCTTTGTGCTGAGTAGGTGGGCTGAGAAAGAAGATCGAATTGGTCTTGGAGACTGCCTGTTTGTAGGACAATGTCCAGGGCGTAAAAGCTTGTGCGTCTAAAGCAGGATGATGTGGATTGGCGTGCCTCTTGGAGAGTCCAAACGTATCAAAAAAGGTCATGGAGGTTCCCACCGCCACACCGCCGACAAGAAGGGCGGCATGTTTGCCGCCGATAGTACTTTGCATAAGGACAGGACATCACCGAGGAGAGACTGATTTGAAAGCTTTGCGGCGGATTGTTGTCACTCAAGCATGACTCAAGCGCCAACTTACATTTAGATTGTTACACACACAACTTGATAAGCAAAAAATCACGCGTCCAGACTATGGCGCCTGATCGCTCATGAACATTACTTAACACGATCGCATTGCTACAAACGAGCGACACTACAACACTACTACAAGAAGTAACATCTTCCTCCACTTGGATATCATCCAGCCAGTTCCCAGCAGATACCTCACCTTCACTTCGACATTGTGTTCTGATCCTTGACGGGGATAGCAGCAGCGACGTCGTACTGGACCTGTCCACGTCTAGTCTCGTCATCGCTGTCTTGCGGCTGCTTGACATCCTCGAGCTTCTCGTCACCTTCGCTAGTAACGTCATCAAGATCCTTGTCAAGCTTCTCGCCATAGAGCGCAGGCGGATTGAATGCGAAGCTGCCCTTGGGAATGAAGGTCGCAGCGATGACAATGATTGCTAAAATTGTGAATTGCACACCAGCGATGTTGCGGACTGCCGGGCGGACATCACCCTGGCTGACGCCACGAGCCCGACGGTCGGCCTGGTCAACACGGTCAATGTAAGCACCAAGAACAGGGTTGAAGATGGCGTAAAGCACGATGTATGTAGAGTAGAGAAACGCCATGACAGCGCCAAGGGCGGAGACGTCCTTGCTGGTGTCCTCTACACGAGCAAGAGAGGCCTGGATGTAGGCAGCCAAAGACACATCTCCAGCGGCCCAACCAAATGAGATGGGGATGAATGTGGCCGCAACCTTCCATGCCTCGTTGACCGAGAAACGCGTCGGGTTGCTCGAGATGGGTGTTGGAAACCAGTATGGCAGGTACCATACAATCAAGAGTGTCAGAGCGTCGAGACGGAGCCAAGGCATTGGAGTCTGGATGAGGTTGGTGAATAGGAAGACAAACAGAGCCCCCAGGAGTTCACCGAAGTTCGAACCGCCGACCATGATCTGAGACCAGGCAGAGTTGCGGAGGTATCGTCGAGCGATGACTGGGGAAATTCCGTTCTCGAGGTAGCGGTGACCGTAGAGAGCAAAGGCGTAGCCAGGAATGAGCCAGATGTACTTTTGGTTGGTGAACAGAATGAAGCCTCCAGTGTAGATGGACTTGCCGAAAAGAATGAAAGATTGGATCATGGCGCGGCCGTAGCTGCTCATGCGACCGCCAAAGCCCGCGCCTGGTGTGTGGTCCTTTTCAACCGGTTTGAAGTTCAGAGTGCTGATCATGAACCAACTGCAAGCGGCAGCAGTGAAGAAGATCGGTGTGATGATGAAGGAAAAGTTGTTGCCCAGTCGTGGGATGAGGGCAAGTGCAGTGCAAAAGGCGCCAGAAGTGCCAGCAATCTCATAGAAGATGTGCACCAAAGCATCCATGCGCCGCAGCTTCTGCACGTTACCTCCTACAATGTCGCGAGGGATAACACGACGGATCAGCTCCACCATTCCGTATGCAATACCTGTGAAGGTGTAGATGGGAATCATGCCATCCGAATTGTAGTTTCCGTAATATGCACCCCAGTCACCAACATCCACATCACTAGGCTTGATGCTGCCTCCAGTCGCAGCGTCAACGATCATGAGAATCGAGGTGAAGAGTGCAAAGGTGAAAACAGCGACACCGAGTACTGATCGGGTAGGGAATCGCTTGATGAGAGGAGCGATCATGATGGAACCCAGACATTGTGCGGTCTGGTTGAGAGCCTGGAGGAGACCGACACGCTGGAACGTGTTGACGGAGCGAGAGATACCTGCGGCTTCGGCTCGATCCTGCTCCCAATCGTATCTGTTGGTGGCCAATGCCGTGATGGAGCCGTTGAATGCTTCGAGGCCGAACTTGTACAACATGATACCGAGGATGTAGAACGCAATGTTGCGCTTCTCAGTTGGAGTGAAGAGCCGCCATGTGTCGGCAACAGCGCCGAAAGAGAGCTTTGCCATGTTGAGTAACAACCAATGCAGCTCAAGGTTTTGAAAATAATTCGTAAAGACGCAGGGATTGAACAAAAGATCTGTGGTAGGCAAGAGGAAGTTTATAACCGCAGCCACGAAGATTACTTATCCCACCACTAGTGGTGCGTGGTCATCGATGCAGGTCCATAGGGTGCAGGGGACATGTACACGTGCATGTCCAATCAGCAAAAAAAATGTTCCATAGGGAGGCGTAGTCGCTTGGCGGAGCTTGCCATCGACCTTGTTGCGGCCAATATTGGTTGCTTGGAAGTCCAAGAAGGCATGGTGAAGCAGGCGAGTTGCCTTGATCGGTGCTGGTAGCGATCCAAGGGTCTGATGAACGAAGACGGCGGCCAAGCCCGATCAGTGGGCGGCTGAGCTTGGGAGCGGAGGATGGTGGTGTAGAACGCGTGCAGAGGCGTCGTCGAGTGCATGGTCGAAAGGCAAAGATGCTGGCAAATGACAACATGTCGACGATAATTGAACGCCATAAGATCATGTTTCAGCGAACGGTCAACGCAGCTCGACCCACGTGTTGTCGACACCTCAAGGCCAAGGCCCGTCGTCACCCTTGGCACCGCCTTTCATCTTGAGGTCTCCCAAATTCCTCAACCATGCAGTCAGTCTACATACCTTATCCGATTGCTCATTGACACATGCGTCTTCTCTTTCCATGCAGGCGCTGAGGATGTAGAATAGGGTAATATATTTGAGGACACAGACAAGGTTCGATTGTTCAGTTGGAGCAAAAGTGATTGGGGGGCTAGATATTGTTGATTGTGTCAAGCCCCTAGGACGAAGATCAACAAGAGGAGCATCACCCGGCTTGGCTGTGATGACCTTTGCAGCACCTGCTTGGAATCTTTGGACCCAAATCGAACCAGAAACAACCACACGTGCATCTTGCCGAGTCCACAAAGCATCGACACCGAATTGTCGGATTCATTAGAGTGCCGTCATGCTAGAATATGGTACCGCTTTTGGTTGTTTGACGCGAAATGCACGAAACTTCGAACTCGGGAGAAGCAACGTCAGTTGCTGCTGTGTAGTGGAATTGTGTGAGAGCTGGAGGCTTGACTGTGCAATGCTAACGTTTCGGAAAAGTCTACTCTGCTTTTGCGATCTTGGTAGGGACATTTGCCTGGAGATCGTCTGCCTTGGACTTTCTTCTGTGGTACGAGCGATTCTAGCCGTCTGTCGGGCATGTCCGAGAGGACCATCATCAAGTCAATCTGCATGATTCTACAACGTGGTGGCTGAGCAGAGTAAGACATCGAGTATTCGAGATCACATAAGCAATAGTTCGCGGTAATGCGCCGGTCACTTTCAAGGCCATCTATGGTACCCTCAGCATCCGTTAGTCATCTTTGATCCATGCAGCTCAACTTGTACCGTACACCTCGTCGACCAATCGCCAACATCACTGGATGGAGTTTGTGTAATTGACTCTGCCCACATCCTCTGGGACGACACTCAGCATGCGCGTCATCGTATATCATGACACAATTATAGCGGATCATACTCTTGTGAATAGGTGGTGAGACCAGGTTCAGTCACCCAAGCTGCAAGGCATGCTTAGCAGGGGCACGAAGCTGCTCATTGACCATGACATGCCAGACCCGCCAATGACATGGACGGCGTCCACGTCCTTCGAGTCCTCGCTCAGCAGCCATGCGGTTGTATGAGCAACATCATCTGCGGTGCCCGTCTCCATCTCCGCCATAGGGTTGAATTGACGCTCTTGTGCATAAAGTGCTTCAGCGTTGGCATCTCGATTGGTCCTTGAAACTATGCATCAGACCACAACTCATGTATCGGATATTTCGATATGTGTTTGCGACTGCCCACTTTCCGGGCTGGATCCCGTCCGCTCTGATACCAAGCGAAGTCAATTCTTTCGCCAGACTTCTAGTGAAGAACTGCACTGCTGTTTTGAAGTTGCGATACGCATACACAGCGCCTCGATATGTATCGGCGGCAATACTGGCAATATCTACAGCTGTCTTGGCCCAGGCAGATCTTCCATGACCCTAACCTCTTTGCAGCACGAGGAATGAACGCCATCCAAGTTGATGCCCGGAATCCCCGTCCGCTGGTCTTCTGCCTATATAAGGAGTGCAAGTTCTCCAGGCTCAGGACTCTTCTGGGGGTACACCAGCTGCATTCAAGGCTCCGTCGAAAGCACCAAATTCTTCGACTACAATCTCGGTCCAACTTGCGACGTCCGTCGACTTGAATACATCAGCGTTGGAGTTGTATATCTTTGTCGACGGGGTTGAGTCGGCGATTTCCTTCTTAGCCTGCTCGAAGCTGAGGTCATCGTAATCCAGTATACTTATCCCACGGTCTCTCCTTGATGCCAATAAAAGGGCTGTAGCCAGACCCACGTCCGAGGCAACTCCGGTGATACCGAAGACTTTAATTGCCAGCGGCATGGTAATGAAGGATTTGTGAATGATTACTTGAGCTGAAGCTAGGACGATATCTTGAAGCGATTCACCGGGATGCTGACCATAGTTATACTTACCGCCGAGTCAGCACCAGCCATGATACCTCTTCGCGGGAGAATTGCAAATTGTGTCAACGTCACAACTTGGAGCACAGCAGCAAGTGCCAAGTGGTAATTGGTCACCCGATAGCTGACATTGCGCCTTGCACTCCGAAGAGGTCCCTGCTGACATTCACCAGGAGGTGAAGTTGGCCAGGAGACTGGCTTTTATGTTCTCCGGCATTATACACAACCGAAGACTGTCACGATCAAACGTCGAGCATGATGGGAACCTAGACCGCCGCTCATTTGAAAAGGGTCACGAGCGATTACTTGAATGCAGCAGACTATCAAACCGTGATCAGAACAGTGATACACTTTGAGAGAAGACTGTGAAATAAGACTTGTAATTTCCGGCTCGATACTTGCGAGTCAACATGCTTGCCACCTAACAGCTCACTTGCCTAGGTAGTGACACTGGAGTCTATAGCGATCCCCAACAGCATTGACAGATAGGCTCTATGGTCTTGATCATTAAAGGCAGCCGCAAGAGCGCCCAAAGGGCAGTGTTCCGACCTGAAGAGTCATGAGCCAATGCTTCTGGGCCGATCCAGATGCAGCCTCCACTCCCCATGGAGGAAGGTTCCTCGTACATCGGGTCTCGACTTCCTCATGGGTGTCGCTGTTGGATTGTGTTCCCGCTCGGAACGTCTTCATCATACTCCAGCATGAGGGTGGTGGGGTGAGGTGACTCCCTAGCATTTGAGTCCAAATATGAGCGTATTCTGATGCCAGCGAAGTCCCGTTCCACAGTGGCCAACTGCCCCGGCTTCCCTCGTGACCGGCGTAGATTCTTCAGACTGAAGACCTGCTTCAAGATCGCAGCTAGAGCTGGACCTGCAGTCCTTATCGTAGCAGTGTCGAGCAGCGGAGTAAATTTGTCTCTCTGGCGATCCGGATCAAGCTTGTCCGGCACAGGAAAGGTGGCAGGGTCCATGGCTGCAACAGCCGTTGCTACGATGATCTTTTCTTGTGCCCTTAGACGCACCGGCCCATGTATGCCATCAAGAACAGTGGTATCTTTTAACGCAGTACGGGTCAGCATGGGGCCCATGCCGGTATGTCGCATGCCTTCATACACGAAACCCTCAAGTTCCCTCATTGCCGATTCGTCACTTCGTCGAACCAGCTCAACGATACGGTGCTTGTACACTTCATAACCCGGTGTCAGGAATAGATCGATCAAGAGGCCTGCTTGCAGGCTGAGCGTGCTTGCCAGCAAAGCCGCTTGCATGATACAGCTCTTAGCGAGCTCGGCGTGAGGGCGTTTGGTGGCAAATAGGGCATCATACAGTCGATCCGCTTCGGGCCCAACCTCGAATGAAGTGCCCTTCTCCATGTGATCCGCAATTTTCTCTCGAAGTCCACCACCGCCCTGTATCTTTATGTGAAGCTCCACAATATCTTGAAGCGTCGCCATGCCTCTGTCTGCATTTTCCCGTAGCAACCATGTCTTCGAAGGAACGATATCGAAGTTCTCGTACGATGATATAGCCTTGAATATGTCGAATAATTGAGGGATGCTGAGGATACCGCCAGGCGTTCTTTGCGTCTTGAGTGGTAAAGCGAATCGATCAGCGACCCAGACAATCGGAGAAATATTGGCGACATCTCTGACGATGTCGATGGACCGCCGTGAGCCAGTATACTTCAAAGAATTGGACTTGATCTGTTGACATATATGTGTGCTGAAGTATTCAAACACGTGTGTATCAAATCGATCCTCGAAGAAGGCGTTTTGAAAGATGGCTGGCTCGGGATACGAAGCACAAAAGATAGCACTATCTGACAAAGCGGTCTTGCACCCTTGATCGGTGTACAGAATCGGGAGATCATTATGAGACGGCGGTCGCTGGAGATCGTATGTGTCGAGGACTCCATTAGCTCTCAAGATGCCTTGAACAGCTTTCGGAGTGTAGAATGGTAGAAGTGCGTAGGAGGATGTGCCTGTGAAAGAGGTGGGCAGGCCATTGAAGATAAGTCTTGGTAGCATACCACCATAAGTACCGCCTGGGACATCGCTCAATTTGGACACGCCCCAATTTGTCAGCGTGATACTATTGAAATCGTAGCTGAGGAATCGATCGCCTCGAACGAGCGCGACAGCGTCATCCAAGATGCCGCGTCCGGTTGTCTGTCCGGGACAGACACCGCTCCCGGGCATCGCTGGCTTGGTACACTCAGCCATCAATCCAGGGTAAAGCTCCAGATTGTCGATGTGGCTGTAGAGAAGTTCTGCAGCTCGAGCGGTGTCACAGTCTTCACACCAGTCCTCGAAGGTCTCGTATGGTTTCAAGTTGAGGTATGTTCGGAACCTATGGGTCAGATCAGCATACTGTCGGACTGATCACAAATCAATAGCGTCTTACTCGTTCAATGTGCAGACGTTGAAAATTTCCCTGGCCTGAATCTGTCCAAGAAGATCCACCACCTTCAGACTCGCTGGCGTGCCATGGGGTCCAAAAGCATGCGCAGGCTCTTCAATGCAGTCTTTGATCAGCTCGGCCAACTCTTCGTCGTTGAAGCGACCATCTTTGCCTCTCTGCAAGTTGGCAAAAGTCCACTGCCGGGGTAATAAACTCTTCAGCTTCTTGCCTTCGACCGCCATGACCCTACCAAACATCTCGGGAGTCATTTCGTCAAGGGAACCCAGTTGCGGTAGGCTGGATCGCAGAACGTCTTCCATCCACTTGGCATCTGCGGCGCTCAGGGCGGCATGCCAGTGGTACAGTACAGCAAACTCGACAGACACGACGTTGCCAGCACCTCGCTCCACTCGTTGACCCATGCTCTTGATCTCCTTTCCGAGATCCAGCGACCATGTCGAGTCAGATCGAGGAGTATTGAGAATTGCAGCGACATAATCCTTCAAGACGACTGTGGCGAAGAAGCCGACATTGATATTTCGGGCGATCTGAAAGATGTCATTATCTTGCCTGATCTTATTAGTATCCATGTCAGTCAGGTCCGGCTTCAAGCTTACCAATGCTGCTGCTTAACGTCCAGATCATCCCAGTCTTTGTACTTGCCGTCTTCGTTGATGGCCAGGAGGTCTTTGGCGATCATATTATGATTTCTCGAGAACATGATGAGTAAGGCGACGACTCCCGGTGGCATGAGCATTATTCTATCAGATGCAATCGAATCGGGGTAGATCATCCCATTGACATAAGTACGAACTCTGGGTTGCTCCTCCTCAGTGTTACCATACAATGTACTGAGATCGACATAACTCGAAGTTTCGTTGATCCATTGGTCTTTCCGATTAGTCTGAAAGCATTCATGTATGACGATCGTGGCGAAAGAGAAAAATAGCCGATTCAGACCAGACGGATGCTCCTTGAATTGGTCATCAGGCCGCTTTAGTAAATGCTCCCACACGAGCTCTGGATCCGGAAGATTGTAACCCTTCGGCTTCATCGGGGGCACATTCCGAGCATATGGAGTTCCAGCTTTTCCCATCTCGGGATTCCAAATGTTGTTGTTACCACCATCGTGCCGTCTGTACCTTGTCGTAGGCCCCGCGACTGTGGTAGAGGGATGTGGTAGATCGTGGTACAGCATCTGAATGAAGCCGTCGGACACTGTGGATGACAAGCCGCTGTTCAGTGGAAGTGATTGGAGCATAGAGACGCCGTGCTCCAACAGCAGTTTCTTGTCGTCCAGTGGCTCGCCCGAAGCGAGCTGTGGCAATGCCTCTACCAAAAACTTTGCATTTTTCCCTGAATGAAAAACATCATGAAGAAGAGATGTCTTCTGCTGCTTCATGGTTCCCATGGCTTCAGCATCTGTTTTTTGGTCTGGGGCTGTGGCGGGTTTCCGTCGTATGCTTTCGAGAAGTCTCTTGACTCGGCTCGGCATGATTGAGCTTTGGCGTATATCGATCAGGCGTGAGAAGAACAAACAAGCAACCAGTAGCAAAATGGTCCGGAACATGACGAGCCAAACTAGGTGAGACTGCGGACCACAGTGCGGACCACAGGCCGTAGTCAAGTAGACTGGACATCGTCTTAAGATGTGCCAGCACGGGTCCTTCTGCGCCGACCTGTTTTCGGATGGAATCCATGTCTCGACAATATTGATTGAATGATTTTCGAGCAGCGGATTTCTTAAGCGCCCAATCTGCAAGTTGGAGTGGAGACAGAAGTCGATAGGGGCCGTTTCGTTACACCGCACTCTTGGCGAAGATCGAGGATCGTCATTCTCCACAGCAATTTGACTGGCGGGGATGAGTCCGGGTTGTCTAGAGCCCGGATAGTTCTCCCTTGTAGATGCAGATACACGATGCATGTCACTGCATAACGTGTCCGCATTCTCATGCATAGCGACTTGGACCGTTGACGCAATGCATCAACGTATCCTGCATTGGGGACAGCTTGGGAGATCTGCTGCTGTGCGAACGTCGGACAAAGGATATGGTGACGTGTAGGTGGATAGCTTGCAGCCGGATCGTCCAACCACTTGCACAACATGTTCGGAGGCTACAGCATGAACAATGACGGTTGTTGATCAACGTGCCTGGAGGATGCATCTGGTCGAATGATCTGCTCGATCTTTGGTCTCCAATATTGCGCTTCGACGGACTCTAAGAGGCACAGAGACGGCCTTCAGCGTCTGTGTTTCTTAATGTCCCCATTGGTTGGAGACATCACAGCGCACTTTCCGCAGCCTGACAGGAGCATTCTGCAGACCTGACGATGGGCGGTCCCCATGCAAATGGTCAAACGACCTATCCGATCCAGATGCCAGTCAAGCATCCGTCATCACGCCATTCGCAGGCAACGCCATCATGCTCTTTGGTGAGCGAAGTCACTGCGCTCAGCGAGAGCTCCGGCGATGAACATTCCGAGCACTTACCATCGCCTGCTACAGGAGCACCATACCCGCCACGGCACAAGTTCATCTTCAACAGCCTGAATAGTCCACGGTCGGGTTTTACTGCCTTGACCCAAGATTTACAAGGGCAATCCATTGCCTGCTCTGAACGGTATGCTTGCAGGCCAAAAGCATTTCCGGAATTGACTCGAAATTATCCGCTTCAAGCACCATTCCACCAGGAGATGTTACAGTCCAGCTACAGAAACGACACGGGCAGAGAAATCAAGTCCGAACTCACAGCTTCTTCGTCTCCGGTGGCAATCGAAACGGCAGTAGTGCAGGGAGAGAACTCAAGACCTCGTGTTGCCGGAAGAGCTGCAAGATTTCACGCTTGTTCGGCAAGCTATCCTCTCCAGCGGCCACTTCTAGCAAATACAGAGATTGGCATGTCTCCAATGTCTGCACGATTGTCGGACGCATCTGAGAAGACTGCCGTCGACATGCATGATCCAGTGTTGACTCCACTGGCTCAGCAACGCCACGGTCTTCCTCACACGGATACGCTGCCGGCTGAATCCTCGGCAGCGAAGCGAGCTGCTGGGACCGCAGTAACATCATTTGCCTGGAAGCAAGCATCTTCAGGTAGCCATCCTAGGCTGCCACGAATGATTCGTGCACTCAAAGACTCAAAAGGCAGCACATGGCATGGCCGAACCATAGTCATATGCCTTGATGGGACCGGCGATGAATTTGACGGCGATAATAGCAACATTGTCCACTTGGTGAGCTGCTTGAAAAAATCAGACCCATCTCAGATCACCTACTATCAGTCTGGAATTGGGACCTATGATGGTGGTGGGCTGTCGAATGGTGTCAATGCCGCCATTGATATGGCAATCGGAAGTGGTCTTGGGGTGCACGTGCGGGATGCTTACCATTTTCTCATGCAGAACTATCAAGAAGATGATCGTATCTGCTTGTTCGGCTTTTCGAGGGGTGCGTACACTGCTCGGTGCCTGGCCGGCATGGTACATAAAGTTGGTCTGCTTCCTGCACACAACATTCAGCAGATACCATTTGCGTACCAGTATTACAAAGACGATTCAGAAAATGGATGGGAAATGAGCGGCGACTTCAAGAAGACTTTCTGTATGGACGTGTCTGTCCACTTCATTGGCGTGTTTGACAGTGTTGCAAGCGTCGGCTTCATCCCGAGAACTCTTCCAATGAGTAGTACACCCTGGAACAAAGCCACTTACTTCCGTCATGCTCTTGCGCTCGACGAACATAGAGCCAAATTCATGCTCAAGCAATTCGAGAAGAAAGATAGCATTGACGACAAATGGGAGGCCGTAAAGGACCTACACGAGCAAGCTGTCGACGGACTCACTAGGGTAAACACCAGCACGGAGAAAAATGCTGTAATCAGCGGCATGGAGAGCGCCAATGATGGTGAGCCAATAGAAGCCGACTTGTTCTTGAAGCGGAAACGCCAGAGGGAACAGGCGAAGCAAACCAACGTGCTTGAGGTTTGGTTTGCAGGCGCGCATGCGGATATTGGGGGCGGCGCTGTAGAGAACATGAAGCGCCATAAACTTGCTCAGATCCCACTTCGTTGGATGTTACGGCAGTGTTTCGAGTGCGACACCGGAATCATCTTCAAGATACATCGCCTCGCAGAAGAAGGCCTGGACGTTCACTCTCTATGGCCTACTTACACATCTCTGGGTGTTCCATCAGCCGATCCCAGCCCTCAACTGCTGAAGAGACATGAAGACGGTACAATGGCGCCTATCTCTCGTCGCTCAACCGTACTCCGTCCGGTCAATAGAGATGACCCGCAAGGTCTCCATGATGTTATACTGTGGAAAGACAGGTATCGCTCTGTCATGCATGATGATTGGGTTCCAGAACATGTAGAAGACTATTTCGATGCTCTCTCCGACGTCCACGATCAGCTGCGCCAATCCAGAGTCTGGTGGATTCTAGAGATCTGGCCAGTCAAGGTCACGACACAAGTCTTGGAACAATGGGTAGAAAGAGTGTCCGTCAACCTAGGTAGACACAGGCCGGTACAGGACCTTTGTCCTAATCTGCACTGGACTGTTGAACAGCGCATCAAGGCATGCGGGTACAAGATAAAAGTTCGGCTAGACAAGAGAGCTAGGTGGAACGTTGTCTCATAACAATTGTATCATCAAGTGGAGTTGGCCTGCCATCCTGCAACCATTTACAGAGCTATCGATAAAACGTACTCGATGCACCACTCGTCATGCAATCATCCATGTGTCTTGCACCGGCAACAAATCTACAAGCGCTTCTACAAGCGTTCTTACTTTGATCGACGGATCGACGGATCGACAAATGGGCGGATGCAGGGTAACATGACCATTGTGGAGCTGTTGCTGGGGGTGCGGTCGGAAATGCATTCTGCCCATCCATTTTCGAACATGTAGGATTTTTGTCGCAGCAAGCACAGACTGTCCTCTGTTGTCCGTTGGGGAACCAGGGAAGTCCCTTCGCTGTTCCGCTTCTACCTTGTAAGAACAAAAGGACTTGGTCCAGCTTGCCTGCAGGCTGTCGCGCACAGTCTGTCACAGTAGATACAAAGCGCCGTCAAATGCTCTTCCTCTCGATATATGTTCCATTGCGCACAATTTAACTGCACGGGTCCTGTGAGCAGCGATATCGGCTACAAAACATGGGTGTTCTTGGAAAGGCCGCTGCTGGTATTGTCGACATTTCCGTCATTGGGTGGGACTCGGTCATTGCCGTCCTCAATCTGATAACACCGACAATTAGCCCAGGTGAAGTAGTCTCTAGAGGTTCTCCTGGACACCATGGCCTGTGGCCTGAATACGTGCCGCCGAAAGCAGGCGACTCACGCTCTGCGTGCCCCATGTTAAATGCAATGGCGAATCACGGCATCTTGCCACACGATGGCAAGAATATCAGCTTCCAAGAACTAAATCACACCGTTCGACAGACTTTCAACTTCGCAGCAAGCTTCTGCTACTTTGTTCCTAACTTCTCGGCCCGCTTTCTAAACAGGTCATATTCGAAGGACCGCTTTGACTTGGATGAGCTGAGCCTGCACGCCGACAATGCAATCGAACACGATGCCAGTCTCACAAGACACGACGTTGCCCTTGTCGCAGATCAAAGCAAGCCCAACCTGGATCTTGTACACGGCCTATTGAAGGAAGCATCAGGGTCGACGCCGGAGCAGACGCCGCTGCTCACCACGACAGATCTTGCTAGAGCCCTTTCGAAGAGAAGAGCAGATGCTCGTAGGACTAACCCGACGTATTCTGAGTCTTTCTTCCACAACATGTTTGGAAGCGCAAAGTATGAATGTTGATCATCCCATCCTCATCATCAATGGCTGACATCAGCAGCTCATCTACTATGTTGACTATCTTCGGGGGACGTGTGGATGATCTCCTACCTATGCTGACTGAGGAGCGCTTCTCGGATCACTGGGAGCCCCGAGTGCGTGATCGGTACGGGCTTACTATGGCTAAATTCAACTGGACTGTATTACCAGTTGAGCGAGGAGTGGATGCGAAGAAATATCAATAAAAGTACTCTTGCTATCTTCCATCTCATCTTTCGTGGTCTACATGTAACTAAGCCTGTCGCATGCCTCGATCTAGTTAATCCGAGACGCGATTATATTACTGTCGATCGCGATAGCTTAGCTTGATCCTATCTATAAGTTCTTACACTCTAGGAGGCCTAGCGAATAGTAGAAGTATATTAGAGTAAGACCCTAAGGGGGCCTAGCTAAATAGAACAAAGGAGGCCTTAGGAGTAGGTGTCACGAACCGTCCAACCTAGGTCACGCTAGTGAACTAAGCTAAGCCGAGAACGAGGTAGTTCTGCTTCTATAGCAGTATAGCACTGAGGTAAGAGTCGGAGAAGGTATGCCTTGCAGATAATGAAGTACGATTGGAAGTATTGCAAAGGCCAGCCTTGGCAATACCAATGTTCGCTATCTAGACGAGGTTGACTACAGTACTTACCTAGTGTAAGGACTGTTTCCTATATACTATGTTCTTGGTCGGCCGCTCTGTGTGCTCTGTGCGCTCTGTGGCGTACCAGGCAGGTTCGCCAGAGACAACAGAGAACCGGGTAATCGTCGGCCGAGTCACGTGATAAGCTTGGCGGCCTGATTGGTTCTGACGTTCCCGCTTTGTGGCTGTCCGCCAGGTTCGTAACAAGGACCTCTAGACTACTGTTACGTGACTATTCTATCCTATTATTTAAATAAAGCGACAAGGTCTCTGTTACGAAGGTCCTCCAGAGGACCTGCGGAACAGGACAGTCGCGACCAATCCTCCCCGCGCCAAGCCGGGAAGGGCTGAGTCACGTGACCCCACCCGATCGGGAAATAGTTTGTGGTGTTTGAGGGATGTTGGCTTCACCACCAATACTCCAACACCACCAACATGGCTGGCAGAACAGAATACAGTATATAGAAAGCAGTCCTTACTCTAGGTAAGTACTGTAGTCAACCTCGTCTAGATAGCGAACATTGGTATTGCCAAGGCTGGCCTTTGCAATACTTCCAATCGTACTTCATTATCTGCAAGACATACC